>OZ034802.1:50891285-51356285 GCA_964028335.1 Altica lythri | reverse complement strand
CTAGACTTCAGTTTGAAATTTTTGAGAAGGTTATGAATCTTCTGACAAAATAACTGTCATAACTGAATTTCTTCTTTTCTGTGACGAAACTTCATACACACACAGCAGTCCAGAAAGCGTTCCTAATTCTAATTATTTTGCACTAGTTCACGTACTGGTTCTGGTGTATGACATGCGCAGAACACAGTTCAAGTACTGGTACATGTACGAGTCAAAATGATATATTGGGAACACACCTAAAATATATTAATTGTACAAATTTCATTGTAGAAAATTTATATTTAATTTTTTTTAGGTGTCGTCATTGTGTTTGATTACAATTTCGTTATGTTTAATAGTATCAATAAACTCCACACCTCTCTTTGAAAATAAAAATGAAGCGCAATCATCAAAATGCTGCTCAGTATCGCACTGTAAAGAAGTTCCTCTAAATACTGAAGGTCACAATGTTTTTAAATGTTATAAAACGGAAGTATGTGGAGACGAATGTACCAAACCAGATACAAAGTTACCTATAATTACAATTTACAGAAGAAAGAATTATTACACTAAAAAAATCTGTCAGCTTTATCAATGTTATGATTATATATTTGATTGTAGGCGATGTCCTGACCCTAGAAGGAATGGATTCAACCCCTATGATGTTACTACGGATTGTCTTAATTGTTACTATTAATAGTACAGTATATTAAAATTATTATAATTAATAATGAGCTAAGTGCACATGATAGATACACATTTAAGCTATAATTTCAAAATGTTTTATGTTTATTATTATTTATAACTAGTTTTTACGATATATGTAGTATTTATATCTAGTAGTAGGTATTACAAAAAATTTAAAATACATTTTATAATTTAGCTTGTATTATTTTATTAACACTTGTAAATTATTGTATTAAATATAATTTAAATAATACAAATCGGTGTATACAGACTTTACTGGTTAAATTAATAATTTGAGTTCAGAGCATATAAATAGGAAAAAAGTTTCCTAAGGGGTAATATCCCAAAATGTTTCGTTTAATATTTATGCCACCATATTCACCGGATGTGTGGCAACGAAGCATTAAAAAGCCCAAAAGCTTGCAATTTTGTGTAGAAACTTTTTGCATTCGATTCAAGAGAGCATCAGGAAATTTTGTAGATTAAATTGATCTCCGAGGTATACAAATTACATTTTGTGTATAAGAAAAGCGCATCTCGTAGAGTTGGAAATTGAAAAATTTGGAAATATCCACGGACACAATTTTAATACTCGGGGGTTTTGGAGGTCGTTGAACAGGAATTTCATGGCGCCGATGGTACCTGGTGAATGGAGTTTTGCGATATATTCATTCAAAATCAATCGCGAATCATTACCTGGCGATGGTCTCTGATAAACTCGTTGCATGAGGTTTTATATTATAATCATTTAAAATCAGTAAAGAACCAATATTCCTGGATTTTGGGGGTAGCTGAATGAGAATTTTTCTTAGATAAACGTACTTAAAATAGTATATCTTAAAAAATAGCAGTTTTCGCCTTTCTTTTCTATATGTTTTACACATTTACTAGTATATGTGAATACCGCCAAGCTACACGTTTTTTTTCTCGTTCTGTTCTCATTTAAAAAAAAATTATTAATTATAAAAAAGATCTAAAATGTGATACCGTGTTTAAAGTAAAGTAAGTTTTTAATGTTGGTGTTGTGTTATTATAAAATAAATAATACGTTTTAATATAAGGTATAACCTAAAGTGGTATTAAAAGAATTTCCATTATCTACCGTCTATAGCAGCTGTTTTATAATTTTTATTTTCATAATAACTGTGAAAGCGAGAAATTTTAAGTAAATACATTTTTTTAAAACCAGCCAGAAATTAATTCTTTCCGGTTTATTTTTAGGTCAGAAAATCTCATTTTGTCGGACAAGGCCAGAAAATAAAAATGAGTCCGGTAAAAGCTTTTACCGGACGCATTTACCTACAATAAAATAGTTAGTCTAAAATAGCGGTTAATTCTATGGTAACCGAGTTTTGTATATATTTAAAACTATAAAATAACTTGACATATTTTGACGTTTAGTTGATAACGTGAAATTTATTATAAAATGCATATTTAAAATGATGCATTTAATTTTGAATTAATGGAAGATGAAATTATACCAGATGAAATTGTTAAGGCGGCCACCCAGGCAAGGTTTGTTAAAAAAAATGTTAAAATTAGTTAATAAAGAGTTCTTGTTATAAAAATGTAAACTGAATAATATGAAGTTTATGGTACAACAATGCCCGTTTTAAAAAAAATATTGTACGTAATACGTCCCAAAAGTGCTTTTACTGGAATCGCAGGCTTGCAGAGCTCGCCTATGGCTCGCCCTGCAATTTGCATACTCGTCCAGTAAAAGACCACTTTCAGGACTTGTTACGTAAACTACTATTTTTTAATATATTTTTTTATTTTATTATTATAAATCAATTATAATTACATGCACTTGAATTTTATTCAACACGTATTTTTTAGATTTTTGTTGACACATTAATTCATTATTTGATCAAAATTTAAACAAATATTTTCTTTTTATTAATCAAAAAAGGTTTTTATTTGGTATTATAACGATTATAACATTTTCAGATATTATTTGGCAGGTATTTTTTTCCAATTTTTGAGTTCTAAACCAGAAATTTTTAACCAGAAAACTCCAATCGTTAAATTTTAATACAACAATTCAAACAAAAAGATAGAGTTTAAGAATATCAGGAAAGAATTTTTTTAGAAACCGTGTATAAATACAAAAAAAACTGTAGTCGATTTGACATTATTAAATCATTAAAGACACACATAACATTATTGCCTATTTTGAATTTGCTATTATTGCAAATGTCTTATTTGGTTTCTTTTTGCGTTGATCACGTAAGCTCAAACAGCCTCAGAGGTGTAAAAGTTGCAGTAAAACAATTGGTAGGTATTGTATTGCAAATGTTTAAAAAATGTTTTATTAGTATATCGTCTTTTAACATTATTTGTAGTCTTCTTTGTTAAACTACTTAAAAAAAATAGTTTAAGAAACTAAAAAACAGGCTTTATGGCATTTTTTGGCGTGGACTGAGTTGAAACCGGAATTAGGCTGGTGAATACGGAGGTCAACGTCAGCGAACATTTGCGCCTTAGCCCGCTTGGCCAACGAATGCACTGGAAGTAATGAGCCACAAGCTCTTCAGGCGGGTATAGATTTCAGCGCACATGGCGTAAGGATGGCCGAATATGTGGGTCTATACCTCTACTCAACGCATACTTTTTAGCTTACGAGTCACTTCGAGCGCGCATGCTCTCGGTTTTTTGGTACTTAATCTTAAGATACTACTGATAAATATTTTCAAAATTATCCACAAAATGTAACAATCTGATCTGACTATTTTGACATTTTAATAATTTATTATCATTTATACATTATTTTATATTTACCAATAATAATCTGAATTCAAGAAGAATTTAAACATTCGACATTTTTACAGCGACCTTTTGTGTGCGACCATCTTGCGTTGAAACCCACTTTTCGTCGGCGACATTTCTACAAGCGCTCATTTCTGTGCGACATTTGCTCGTGCGACCAAATGTTGGCGACCATTTTTCGTGGAACCATAATAAGATTTGAATCACCAGAACCTAAAAATAGCTAATTTTTTTTTTTAATTTACAAAACTATTCTCGAATTTAAAAAAGCTAAAAAGTTAAATTTATTAATGTGGAAAAATACAATAAATATTTTTTTAGTAATGAAACGTTACCTATTTGTTATTAAATATATATATAGTTTTTAAAGAAATAAATTTAATTTAAAATATTATTTATTAATATAATTTTATTTGATTTTATGTTATTAATAGTAAATATTTTTAGAGATGAGCTTAAAAATAAAATATTAGAATTTTAATAATAATTAAAATAATTTAGGATTAGAAATTTTCATAATTAAAATTAGTATAATTAAATTTAAAAATAAAATAATTTTTTTGGTTATTATGAGTAATTCGGCAAAAAAATTTTTATCGGTTTAATAAAAACATGGTCTATTGAAATATAATTTTAGGTCTTACCTGCCCACTGAGTGTTTAAATGGCCGCAGTATTTTGACTGTGCTAAGGTAGCATAATCATTCGTTTTTTAATTGAATGCTAGTATGAAGGGTTTAATGAAAAAAAAATTAAATTAAAATTTTATTATTAACTTAAAAATCTTTCTAAATTTTTCACCACGAACCACCACTGTATGGAATGATGAGCGTTTACTCCGCATACAACCCGATGACCCAAAATGTTTGATTCTGTCTTTGGGCGAAGAACGCAAATTAATGTCCCTGCTCGTTTGCAACAAACTTTTTTAGGCTGCTCGCAAACATGACCACTTGTGGTCGACACCGGTGGCCGCCACTAGCTGCGGACTGAAACTTTCATGGCTTATAAATGGACCCGGCGCACACACGGCTTCCGAAGTGGTTCATCCAAACGACAACCTGCGGTCGGTGGCGGCTACTTTTTCCTGCGTAATCACAAACACTTCTTTGAGCCACTTCAGTTAATTGCGTTTAGAGGTGTAGTTAGTAAATGGACGTTGTAAGAACACACACAATAACAGAATTATAGATTTAGTGGGTAGTCCAATGATTTAAAGCAACAATAATAATTCTTTGAAAAATCTACATCTGATTACAAAAATACAAAAAAAAGTTGCAATTCTTCGAAAAAATTTTAAAATTCATTTCGCTCTCAAGTTCTTAATATGGGATGCACTCAAAAACGTCAAATTCTTTGCAAAATACATCGTCTGCGTCTTCATCTTAATATTAACAAAATAACCAACATATCCATTTTGTCAAACTAGAGTGATTTTATTAAAACAATTTCTATAGACTGAAGCCAGAAAATCTGCTTGTCCCAGCCACTGGTAGCGGCACAAAGCGTTTTGTCGCAACCACCAGTGGCACCCACTAAAACGCCGTATAGAGCTGCTAGTGGCGGCCACCAGTGTCGACCACAAGTGGTCGTATTTGCTAGCAGCCAGATGAGTAGAAATCATCACTTGATTTAAGACATACCAAGATTTAGCACTTAGAGGAAACACATGTTATTAAAATTGCCACTTCCTAGTTTTTAGCTAGTAGATCATTTCCGTATTCCTTAATTTAAAGTTATTTTATCGTATCGGTTTAAAAATTGTATTTTGTTTACATTGGGATCCAATTGTTGTTAAATAATAATTAAAACAAGATTTTGTGATTGTGTTTAAGATGTTATAGTAATAAAATATTGAAAAGTATTAAAATTTTACCTTTGTTAAAAAAAACAACTCTTTTTGTTACATAGATTGTTTATTTTATATTATATATTAAATCATTATTATAAATAAATAAACATATGGAAATGTATAAATGTATAAAAATATAATAGTTATTTAAATTTTCAATAACTCGAAACGGTTGACAAGGTCCTTAAGTTACCAAGTTTGTACTGAAGTGTATTTCTTATTTTCTACGAGTATTTATTAGTTTTTTTAATTTTTCTTAATACCCTGATGATCTACGTCTTCTTTGCCTTCGTAAGAAAGAACTAAAAAAATACATTTTAATTTTTATGTTCGAATGATTGTTAGTCTTGAGTCTATTCTACAGGTTAAATCGTGATAAAGTATGAAAAACTGTAATAATGACCAGAAAATAAATTTAATAAATTTATACAACATTTTAATTAATGTAATGTACCTACGTATTTTAAGTTGCATTTAAGTAACGATCACGAATCATAATCTTCAAGCATGTATTTTTAGTTACAAGTTCGTACGGACTGATCTTTCTTATTTTAATGAAGGTTTAACGAAGGCTGGTTATCGCTTTCATTGTATTTATTATATTGTCGGGTTTTGATCTGTACAGGTTTGTGTTCACAAATTCACAAATTCTAGTAACATCAAAGTATTGTGGTAAATCGGAGCTTTCGAAAATTTTTTGTTATTTATTCTTTTTCATATAATATTGTTATTTTACTTATTAGTGTTGTGTTTTTGTTTTTTAATTACTGTTATTTTATATTATTTTATCAATATGTGGCAACCGTGGCTTACACCAGATACTGAAAAGCAGGATAACAATTCTTTGGATGCGAGTGAAAATGATCTAATAGTGGAAATTGATGATAGTACCGAAAAAGGTAAAACAAATGTTATCGGTTTCAATAGTATACCTAGATGCTCAGCAAATAAGTTATTCTACAGTTTTATTTAGAAATAGGTCGCAAGTAAATTGTTGGCCCAATAGGATATTAAAAATTATAACACTGTAAGTAATTCTTTAATAAAGCATAAATGTAAGCATAAAAGAATGTGCTATGTTGGACATGAAGCAAAAAGAGTCCCGAGATTTATTGTTATTATAAAGTTTCGAACCGTTTTCAATTAGAACATAAACGTCATTGCTGTCATATCTGCTTCATAAAGTTGTTAATGTCTTACGTTTAAAATCCCATCTTGTCTTTTTATACATGAGTTGTTTTTTAGTTTTGCATATAGCCTCTTAGAAGGCGCCACCAATAGAACCTTCAGATAAAAATCATACCCCAATCTTTTGGTGAAATAAATCCAGAGTTTTATTACAAGAAGTCATTTAGGTACAGTAAATTTTTGAAATTAGCAAGTCTTTTAAAAAATGGAGAAATTTTCGTGCAATAATTTTTTACAATTTTCGGAGAGGTTTATTAGCAATGTGTTGCTAAAATGAAGCGTCTTTGATTGTCTTAGTCCTTCTAGATCATTCCTGTACTTGGATTTTTCGCTATCCATGTTTTTCCTTGGTTTTTCCTAAATTGTGCTACTGCTGATTCCATAGGATGGTTCTGATCCCAAGTATGGGGTTTCAGCTCCTTCTTTTGCCAGCTTGTCTGCTGTTTCGTTTTCCTCTATTCCTATGTGTCCTGGAACCCATAGAAGGGTAACAGTGTTATTCTGTCTTAGTTCGTTTAATTTGTGTCGGTATTCCCAGACAATCTTTGAACTGATTGTAGCTGAATTTAGAGCTTTGATGGCTACTTGACTATCTGACATGATCACAATCCTCTGTCTACCATAGTCCCTTTCAATGTTAAATTCTATACATCTTTCGATGGCACGAATTTCCGCTTGAAAGATGCTTGGGTACGCACCCAGGCTTTCTGAGTATTTGGTTCTAGGTCCAAAAACCCCTGCTCCTGTTCCTTTACATGTCTTGAAGCCGTCCGTATACCATCTTATGGCGTTTTGGCTTAGCCCCAATATGGTGTTCTCGTCCCATTCACATTTAACTTCTCAGGTAGCGCGAAGTATAGGTTCATAAAAAAACTTACGTCAAAATTGGTTACATTTTGCCGGTGAAATTCCTCATTCACATTTATGTTTATAGTATTCTTATTAAAGATGAATCTTAAATTCACTGCTACGAACCGAAAAATAATCGCCAATCTGCTTTGTGGGTGTTTCACGATCAGCAAAAACCAACAAAACTTAGGGGTCAAAATCTGGTAATGTACCAAAAACTGCTTTAGAAGATTAAAGGACGGTTACTTTCGATTGGTATACAAACGTTTGTTTACCAGAAGTTATCGCGAAACTGCGAAAAAGCAAAACAGAACGGTGAATCATCCTACATCAGGACAATGCAAGTACTCACACTGCTCAAAAAACAATCGAGTTTTTGAAGCTTCAAAACATCGAATTGTTAGACCATCCACCGTATAGTCCCGAATTAAGTTCTAACTACTTTCTTACATTCTTAAAGATCAAGAATTCAATGTGTGAGAAGCGCAAGAAAAAGCCATCGATGTCTTTAGAACAGTTATTTTAAAGATATCAACTGAAGACTGGAATAATAATTTTACCAGTTGGTTTATATACGTATTCAAAAATAATAAAACGATCCAAAGTATCAGATTTAATTAATAAATTAATTATTTAGTTACTTCTGCAACGAACTCTCTTTTTTAGCACAGAGATATCCACAACTTGTCATTTGATAGCAGTCATTTATTGTAACACAATAAGGTAGGATACAACATGGTCCTTGGATTAAATCCTTACCAGTCACCATAAATATTATATACAACAAACCATGTATTAAATACCACAATTTGATTATCTGTAAAAGAACATATTTATTTATAAAACACAAAATTATTACAAAACTTTATAGTTTGGCAAAAATAGTTATCAAGATATTTAGTGTTTTTTAATAATAGATCCCAATCCTAAGATACCTAATGTAAATAAACATTAACGATTTAAAATTATTTGACTGGTTATTATTATTAATTCCTAGCAGCCCGCCCCGGCTTTGCACAGGGATTAAAGAAAAATATTTTGTTACAAACACACTTACTAAAAAGGTTTAAAAATCGAACAATATTAGTATATTTTATATAATATATATATTTTTTTAATAATTGATTTTTTCTTAGTATTATTTTTTTATTTTTTTTTGTTTTCTTCTTAGTACTTTTGTTTGTTATTAATAAGTTTTTTTTAAATATTTATTTGCACAAATGTTTGTGAAAAGTTTTACATCTACAAACAAAATCCATTAAATTTATTGGGTCAAGGCTTCCTGTAAACGATATTACATGTTGTTTTATTTTCTGGCAGCAAAATAAATTGATTTTCAGTTGTTCCGGCCCGCGTTAGTTGGTTGGCCATGAGGAAAACATTATTTTCGTAGGCTGATCCCTACTAATTGGAAGGTTTGGCCCTTGAGACTTATTATTAGTAAAAAGAGAAAGATGTTTTGATAGGAAATTGAAGTCGTTTAAATGGAATTGGTAGATCAGTTGGGATCATCGGTATCCTTGGTATATGAGCTAGTTGACCAGCTGCTGGGCCAGTTATAATGGTTGCTACAACTTAATTGTCCTTTAATTCCTTCATAAGTAGCCTCGTCCCATTGCACATGCTCGGAGGGCTTAAATTTCTTAAAAGCATGATTGGAATTTCGATTTTCATTTATTAAGAACGATTATAACCTTATTTTATACATAATCAATTTAAGACTCTAAAAAATGTTATATAAATGATTCCAAAGATACAAGCTTGTATTGGTTGTCATCAACTTTAATCTCTTTTAATAAGGTTCGTAGAAACTATTTCTTGAAATAGAATACTTCCCACAACACAATATTTTTAAAGCAGAAAAGCTTCTAAAAGCAGCTAGCAACAAAATTAAATTTATTGGGTCGACGCTTCCTGTAAACGATATACATGTTGTTTTATTTTCTGGCAGCAAAATAAATTGATTTTTGGGTGCTCCGACCCGCGTTAGTCGGTTGGACATGAGGAAAACATTCTTTTCGTAGGCTGATCCCTACTAATTGGAAGGATTGGCCTTGAGACTTATTATTAGTAAAAAGCGAAAGATGTTTTGATAGGAAATTGAAGTCGTTTAAATGGAATTGGTAGATCAGTTGGGATCATCGGTATCCTTGATATATGAGCTAGTTGACCAGCTTCTGGGCCAGTTATAATGGTTGCTACAACTTAATTGTCCTTAAATTCCTTCATAAGTAGCCTCGTCCCATTGCACATGCTCGGAGGGCTTAAATTTCTTAAAATCATGATTGGAATTTCGATTTTCATTTAATAAGAACGATTATAACCTTATTTTATAAATAATCAATTTAAGACTCTAAAAAATGTTATATAAATGATTCCAAAGATACAAGTTTGTATTGGTTGTCATCAACTTTAATCTCATAATAAGGTTCGTAGAAACTATATCTTGAAACAGAATACTTCCCACAACACAATATTTATAAAGCAAAAAAGCTTCTAAAAGCAGCTAGCAACAAAATTGCTATGATATTTAGGTTAATACAATATTTTTTAAATAAGAGTAATAATGCATTAGAAATTAATTTTTATCAATAGCAAAAGTAAATAACTTGAAAAAAAATAGAGAAAATAAAATAGCAAAAATGGTCAGGAGTGCAAAAAGAAATTCCACAAAATAATATTGATAATAAAATAACAGATTAGAAGGTACTTTGGGTTGTATAGCAAATTATATATTTTTTAGATTATAATTTACTTAAATATTTATTAATATAAACCCAATATTATAAGAAATTTCAAATATAAATAATTATAATGTTAATAAATGTGTTTTTTACCAAGGTTACTTTGAGATTTCTTAATTATGCTAAATTATTATTTCATTGATTCTAATACTGATTTTTATTAAAATAATTAAACTATAGAAAATATCAAAAAACTTACCATTATTTTTACAAAAATGCAGTATTATGATTGTACTAGAAATATTTTACAACTTGTAGATTCGTATTATCTATGCGTATAAGAGTAATGATTGCAGTAAATTCTGTTTAAACAAAAATGCATGTTTGCATTTTCGTCATATCATATTACATAATAAGTTGAACTAAAACGCAAACACATTTTACATAAAATTATAATTTATTAGAAACAGGCGCAATTTTTTCTCAAAAATATAATATGCCTTTAATATTTTAATGTACAATATAAATAGGAAGCAGCCAAGAGGACTGTCAAGAGAACTAAAAACTGTATTTTAAAATTGTAATAAAAACTCAAAATTTTATAATATTTTAATTAAATTAAAATTATTAACATTCATGTGATTTTATTACTACAGCATGCCGCTAACGTGAACTTCCAAATTTTAACTAATTTAAGAATTGTCCAACACACATACATGCAATTGTGTACATGTATATAATATATAATGTAATAGAGTGTGTATATATGTATCTTCGTCAATAGCTTTAGCTTGTTACTGACGCGAACCCGTACCCCAAAATCATCGAATGGGCCTATGGAACTTTCCAATTTAAAAATATGGTAGATTAGGGAGGACTAGTTGAGTATACAGGTAAGTTTGGTAATCAAAATTTCTCGAAAACTATCCACCACACGCAAATGCATCAAATAGAGAAGGAGAATTTATCGCACGACCGGTAGAGGCCAATCTGCGATCAAGAGAAATACCCAAGCGCATTGTTTATTTTGTGATTAAAAAGAAAAATAATCGTAATCCGGAATATTTCTTCTGTGACTATCAAATGGTATCCGTTTTCCATATGTAAGTGTTAGTCTTCAGTAAATTTATTGCAGTTTTGATAGTAATAAATATTCTGGATATAATTCCTACCGTTTTTTTTATAATTTTTCTTTTTCTTTATAATTTCGGGTTGGGTTTAGTTGGGCTATTGAATATAAGTTGTCCAATAAACCCCACAATTTAAACAGAAGTTTAAAATATTTTTTTCTTAATGCGAATACTGGAGGTTTCTATACTACTAAAGACTTAAATGAAGCTGCAAAAACTGTCAATGATGAGGGAAAAAAGTGAATGTCGCTGTCAAAGAATTCGGTATTAAACGGATCATGTTACGAGATTTTTAAAGAAATTTTGCGTAAGTATTATATATGGTTGTAATCATAAAAAAAGTATCCTTACCTTTCTGGTATTTATTTATTTTTATTTATAAAAAAAATTATCACATATAATGGCATTAATCTTGTATGGGCCCTTGGCGAAGGTTTCTGTGGTTCCCTTTGTCCTTGCCAAATGGAAGGGCTCCACGACGGAGGAGACACGCCACAGCGTCAATCTCCCAACCCCACATTGCACCACGTGGGTTACACTCCTACACACACTTACACTCACACCAAAAAAATTACCTTTTGGGCACGTTCAACCATCACGGAAGAAAGAAGCGGCAGTAAGAAGACCAACTCCAGGATCAAAGAAGGAAGATTTGTGAGAGCAGGGCCGGTGACAGACAGATGCTCTCTCCTTCCCAACATTCCATCCATCCCCTGAAAAGGACGCAAGTCCTACAACAGGGTCCTCATACGCACCAAACTCTCCATATTTTTCTCCCAAAGAACTTATTCTTGAACTTGAACTTGTACGGGTGTTCCCCAAAAGACGTTCGTCGCCTTGCTTGCGAGTGTGCTATTAAATTTAACATGACAGTTTTATCTTCTTAGACTGCAAACAAGATGACCAGAAACGAATGGCTTACGTTATTTTTAAAACGAAATTTGAAGCTATCTATTTGAAAACCTGAACCCAACAGTCTCGGAGGGTAACATCATTTAATATTTAAAATGATAAACTGTCTGAAATTATATATAGAAATGTATAGAAATTATGGCTTTAGTGTATCAGGCATTTGTAATGATGACAAAACGGAAGTGTCCACTGCGCTGAAGCTAAACAAACTAGTAGCTGCCAAGGGTAACCGTAAAGTGGGCGCCATAACTAAATCTTTATTTCTTAAAAAAATTGGAAGCAACTAAGGTTGGTTTATATATTTGTAAAAGATTTGAGTTACTAACAATAGGAATCTACTTAGATATAAATGTTAAGATTGAAATAGAGGGTAATTTGCCATTGAAGCCGACTTCAAGGAAATCAAAATCTGATGCCTAGTTGTTGCCAATTTTTTAAGAAATAAACATTTTATTTCTGAATTTTTAGTGCATTTTTCTTTTTTCTTTTTTGAACGTGGTTTAATTTTTTTTTTAAGTTTTTATTTTACCCTGTTTAGCTGCTACTTAGCTTTGTCAGATGTCAACACTAAGTCATGATGTACTGTCTTCAAACTTAAGCATCTGATTAGGATTTTCTTGAAGTCAATGGCAAACTACACGCTATTTTAATCTTAGCTATTAAATCTAAATTTCTAATGTTAGTAAATAACTTTATTTTTTTACAAATATAAGCCATTGAGGCCAACTTCAAAGAAATCGAAATCAGATGCTTAGTTACTTCCAATTTTTTTAAGAAATAAAGATTTTATTTTTCTTTTTTTAAAGCCGGTTCAAAAAAGTTTTTATTAGTAAGTTGAGACTAAGAGCTTTTTGAATAAAGATATTCTTTTTTTTTATTTAATAGAAGAAAGACTAGTAAAAATAAATAATTGATATTAAATTATTTGAATTTCGTAGCACCCATAATAGTCTAGTCGAGAAGTTGATTTCGTTCGAAAAATAATTACCAGTCTCTTAAAAATATGAGTGATAGCTCAAACGATCCAGAATGGCATTTAGAGAAAGACCATTTTGCGATTTTTTTCTGGAGATAAAAATTACATTTGTTATTAACAAAAAACTGAAAAAATAAATAGTCCTTTCGGTTTTTGTTAATATCTTAAAAAGTATAAGTGATAGCTAAAATATTAAAAACGTTTCTAAAAGAGCAGAAAATTTCAGCTGGGATGTTCTGGATTCTCGGAATTGTAGCACCAATATTTATAATTTTAATTTAACGTTGAAAATCGGCTTCCACGCGGCAATTTTGGCATGCGCGCGTGGCCTCTGTAATGACCGCAACTTTTCAATAATTTTTTTATGCCACTAAATAATATTATAAAAATTAGAAAAAATTCAGATGTCATCTAAACACTTCAAATAAAATGGTCACGCGATAAAAATTGTTGTATCATCATTTTTTAAACAGTTATTTAATTGTTAATTAACAATTTTTTACGAATTTCTGTTATTATAAAAGGCGGTATAAAAGTTTTATTAATTGTTCTAAAAATTTTTCCTTTCTTGGAGCCTTTATTATCAATGTTTTTAACAAGATGACATCATAAAAATTTTAAAAATTTCTTTAATTCATTAATTACAAAGTTCCGTAAAAATTATTTTTTTTTTGGCATTTTGTTGTAGATAGCTGTTTTTGTTATTTTTTTATGTTCTAAAAAAAATTATTGCAAATAAAAAAAATTGCTTATAACAAATTGGTATATAAATAAATAACTAAATTGTTTACAAAAAAAAATTTTTTTAGCAATTAGGTATATTTAGAAGTATAAACAATGATTAAAAAAAATTCTTAATAATTAATTTAAACAATAAATTTCTAAAACAAAACGATTATAAACAATTAAATATTGTTATTAAGAATTTTTTTTTATTTAAAAATCCTTATTTTTTTACGCTAATAATATGGTGAAAAAAAATTTTTCGAAAATATTTAATAAATACATTTGTTTATAAAAAATGTATAAACAAATGGCATGAAAAAATTATAAAGGTATTTTATATAATGTCTAGCATGAACATAAAACCAGCAATAGCTTTAAATTAAAAAACTATATATTTAAACAACATTATTTTCATTTTTAATTGTTTTTTTCAATTAACAAATTAATAATTAATGAATTAAAGAAATTTTTAAAATTTTTATGATGTCATCTTGTTAAAAACATTGATAATAAGGGCTCCAAAAAAGGAAAAAATTTTAGAACAATTAATAAAACTTTTATAATGCCTTTTATAATAACAGAAATCCGTAAAAAATTGTTAATTAACAATTAAATAACTGTTTAAAAAATGATGATACAACAATTTTTATCGGGTGACCATTTTATTTGAAGTGTTTAGATGACATCTGAATTTTTTCTAATTTTTATAATATTATTTAGTGGCATAAAAAAATTATTGAAAAGTTGCGGTCATTACAGAGGCAACGCGCGCATGCCAAAATTGCCCGCGGAAGCCGATTTTCAACGTTAAATTAAAATTATAAATATTGGTGCTACAATTCCGAGAATCCAGAACATCCCAGCTGAAATTTTCTGCTCTTTCAGAAACGTTTTTAATATTTTAGCTATCACTTATACTTTTTAGGATATTAACAAAAACCGAAAGGACTATTTATTTTTTCAGTTTTTTGTTAATAACAATTGTAATTTTTATCTCCAGAAAAAAATCGAAAAATGGTCTTTCTCTAAATGCCATTCTAGACTATAAATGGTAAAAATTGTGCAATTTCAACTACATGTATCTAACAATATAATTCTTTTAACGATTTGCATTCCTAGCGTTGCCAAACTAACATTTCCCCTTAAAATTCAATTTTAATATTTATTTATTTCATTATTTTTTTTTACATAAATTTTTATGACAATTCTTGTATATAAATAAAAAATATCGTTCATATTGTAATAAAAATCTTGTAACCTGGCAACCTTGTACATTCCTGATTCTCTCCAGCTACAAATTATTTGCATTTAAAATATTAAAAGTAACCAAATATTTACTGTTATCAGTTTAGCAAAACAAAAATAATAAACAGGTCAATTGGAAGTTGGAAGCGATCAAATGAAGCATGATATGTTGATGACGATAACCAATAAGTGTTTTCTTTGCAAAAATCTACATTGACTGTAGAAGGTTTATATTAAAATAATTTTAAAAAATGCTATTATTTAAACAACAAATACAGCACTATTTAGAATAATACATCATACAAAAAGATTTTTTTTTTACTAATAAAATACAATAGAATTAGAACACAAAAACAATTATGGCTCCAGAACTATTTCTATGTTTTAAAAGCAATTGAGTTATTAGAAAGCAGGTAAATAATGCATAATTATTCCATCTTTTTTTTTTACTAGTGTCTGACCGTTGATTGTAATGGATCAGTCGCATGTTTGCCTCTTGTTGGATAGGCAACATGTCTTTGTCTTGGAAGCGTTGAAATTAACAAGATTCTTTCTTCCCCACTCGTCTACAATTCTCAAATCTTGATTGATAGAAGCCGTTGTGGATCTTCTGTCCTCTTCCAGAATATCTAGAGGTATGGGACGGTTGTGCGCTTTGCTACAGTGTAGGTTGCTTTCATCTGCAAAACCATGTATCGGGTTATTAGTGGCTTCTAGTAGATCATTAATATGTAATAAGAATAGAGTAGGAGCTAGAGCCGATCCTTGGAGAACTCCAGCGTTGATCTAGTAGAGGTTGGAAGAATGTCCATCTACAGCAACTTGGATGTGCCTGTTGGAGAGAAAGTTGGATATCCATCTGCAAAGGTTTTGCGAGAGTCCGTATGAAGGCAGTTTGTTCAAAAGAGCTTCATGCCACACTTGATCAAATGCTTTTGAGATGTCCAGTGATACTATTTGAGTCTCTCCATAGCGGTGGATGGCATCACTCCAGACATGAGTTACATATGCTAGTAGATCGGCTGTTGACCTTTGTTGGCGAAAACCATATTGCCTGTCACTTAAAAGGTTGTTTGTCTCAAGGTAGTTCAGGATCTCGTGATTGACGTATTTCTCGATAGTTTTGCTAGTAACAGATAGGAGAGCTATGGGTCTGTAATTAAAAGGCTGGGTTTTAGAGCCTTTCTTGGGGACTGGTTGTACTCGAGCAGTTTTCCAGAATTCTGGAAAAATACCAGTATCATATGATAGTTGAAATAGCTTAGTGAAAACTGGCGCTAGTTCGGGAGCACAACATTTTAAGAGTAAAGCAGGTATTTCATCGAGGCCACTTGCTTTGTTGGTATTTAGAGTAGCAAGGACTTTCTGCAACCGCTTAACCCTAAATATGATATTTTTCATTGTGTGGGGAGCCCGTGGAATAGAAGGTAGCTCTATGTTGTCCGGTGGGTTAAGTGTCGAGTTCGAAGAGAATATTTTGGCAAAGAGTTCTGCCTTTGCTGTGGAGGACGTAACTATTGAGCCGTCATCTGATGTAAGTGGAGGGAACGAACTAGTTGTGAAATTGTTTTTGATATGTTTGGCGAGAGTCCAAAAGGACCGGCTTCCATTAGGGTTTGACATTACTTTCTCTCTCATTCGGGCGTCAAAGAGACTTTTGGAATTGGAAATAGTGGTGTTGTATCTGTTTCTAGCGTTTATATCATCCTGTTTTGTTTCATCTGATGGATTTTGTATAAATAATTTGTGGGACTTGACCTTAGCTTTCCGAGCTACATCGCAATCTTTATTAAACCATGGCTTCTGTTTGGCTTTTAAGCGTTTGGTAAAGTGAGGAATGTAAGCTTCCATGGCACACTGAATCTGCGATGTATACAACTATAGTAAAATTTCTTTCAAGTTGCCTTAAAATTTCAATAATATTATTAGCAGCAAAGAAGAAATAGTTTAATAAATATAATAATTTAAATTGATCAAACCCAATTTGGTTAGGTAAGGTAGCTGGTGTCTTTAATCTTTCCGTCTTTTATGGTAACGGGTTCGATTAGGCCAATAGATTCACTTTCTTCATATTATTAATTATTCTAGTTTTTTTTTTTTTTGTTTTTTATTTAATTTTAAACATATTTATTAGGTACATGACTTAAAATTACATTTTACTACTATAGTTTTATTTAAGTATTGCAAAAATGTTATTATGTATACATAAAATCTCAGTAGTAAGAATCCTCTATTTGATGTTTCACAACTTTACTGTAACTTTTAGTAACTTGTGCAATAAAATGTAATTTAATAATTTAGTAATAAAACAGCTTTTTAATTTATAGTATGTACTGTGTATAGAGAAAGTATAATGGTGCGATTCAGTGGTACTCAATATCAACTCCACCAAGACCACGTTATAAGCCTTTACAAGGAAAAAGAAAGATGACATGCCAAAGAAATTTAGGTTTGTAAGATAAAAAAATATAGCACAAAACTGGAAAGTAAATCTGAATAGGACAAAAACACCATATTGGGGCACAACCAAAACGCCATAAAATGATATACGGACGGCTCCAAGACAGATAAAGAAACAAGAACAGTGGTTTATGGACTTAGAACCAAATACTCAGAAAGCCTAGGTGCGTATCCAAGCATCTTTCAAGAGGAAATCCGTGCCATAGAAAAATGTATAGAATATATCATTGAAATAAACTATCGTAGATAGAAGATTGTAATCATGTCAGATAGTCAAGCAGCCATCAAAGCTTTGAACTCACACACAATCAGTTTAAAGATGGTCTGGGAATGCCTAGGCAAATTAAATGAATTAGGACAGAATAACACTGGGTTCCAGGACACATAGGAATAGAAGATAACGAAACAACAGACAAGTTGGCAAAAGAAGGGGCTGAAACCCCATACCTGGGACCAGAACCATCCTGTGGAATCAGCAGAAGTACAATCTTAGAAAAACTAAGAAAAAAAATTCGAAAAGAGGTTGACCTTAAAGGCCATCCTTGAAACTTCCCGCTAGTTTTAACCGTAAAGCTATAGTAACGTGACGTATTTTGACGTTTTTGACTTTTTTTACTTTTTTTGAAATGTTAAAAAAGCGCGTTATTCGATTTTAATGTTCAAGATGGCATTCGACGCAGTTTTTTAAGACCTAAAAACGTTACTAGAGTGCAAAATCGATTAGTCAAAAAATCTGAAAAAAAAATCTTGAATCTTGAAAAAAAACACTTTTTTTGAAATTTTTCGATAACGATATCTCGCGAACGAATCAACCGATTTTAATTTGCAAAACGGCATTCGACGTGGCTTTTTAAGCTTGAGAGCTGATTAGGTTATGAAATTAATCAATGCAATAGCCAAAAAGATATTCCCAAAAAACATCATTTTTACCAATTGTTTTTTTCGGTTATTTTTAAATTTCTCAAAATCTACCGGCTCGAATCGGTTCAAACTTACAGGGAATCTAAGTTAGATGGAACTCTTTGGAATGCTTTTTATTTCATTCCGATCGGTCAAGCCGTTCAAAAGTTATAAGAGGTTTACATACATCCACACACACACACACACATCCACACGTACATACAGACATACAGACACCCTCGTAAAAATAGTCAGGGGAGGTTCCTAAGACCTCAAAACGTTGAGATCCGATGAAAACTCGATTTTCGAAAAACGGGGTAAAACCAATAACTTCCCGATTTTAAAAAAAATTTTAATTTTTTTTAGCGGGAAGTTAAAAATGGATAGCGAAAAATCCATTACTGAAATAATCTAGAAAGACAAAGGCAATCGAAGACACTTCTAGAAAACTAGAACCAGAAGAGACTCGAAGCTGTCTTAACCTTAGTAAAAAGAACCTCCGTATTATAAAAGGAATACTAACCGGGCACTGCCGATTAAGAGGACACATGAAGGTACTAGGATTAGTAGATGAAGCAAACTGCAGATTCTGTGAGGTAGAGGATAAAACCTTAATACATATGTATACTCTCAGAATGCATTGCATTAGGTTTTTCTAGGGTCATACAAAATAGAAAAGAAAGATCTACCTAACTTGAAACCCAACGATATCCTAAATTTTCTAAGGAAGATAGGACTAGAAGAGCTGCTATAAGTCTAAGGAAATCATCAGAAATATAGCTAGAAAAGACAATAGATCTTGTAGGTCGCAGGTGTATCTGTTACCCCTAACTTACTCATACATACATAAATACATCAGCGGCCTGTGCGTAAATTTTCCACTTGTGTTTAAACCGCTACTTACCAATCACTCTTCTCTTGTTATAACAAATGAGAATTTGCAGTTCCAAACTAGTTCCGAAAATAATAAATATTTAATAGATACTTCTTCATTAGTCTTTTTTTAATTAGATTTCATATTATATTTAAATTTTAAATTAAAAGATGGTTTAAACTATCTTATAGCACATATCCAAATCCATATTATTATAGAAATATACTGAAAAATAAATGGTTGTGGGCACAGGATAACAAAATATTTAGTGTTTTATTAAAAAGCATGTATTAAAAAAATATTATAAAAATTGTCAGAATATTGTTTTACGTTAAAGATAAAACTTTTTTCACAAACATAAAAATATCTTCAGCTAATACTTCTGGTAACTCTAATGCAGGAAAATGTCCTCCTTCGTAATAAGTTAAATGCACCAAATTGGGGAATTTTTCAATTAAAATGTCTTTGGTATAAAACATCACATCATACTTAAACCTAGCACAGCCTGTCGGAACCGAGACCGGAACTCTAAAAACAGAAAATAAATAAATTATCCAGAAGAGACAAATTAACATTTAATATCAAAAATAATGTTTTTAATTTGATTAGTAATTATCTTGTTCAAAAAATTATTAAATGTGTAATTAACTAAAGTATAAATAAAACAAAGTTTTTCAAATTATTTTAAAATTACAGCTGAATAGGATCTACATAAAAAAACTAAAAAAAAATATGTAGCCAGTAATGACAATATTAAAAAATTAGATTTTACAACAAAATGTAAGAATAAAACAAATAAAAATATATAATAACTGTTCAATTGAAAAGTTTGCTCTATTTTGGTTACTATAATGTTCTGAGTATATCCTCATCGATGTAGTAATGGATCTTGTAACCCAATATAACATTACGTTGTCAATCAGTGTGTCCATACTGTATTTTTTTAATAATCCTCCATCATCAAGATCCTTAAAAGCAGGGTCTGTTAAAGTAGTAAATTTTTCTAACATATAGGCAGCTAAACCTGCTGGACTATCTCTAATACCAACACCTTGAATGAAAATATTGATTGACATATTTAAATAATGCATTTAATAATAGTTAAAGCGTTTTATATTATCAGCTTTAAAGAACTTTAAACATATAATTAAATATCAGAAAATAAAAAGGAAAAAAATCAGCACAAACTATACAAATTTGAAAAACAAAATTTTTAGAAAACTAAAAACGTAAAATACAGATATTATTCATTTTTAAAAACGAATATTTATTTCCTAATTTCTTTTATTATTTTTTGGAAATTATTTTTAAAAATATTAAATATTTTTTTAGTCCTTTTTTATTATCATTGTTCTTGCATTTATTTTTAATTTAAAAAGTATATTTAAATTTATTTTACGAATTATTGTTTTGAAATATTATTCTTCTGTTTATTTTCAGTTTTTTTATTTTTATAAATTTTATGTAAGCAGAAAATATCAGAAAAACTGAAACGTTTATTAATTTATTTTTTTAAATTAATATTATGTTTTTTATATTAATATCAATTTAATTTTATTTTTATCAAAATAAAAAATGTTACTAATTTATATTTTATATAACAAAATTATTTTCGTCATTTTATGTTAATTTAGTTTTTATTTTTAAATTTTTTAAAAATATATATTATGATACGCAAATTATTGATGTAATTTATTTTAACGGTTTTTACAATTTTTTATAAATATTCTTGATTTTAGTTTAAATTTATATATTTTTTTATTTTAATTTGTTTATTTGGGTACTAACAAATATTTTATAAAAATATCAACAAATTGCGAAATTTAAAGTTTGTGAAAAAGTATTACATATTTTGTAACAACTTGTCGGAGTCGGACAGTTCGACCACGCGCCAGGTATCTGTTTTAAGTACACCGATTAGTTGGACCACGACCGCTCTTCGAGCGGATTAACGTTGTATTCTAAGAATTAAAACAATCACTATTGACTTGACATATTATTTATTATTAATGTGAATTATAATAAGACATAATTTTTACAAAATCTTTTTGTGATAACAGGCCATGTCTATATTTTGATATCTTAGATTTAATAAAACCATTTTTTTTTCTGTGTTGCACTTTTTAGTTTTTTGGTGAAACATTTTACGAAATGTATTTTAATATTATGTTTCTGCTTAAAAGTTTATTAAAATATTTACAAAATTAAACAAACTTGGGTGAGAACTATAAAAATTAGAATTACAGACGCGTTTGTGGTCCTGTAAATACTATCTGTAGTAAAAGCTCACATACTTGAGTGAAAATTACTTTTCTGCATCTATATAAGTTTCCACGATATAATCGTAGAATTTTGAAAGACTCGGATTACTGGGTATTATTGAATGAATTTCTTTAGAAAAAAAAGTTTCCTGCTTCATGAGGGTCTAAAAATTGAAGTTCAAAAAATTGTTTAAGAAAATTGACTCAAATCCATTTTTCGTGGAGTTACACTTCTTAAACAAACTAAATTAACTAGATACTTATAAAGGATAATGATGCTTACTAGAACGTTGCTGGATTTAAAAAAATATTTTAAAAGTTGATAAAAATTTGTGTCGCAAACTCTATTACTACTCTAATGATATTGTAATTTTTTTCAAAGAATCCCATTAAATCGATTAGAAAATAAAATTTTATCCTGTTCGAACTGAAGGGTGTGCTTAATTTAACCTTTTTCAAAAAAGGATTAATGCAGGTACTCGTGGTCCAACTAACCGGTCCCCCAACTTGTATATTAAAAATTTTTAACAAAAAACAAATAAAAAAATCTTGAGTCAGAACAACAAATATATGTTTATTTACTTTTTTTATCATTTTTAAAAACAATTTTTTTAGGGTTTTTTTAATATTATTGATGTTATTTCTAATTTTCAATTCAAATTGATTTCACGAATTATTATTTTAAAATGTTATCCTTTTGTTTATGTTCACATTTTTTATTTTTTTAAATTTTATGTAGGTAATGAGAAAATATAAGGAAAATAAAAAACATTTATAACATGACAAAATATTGTTAACTTTGTATAAATTTATTTTTTTAAATTATAATTTATTAGGATTATTTATTATTATTTGTCTATATTTACATTAATATTATTTTTTATTTTTCAATCCAGATAAATAAAAAAAACGTTAATAATTTATATTTTTTTTAATTTTTTTTTTATATTATGTTAATTTAGATTTTTTTAATTATTTAAATTTTTGTAAAACCTGCATTATGATACGCAAATTTTCGATGTAATTTATTTTATTTTTTTTAAGAGTTTTATAAATAGTTTTGTTTTATTTTAATTTTTTTATTTGATTATGTAGTATGCTAATAAATATATTTTTTATAAACAAAATATCAATAAATCACGAAATTTAAAGTTCGTAAAAAATATTATAGATTTTGTAAAAATTAGTTTATAAAAATTCTTCAACAAAAAATAAAACTCCTGGGTCAAGGAAACTAATTTACACAATTTATATCAAATATTTGACCATTAACCAGAAAAATTTTAATTAAGTCAATAATATAAGTATAAGTATATGATTCATTTCTATAAAAATATTTTTTTCTATTTAAAAACCAACAGATTATTTGATAACGATTTATCAATGTTAAGGTTATTAATAGCTGGTAACTAATACAATACAAACACATTATTAAATATTATACTTACCAACAGTATCTGGTTTCGTTGCTTGAATATGAAAATATCCAGTCTCTAGTACCCTAAATGACCAAATTTTACTTAGCGGATACATCAGATCTATATATTCTTTCTCTATAAATAGAGGACAAAAGCTGTAAATGAACATCTTAAAATGAGCCAGTGGAGTGTTTACTATACAAAAGTTTGAATGCAGAGCAATAACGTTTTCTGGAAAAAGTACAGCCATGTGTTGCACCACATAAGCACCCCAATCAGTACCGTGAAGATAAAAATTTTTAAATCCTAATCTAATCATAAGATTCTTCATTACCGCAGCCATATGGAACGGGCCTAAACCTGGTTTCGAGGCACCGTCTGAGTATGCGTATCCTTAAATGCAAAGAGAAAAAAAATCACATAGGTACATAAAAAAAAATATTTCTACCAGTAAATTAGGACACACTTAAAAAGCAGACGAAAACATCAATGGAACTGTAAAAGGCAATGTGTGAAAAACAATAAAAAATAAGGTAGAGTTAGAAACTGGCAATAATTATAACGTTTTTTAAAGATTTAAAAAAGCCTACATGTTAAAAATTAAAAATATTTACAAAGAAAAAATAATAATATACCATAAGAGAATGTAAAAAAAGTGCTACAAAAATAAATAGAAGACAAAATCTAGAAAATCATACCGTGCTAGCCAAAAGTCCCTCTCCCCCTCGTATATTTTGAATGGTTATAATTAGTCATAATAGGTGATATTCAATAGACAAAGGATCTAGATAGATAGATATATATTTTTTGGGTTGGCTGTTAGCCTATATCACTGCGACGTTTGCAAATCTATTGTGAACACCCAGGATCTAACAGAGTGACCGATAAATTTAAATGGGACGTTATGGCATGTGGTATCTCGTTTCACAGGTATTGAAAATACTTATTTAATCATACTAATTTTGTTTGGGTTTAAGCTGATTTCGATGTATAAATTAAATAAATACTTAAACTGTAGTTTTGCATTTAATTAATAAAGATTAAAAAACCAGTCCAATGTTCAACATGTGCTCCATCAACTTCCTGGTAATATTGCTTAACTCTTGTCGTACTCATTGAAATGTGTATATTGTTAATGTTTTGTGTTTTTTATGCCACGATCAAAAAAAGGATATCGTTTTATGCTTTATCGGCTATAAAAAGGCATTTGACAACGTTAAATACGATTCTCACATATTATATCTTGGAGATTTGGAACTGGACGGAAAGGATACTGGAACCAAAAAGTAGAAGTTGAATCCAAATTGCAGGAACAACTGAGGACTTCGAAATGAAAAAAGGCGTTTGCCAAGGGTGCATCTTGTCTCCGATGTGGTTGAACTTGTACATTGAGAGAGCATTCACCAAGACAATCTCCGATAGTCTGATACAATAAAGAAAACAAAATCTTCAACAACAATTTTTGGTAGGCGGATAACAAGTGATCTCCAAACTTTACTGAATGAGGTAACGAAGAAAGTAAGAGATTGGGCTTAAAAATTAACATCCAATAAATTAAATGTATGGTCATTAGTAGAGACGATACTCCACATATAGGAGCATTTATAGATGTAAAGAACATGGAACAGGTCACTTAATTTAAATCCTTTAGATGCATGATGAACCAAAACTGGGACACAGATCAGGAATTCAAATGCAGAATCGAACAAGATCGAACAACGTTTTTTTTTTACAAATAAAAACTTAAATTTTCGCCTTTGATATAAAATGCTATGTCTGGTCCGTTCATTTGCACGAAGTCTAATGCTGAGAGTAACGTGGGTTGATGACACATAAATATATTCTGCAGAGAGCTCGTATAGTATGGAAAGGGAATTTTTGAGGATATTAAATGGAGGAAATTTGGCTACTTTGGACATATACTACGCCGAGAACGTTATCATTTCCAACGCCTAATTATCCAGCTCAAATTAGAGGAAGAAAAAAGAGGAGTAGGTAGACGAAAACTATCCTGGCTACGAAATATACGACAATGAACAGAAATTCTGGACTTGTAAAACCCTGCAATTATTCTATATATATAATAATATGTTAAGAGAGATGATGAATAACTACGCAGAAATCTGCACTGCAAATTAAGAAAAAGTTGCTTATTTAAAAAAAATACATGTTTTAATGTGATTAAATAATCTAATAGCACATTTTGGAATAAAACTATTTAATGTGGTCACTTCTATTCCCACTTGTTCCCAACAACCTAATGATTCACTACAAATAAACCAAACAAATGAACAAAGAGCCAGTATTGAAGAACAGCAATGGAATGAGGTTACCGGAAAAAGATTAAGAAGCAGTCCAGAAATGCCTAGAAGTAGCAAAAGACAAACAAAACTTGGTGAGTACTGGTTAAGCAAACCTATAACAACACAAAATCAATTTGAAGCACTAAGTTTAATAGATGAAAGTGACAAATTGGAGGACACAGTTCAAAATACAGATGCAAAACCAAAACCACCTCCAATATTTGTATCGGGAGTGCAGATCTGCAAGCCTCTTATCGATCTATTGCAACAAGTAGCAGAAAATGATTTTATCACTAAAGCTATCAACAGCGAACAAATAAAAATTCAACCAAAGTCAGACAAAGCATACACCGCCATAATAAATGCTCTAAAAGCAAAAAACACGGACTTTCACACTTATAAACCTAAAAGTACAAGACACTATCGAGTGGTTCTTAAAGGCATGCACCCACGACAAATGTAGAAGAGATAAAAGAAGACCTTAAAACCAAAAACCATAATGTTATAAATATATGGAATATACTACATAACCAAACAAAAAAATCGCTGCCTATGCTCTACATTGATTTAGAAACAAAAGATAATAATAAGGACATCTATAACATAAAACAAGTAATGCATTCCATAGTAGAATTCGAAGCACCGCATGTCAAGAGAATAATTCCGCAATGTAGTAGATATCAAAAATACAACCACACAAAAAACTTCTGCAATAAACAACCGTGCTGTGTCAAATGCGCAGAACCTCATTACACTAAAGAATGTCCCAGGAAAACCAGAGACAGTAATGTTAAATGTGCTAACTGTAGTGAAAATCACCCCGCAAATTATAGAGGGTGTGAAGTTCACAAACAGTTACAAAAACATAAATTCCCTAACTTGAGACGACATAACCCGAGGACAAACCAAGAAAGAACTACAATAGACAACTATGTGCAACCTGGAATAACATACGCACAAGCAACGCAAGCAGTTAACCAGCAAGCCTCCAACCAAACTACTACACAACATATTATACCAAACCAAACTAATAACCACACAGACATGTCAGAACTGAAAGATACGTTAAAAAAACTGACGGAACAAATGAGCACTATGCTCAACCTGCTAACCATGATTCTCAACCAGAAATGACTTAGTTACTAAAGATAGTATTATGGAACGCCAATGGCTTAAGTCAACATGTAGAAGAATTAAAACTATTTATTACCACACAAAAAAATGACATAATGCTGATTACAGAAACTTATTTTACATCCAAAAACCACATTAATATTCCACGATTTACAACTTATCATACGCAACATCCCAACGCAAAAGCACATGGAGGCACTGCCATAATAGTTAGTAATAAACTAAAGCACTACGAAATACAAAAACATGAATGCGACTATCTACAGGCCACCAGCATTGTTGTGGAAGATCAACTAGGCCCACTAACAGTATCAGCTATATACTGTCCGCCAAAGCACAATAACAAAACGGAACAGTTTGAAACTTTCTTTAAAACATTAGGAAATAGATTTATAGCAGGAGGAGATTTTAATTCTAAGCATACTACCTGGGGATCCAGAATTATTACCACAAAAGGCAGAGAACTTCTTAAAGCTATAAACGCGACCAATGCAAATTATCTCACCACAAGAAACCAACTTACTGGCCTACCGACCATGCAAAAATACCTGATCTACTCGATTTCTATATTGTTAAAGGAATTAATGTTAAATTGGCAAAAGTAGAATCTTGTTACGATCTACCCTTTGACCACTCTAGCGTAATCGCGACATGGTATGCACAAATAACAAACAGTACTAAACAACCATCACTATACAGTAACAAAACAGACTGGAGCATTTTCAAGACTAAACTAGCTAAACTAATTGACATAAAGATCCCATTAAAAACAGAAAGTGACATCTACGCAGCAGTAGAAAATCTTCAGAAATCTATACAAGAAGCTGCTTGGTATGCTACCCCTGACTGCTATCAAACAGAATTTAAAGAGCATTGCCCAACTGTAATAAAGGAAATGATTGCTAGAAAGAGAAAAATAAAGGAGGAGTGGCGAAGAAAAAGAACACCTGAAAACAAGACGAAATTAAATAAAATCACCAAGGAAATTAAACTACAATTGCATAATATCAAAAATAATAAAATACAAGAATATCTTACAGGTTTATCAGCAAACGCAGATAGTGAATATTCCCTTTGGAAGGCCACGAGAAAAATCAAACACCCGAAAGAACAAATACCACCAATATGAAACCAAGAGGGAAACTGGTGTAGAAATAATAAGGAAAAAGCCGAAGCATTTGCAGATCACCTCACTAATGTATTCCAGCCACATCCCATGAAAGATGGTGACACAGAGGAAGAAATAAATGACTTCCTGGAATCGCCCTACCAGATGGACTTACCTATACAAAAAAAAATCACCACTAAAGAAGTTAAAAATATAATCCAGCATGAAATCAGTCCAAAAAAAGCTCCAGGGTATGACCTGATCAACGGGAAAGTACTTCAGCAATTGATATGCAAAGGTCTGAAAATGATAAGGCAAGTATTTAATGCAATATTTAGGCTAGGTTACTATCCAGAACAATGGAAAGTTGTTTAAATTATTCTCATACCTAAGCCAAATAAATAAAATAAAACTCAGGTGACTTCATACAGACCAATAAGCCTGCTACCTGTTCTATCAAAAATCTTGGAAAAACTGCTCCTTAAACAATTATCCCCAGTTATAGAAGAAAGGAAACTAATCCCCCAACACCAATTTGGGTTCAGAACATAACACGGAACGATAGAACAGGTACATAGACTGGTAAAACACATCAGAAGTGATCTAGAAAATAAAAGGTATTGTTCTGCTGCATTCCTGGACATTGGTCAGGCCTTCGACAAGGTATGGCATGCTGGTATGCTCTTTAAACTAAAGAAAAACCTTCCCCATCCTTTTTATCAAATCCTAAAAAGCTATATTTCCAACCGACATTTCCTAGTCAAGCAGGATAACGAATACACAAGCCTAAGACCAATAAAAGCCGGAGTACCACAAGGAAGTGTCTTGGGACCGATATTGTAACTGCTCTACACTGCTGACCTACCCACAAGTAACAAAACAACGTGTGCAACTTTTGCTGATGACACTGCTGTACTAGCCTCTCACCATGATCCAAATACAGCATCCAGAACCCTTCAGAAAGACCTTAATAATATACAAAGATGGCTTAAAAAATGGAAGATAAAGGCGAATGAGAGTAAATCCATCCATGTAACCTTCACCTTGAAAAGACAAAAATGTCCATTTGTAACACTAAATGAAACGCAACTCCCACAAACCGATACTGTCAAGTACCTAGGAATCCATCTTGATAGGAGATTAACTTGGCAAAAGCATATTTTTACAAAAAGAAAACAACTAGGAATAAAATTCCGAGAAATGTACTGGATCATCGGTCGTAAATCTCAACTATCTCTTGAAAACAAACTGCTGATATATAAAACTATATTAAAACCAGTGTGGACCTATGGTATCCAACTTTGGGGGACAGCCAGTCAAACTAACCTAGAAATACTGCAGAGATTCCAGAACAATGCTGAATGCCCCTTGGTACGTGCCAAACTATGTGATAGAGCAAGACCTCAGTGTTCCATCCATAAAAACAGTAATAACAGAATATTACAAAAAATATTCCAAGAGACTAGAATCTCATCCAAACGAGTTAGCCAGCAACTTCACTGATGACCACAATGATGTACGACGCCTGAAGAGATTCAAAGTAGTGGACCTAGCAAGAAGATTCGAATAATTTGTGATAACTAAACTTATTTTAATTTGTTTTAATTTAATCTATGTAAAGAGGGTGATCACTGGATCTCCCTCTACAGGTCAAATTTTCAAATTTGTCAAATAATTTACCTATTCTTCTTAGTTGAGGACAGATTGTAAATATTACAACATTAAAAAAAAAATATATTTGGATATTATTAACGATATGGTGTTAAAGAAATGTAGAGTATACCTACTTAAAAGGATAAAAAAATTGCACTATACCATATATAAGTTTTATTATAATTATTATATATAACTATAAAAATACTTTACCTGGTAAAGACGGTATTATTACTTCAAAAACAAAATTCCTGTCCTTCTGTGGTGTTATAAGATAAGGTACCAAATCATAAAACTCTCTAACGGAACCCAACCATCCATGTAAAACCATTAAAGGTAAAACTTTCAATCCTTTGGTGTCTTTTGGTTTGACATGAACAAAATGCATGTCAAGCCCTTGAATATTTGTTATAAAATGAGGATATTGGTTATAAAAGATTTCCCTTTCAGTCCAATTATAGTTGTATTTCCAGTAATCTATTATAGTTTTAAGAAGGTTGGTATTCATTCCATAATGTTGTTTAACTCCTTCTAATGGTTTTTGAAAAGGTAGAGTTTTCTCTAATCGTTGATTTAGATCCAGAAGAATCTAATAAATAATGTAAATAAATGTATTAACTTATATAAATTTACACTTTCTTAACTACTTAGAATACATTTAATGACATTAAGGAGTAATTGAAAAAATGGCGCATCCAACAGAACCGGAACCCGCAACCTTTGCCTCTGCGCGAGTACGCTTTAACCTCTAAGCTATAAATGCTTAGAAATTATTACGCTTTTTAGATCGTTAAATTTAACACATGTGACACTAAGTCACTTTCTTCTTAAGCACATATTGCATGACGTTACTATTTTTTAAATTTCCCCCAAAGTCATTTAAAATATTCTGCTTTGCATACCTTCTAACATTTTAAAAAATTCTATAATAGATATCTTAAAATATTCGTTTACTTAGTAACAAGTTTAAAAACCGTACAAATTGTAAAATTAATTAGTTTAAGCGTTTTGACTATTTAGGTTTTCAATTATTTTTCAGAAAATATAACTTTTAAGCTCCAAACTGTTACGAATATGAATCAATTGCACTCAATAACATTTTTTGTAAAAGGTAAATATTCAAAATTTTATAGTAAAATTATAAAATTTATTGTTACAATGACAAGAACAAGAAACAAATTTTACAAATAACTAATATTTTAGAATTATAAAATCTCTAGTTTAAAGTGTTTTAGAGTGTGATACTTGTGAAAATTATAAAAAATTTATAAATATTTTTGAATAAAGCAATTAAATTTTTAATTTTTTTAAAACACTACTTTATTATTTACGTTATTAAAGCTTGTGTTTCTTTTAAAATATTCCGTGTCTTGTATCATAAACCATTACCTGTAGTGCTTGAAACAAAACTACCTGAAGACACAAAATATAACTGATAACTTGTAAAAGGCGTCACCAATAGAGCCCTTAACTTAGAGTCTCATTGAGATACAACAAATCGTGTAGGTACTCTAAACTTTTAAAATTAGCAAGTCGATCAAAAAATGGTTCTTAACCAAGAAATTTATCGAGCAATAATAATTTACAATTTTCAGAGAGGATTACTCGCTGAATTGCTTTCTGTATTTAAGAATGAAGTACCACACTAGTCAACTATTTCCCGCTAGTATTGCGAGTTTCAACGTTGTCGCTCCAGTCTCAGCGCCGGATCCAGGCTAGGTCTAGCCAAAATAGTATTTACTCGGCAAACCATTGACGCGGTTCGTCAGCTAATTAAGGATGAACGCCGTGTAACATACTAGAAGATAAAGGCATCTTTGGGCATTTTAAAATCTTCGATCCAAAAGATCCTACATGCAGAACTAGGTGTTACGAAGGTGGTTTCCCATTCGATCCCTCATTGGCTCACAGAAGAGCAAAAAGTGGTTCGCGTCAATTGGTGTCAAAAATAGTGGAACGGTTCAACAAAGAAACTCAAAAAAACGTTGATAGTATTGTTAGTTGCGATGATTCTTGGATTTACTCCTACGAACAGGAATATATGCCAATCCGGTGTGTAGTGTTTCACGTCAAGGAAAAACCAACAAAAGTGATTTGTTCTCTAAGTTGCTTGTTTATCAGAACTTATCACAAAACTCCGATAAAGTAACAAATAACAGCGAATCGTTTTACAACAGGACGATGCCCAAAACACTGGAGCTTTAAAACATCGAATTTTTAGACCATCCACCGTATAGTCCAGACCTAAGTCCCAACGACTCCTTCACGTTCTCAAAGTTAATGAATTCAATGCGTGGGCAGCGATTACAGTCGCCAGAAGAAGCCATCGATGCCTTTAAGAACAGCGATTTTGCAGGTGTCAACTGAAGATTGGAATAACTGTTTTACCAAGTGGTTTAAATCTATGCAAAAGTGTATAAATCTTGGTTGGACATATTTTGAAAAGTACTTTAAATCTATACCTATATTTTTGTCCTTATTGCTACATCCAAAACTAAAAAGGCAACCTCTGTATTAATGAAGATTTTGAAATACTTTTGTTACATAGATAGACCGCGATTCTTTGTAATAAAATAATAAACCATAAAATATTAAATTTAATCCAATTATTGACATTTTAAGTAACGGTAAAAACTTTAATACTCGATTCGTATTTTTTGTTATGTATTTATATAAACAAACAAATAAAGTCAGTCTTAAGTAAGGACTTCAAAATAGTACAAAGAAAACGACTATTACGGACGGTCATTAAATCAGAAAGAGAAAAAAAAAAAATTCAATAATCCCTCATGCAAGTCTACATTTTAATGGATACGGTTGCTATACTATTTTAATGTTTTTTTTTTATATTTTATATAGATACAGGGAGCAAAATAATAATAATAATAAGTCCTAAATGTTCTTGACAAAATCATATACCTTCGAATATAAATTATCAAATATTTTATTTATTTACCACAAAGATTTCAGCAAAAACAGTTTAAAGTAGAATTGTTTGTTTCGGATAATTATTTCCAGTTTAACTAACAATTTTATCGATTTAAAAACCTATAAACAATAATCTGACTTTTACCAGATTGAACTAAATAAAACTAAAAAAAGTTACAGCTCTTTAACAAAAATGTTAGGAATATCATTATATATTTTATTAAAAAATAAAATACTTATTCATTCGAGAAAACAATATAAAATAATTTTTCAAAAAATATTTTATTAAAAAAAATGAAACATCCCCAAAGATATAATTTTATTTGAATATTGCCTTGACGTCCAAAATACATTTATCTCATTTAGGCGGAAACGAAAATGATGATAAGATATACCTAGGTACGATGTATAAGCGCATTTTAATAATGGTAAGGGCTGGATTATGTAACCTTTCTATAATTCTTATTTTTAAACAGAGAATTTTCTTCTCTTTAAGTAACCTTTAGACGTTCGAAATATCAACTTTAAAAAGAGGTATTTTTCTGCTTTGGAATATTTGCCGAAATAAAATTGGTAATCCCAGTATTCACTGCCTGTTATATAGAAAAGTTTTTTTTATTTTAGCTCTATCGCAGTATTTTTTTATTCAATTATTTAGGTACTATATGATGAAACATAACCATTATCATTGTTTAATACATTTTTACGAAATAAAATTTTGTGTATTGATGACGAATAAATTTAGTTATAAAGGCTTCGTAAAAGAAATTTAGTTTGACCAAATTTTATCCAGTTTGAACCTTAAAATCGGAAAATTTTAAAAAATTTCTTTTATATGAAAAACGATATAGATAATCTATATCTTCTATACTTATAATAAATCTGTAGAGAGGTCAATTCTGTACATGAAATATATTTCCAAAATAACTATCAGGGAGTGATTAGGGATCAATACTGATGCCAAAAATAAAATCAGTAAAATTTTTGTCTGTCTGTCTGTCTGTCTGTCTGTCTGTCTGTCGGTCTGTATAACCGTTATAGAAACAAAAGCTACTCAAAGGATTTTAACGAAACTTGGTACAATTACTTTTCATACTACTGGGCTGGTTAAAGGATACTTTACATCACGCTACAATCAATAGGAGCAGAGCAGGGAAGGGAAATGTTGGGAAAACCACTTTTACGGTGTGGGGGTAGAAATTTTTATACAACAAGATATACGTCACGTGAACGACGTCGCGGGTACATCGATACAGAACCCAAAAATGTGGTTAGATTTTTTGTTGTACGTCTGTCTATCTATCTATATGTTTGTGCGCGCATGACATGAAAACTATTGATCCGATTCGAATTCGGTTTTCACAAATGTATTTGTCTTTTTTTAACTTAACATCTGGTGTATAAAAATTTCTCCTCCCACCCCTTTAACGGGGTGAAGGGAGAAATTTTTATACAACAATTAACACGCCACGCGAACGACTTCGCGGGTACACCTAGTTAGAAATAAGATTGAATAAATGAGTAATATATCCTTTTAAATATTTTGTTAAACATTTAGTTTAATTGGATGCAATAAAATTAATCTCTTTATCCATAAACATACTTGTTTATACTATTCTGTTCTTATTAAATAATTTATTATTTTTTTATTGAAATTTTATAATAAATACGCAATTTTAATTATTTTACCTCTGGTAAAAATAATCAAATCTTCAGGAAATGTAAGTGTGGTTTTCTTATTGGTATAAACAAATCTAATCTGCTTTAAACCGGTAAAATTTGACTAAAACAACAATTAAAATATATTAAAATTTCTGCATTTTATACACACATAATAAATATTATAAAATTTAATTTTACATTTTTTATAGAATTTTTAGAAGACGAGTAATATTAATAATTGTTTGGATTGTTTCTAAAAGTAAGATCTAGTTTATACCAGATTAAAATACTGGTTACTACAAGAATAATGAAGCTAAGCCTGTTAAAAGCAATTATCTTTTAATAATAATTAAAAAAGCTTAGCAATTACAAAAAACATTTAATTGGCTTCTATTTATATATCATTTGTATAGTGTTAAAACATATTTATTATAGCTATTATAAATTTAATTTTTTGCGCCTCATTTATAAATTTATGGGCTAATCTTTAGAGCCATTAAAAAAAATCTATCACATCCCAAATTTACCTCACGAGAAACAGCGATTTTAAATGGTCTCACACTCTCATCAACATCCTGGGGCTCCCCCGGACCCCACCATTGCTCCTCGTACTTTGGAATTGGGGGCACAGACAAAAAGACCTTCACCTTATATATCACGAATATCGAAAGTGCGGCGAAAACTAAGGCCCATACAACACTTCTCGAAATCATTTTATATATACGGATCACTGAGATATATCAAACAAACACGCCAATAATTTCACCGTCTTATCTTGCGCGATAATAGCAATCTGGAAGCTATTTTTAATGCAAATATCGCATACTCAGTTTGCAGGTTGACGGACGAGGAACTAAATGAATCGAAAAATAAAACAAGTTCATTTGTAAATTGGTCTCGAACAGGTAGTAAAATTTTTTTAAATAAAAAAGATGTATGTTGTTAGGTACACGTGCCGGTAAACAGTACAGGTTCCAAAGTATTTCCATGCATCGTAGGTAGGTACACTGATAAAAATAATCACACAAGATTAGCAATATTTTAGCAAGAATCAATATTATTATTTAAATCTGTAAAAATTTCTAAAAATAGACACCTAATATAGTATTTTGCAAAATATGTTCTTATTAGGTATGTGTTGTATTCATTTTATTTAGATTTTAAATTAGTTTTAGATTAATAGAAAAAAAATTTGTAGAAATAAAAGAAAAGGTTCTACTACATTTATTCAGGACAGCTTTATTATAACCACTTTATTTAATAAACTAAATTACTCATCTTTATCTATTATTGGGCAATTTACCTAAAGTATTTAAAATGATTAAGTAATGAGGAGAAATTTGAAAGTGTTTTAGAAGACTTTTGTTGATTTTAGATTTAATTAAAAACTCTAACTAATTACTAGGGTCGTCTGTTACGGTTTATGGCGCTATTGGCTATAAATTGAAATCGCATGTTTGATATCTGCCAACTTTTGTTTATTTATTTGAAGTTATTTTTTGTTTGTCTTAATTCAATATATACTATAAGTCTAGAATAAGTAATCATTTTTAGTGTGTTTTTTGTACATCAGCTTTATATAAAGATGTGCTGAAAATTTTTAACCACTCGATAGAAGCAAATAAAGTTTGCAGGTAAAGTATTTAATAAGTCTTCTGATGGGATACATATATTACAAAGAACCTGTAATAAATTTGTACCTTTGACGACCTTCTAAGACGTCTTTTTATATAGGTTTTTCTTTTTTGTTTTTTTTTCTTATACAATGGTTAGAAACATTCAGTTATAGTGTTACCATTATTTAGAAAATTAATTATAAATTATCCCTAACAAACCTAAAAAAACGTTGCAAGAACTCTTTTAAACATTTTTATGAGTCTGACGTTTTTTTCCTCTACGACATTTTTGGTTTTAGGGCGTTTTTTTTTTCGGATAATTTTCCGAAACATGTCGTTTTTATGACATATAGAAAATTTACTTTTCTACTTTTTCTATTTTTTTAATAGTTTATAATTAATAAAAAGCGAAAAAAAATGTCATATGCAGGTCATTTTATGTGTCTGATACCTCAAATATGTCGAAAAAGCGACCCTTGCCAATTTTATACATAACCAGCTAATTTTTTTAAAACTTTCATTAAAATTATTAAAAACAATTTTCAGGTTGTCTGACGAAGAACATTTTTCAAAGTTTCTGTCTGGCGCTTCAAAGTAGTCGATTTCATGGGTACCACATAATTTATTAATAACCGTCAGACATTGAAAGTAAGACGTAGAAAATCTGTATTTACTTATTATATGGAAAAGTTTTTGACAAATACAGTTGTGCATAACTAGAGTCTGGCGAGAAAATGCTGTTTTCGACAGTGACAGTCCTATATTCCTAGTAATAATATTTATTGACAAGTCCTGTTAGATACAGGTGCTACAGGTATTTTTATGCATTTTTGGGGTATTTAAGGTTCTATTCCATTTTGATTTCTTTTTGCATGTTGGTGATGGGTATATTTATGACTATTAATAGTATTATTATTAATTGACAAGTCCTGTTAGATACAGGCGCTAAAGGTATTTTATGTTATATTGGGTGTTGTTTGTTTCTCAGTGTAATTTAGAATATTTTGGTGTCATATCTGTAAACTACAAAATTTTGCGTAAGTATTATATATGGTTGAAATCAGAAAAAAATTATCTTTACGTTTCTGATATTTATTTATTTTTATTTATAAAAAATTAAACACATATATTTGTTAAATATAAACAATAGATTGTAAAATCGTGAATGCATACAACCACATGCGGTGAGGGTAGGCGAAAAGGTCTCTTTTATTGCTCTTTTATTAGCACCCTACTGGGCACAGGTAAGGGGTGACGCCAAAGACTCCTTAACCGTATGTTTTTAGGTAATTAATTAATTTTATGCACACGTGTCTATACACTTGCTACAATAACTATCTAAGTTACTTTGCTCCAAAAAGTCAAAAGTATTCACAAGATGTAAATATATTGGAAATGGACTCATTTAAAGATCCCCATAAAGTTTGCAGACCCAAATTGGACAAATTTGTCGAAATTTACGTCAAAATTAGGTGCTTTTTAGGTGCGCAAAAGAAAAATTAGGTGCACTAACCGTTTTTGGAATATTCACGAAAAACCAAAGGACCGCCACTCTTTGAAAACCTAGCAGACCCTTAATAAAAAACACAAAAAACTAGGATTGTATAATCTTCAAAATAAGTGCTTATATTAAGTGCTTTCTAAAACCAGAAAGATAAAATTAAAAATTTAACAATTAAACGTATTAAAATTTAATATATTGATTGTGTATGGCAAGACGTCACATTTCCTCTTGCACTTTGAACCAAAATGGACATCGGCAGTTAGAAATCGGTAAAATTTTATTTAATACTTCAATTTTTAATTTTCACATTTTTGATAGACTTTTTTCCAAACTCTAGTTTGACTTTTTGGCATAAAACTTTACGCTGTTTTTTTAATAACTCAGTTTTCCTTGCTGTAATAACGCACCAAATCGGGCATAGCTTAACAAGATATCGATACGTTCTTAGATACATGAGATATGTGACAAAGTGAGATAATTAACGAAATACAGATACAAACAAAAAAAGCAGAAAGGCAGCATCTTTATCGTTGGAAACTTTAAGAAAAAAGTTATGGTGACATAAAAGAGTTTTTTATTTAAAATGAAAAAATAGACGTTGAAATATTAGTAAAGGAAATAGAAATACAATAAAATAAACTAAAATAATTTGACAAAGTCTCTCTCTCATTAACGTTATACTATATGTGCTTAAGGAGAAAGTGAGTAAGTGTCACATGTGGCATGAGTTAAATTTAACGACCGTTCGGCGATTTGATGGCTAAGCCCCTATAGCTTAGTTGTTAGAGCGTCAGCGCGTAGAGCTGAAGGTTGCGAGTTCGAGTCTGGGTGCGAGATTTTTTAATTTCTTCTTAATGTCATTTGATATATTCTTTTTGTATACTTTCTAAAATTTTTAAAATTTCAAAGTTTAAAAAAAAAACTAAAATAATCTGATATATTGCAAAATATGGGGACCTGCAATGTAAGCAGTAGAAAAGATAATTTTAATTATGTTTTTACTATTTGTTATTCCTTATGCTAATAAAAAAAGCATTAGAGTAGAAATTAGAAAATTTATTGCTATTTCTTGAGCTCTTTATGATTCAAAAGGATTGATAAGCTGGTTGTGGCGTAAAAAACATGTTTTTGTTATATAATAAAAGTAACAGGTCAATAAGCTTATCCCAAATAGATTTTTTTTGATAATTACAAAAAAGTTTATTTATGATCTTTACAAATATCTTAATGTTTATAAACAGTTACTACCGTCATTTTGCGTTTACACAAACAAGGAATAATAATCTGAACACTTGCAGATTATTTAATTTTAGATATAAAAGTTTATTTAGGTTATGTTTGGTTTGTTCTAAGTAGTTAACATTAAGAAAAGAGGAATAATTGAAATATTCAAAAAAGCCACGAAAAATGTACCAATAACATCTTCAATTTGCTGATAATGTTTAAAAAAGGATATTTTTCCAGAGACAAACCAACAATATAGAACTAGATAAATACAGTAAAAGCGCGAAAAAACCGTGGATAAGACATGGATTATAGATACTAGGCACAAATGAGTACATAATGGAAAACTTTACAAAGAAACAAATATTGATCATTCAGATTATGAAAATTCGTTTTTCCAACTTTTAGGAATCGTACACAGTTACATTTTAAATGCACAAAACGGCCTCTGTCAGTTGTGTCAAGAAAACAATTAATCAGTTTCAAAAATGTAAAAACCTATTGTATGTACTGAAAAACAATGCACGTATTATTTTAAAAGTAAACTTAAAATTATATCCTAAACATTTTTTACTATGAACAAATTTTATATATTTTTAAGGCTCACCTTGTAAATTATTTATAAAATACTTTATTAAAGTTCCCATAAGACTCACATAAGAAGAAGATACTTTAGTTACCAAAAAATTATCACCAATAAAATAATTTAAACAACAATCTAGGATAGGTGTTGGTAGATCACTATAAAAAAGAAAAAAAAGGTGATAGATAGATAGATATTCATTGGGTTGGCTATTAGCCTGAATCACTGTGTCCTTTACAGATCCATTATGAACACCCATCAATGAAATTAAAGCACTTTGTATAGCGCTGCCTTCTAAATGAGCCAGGGTATTGCCCTCTACACGTAAATCGGAGCAAGTAGTTTCTTATCTCTCAATACCAAATACCACGTCTTTCAAAGCCTTCACATTGTCATAGTTCATAAAATACGGTTTCCTCCTTCTCTTGGTAGTATCGACAGATATCTTTTTCTGCTAAGTTTTTTACTGACTCATGTGTCTTCTGAGCCGAGAATGTCCTGTTAAGACAGTGATAATCATTATAACATCGTTTCGCCTCTGTTAGAGCAGCTTTGCAGTAAATTTCGCCGCTAAGTGTCATTTTTTGAAGACTTTGTCGCTGCCTGGTGTTTTTTCTACCACACCTGGACCAACTCTAGCCTCTATTTTTCAATGGCCACCTTTCCGAATGGTTTCGTATATTAGTTCTCGCTCGGGCCAATTCATTAGCCTTCTCATTGTCTCGAAACCCTGAGTGTCCTTGTCTGGTACGTATGAGGGCCCTAACGCAGTCCAACACTATCGCATTTAGAGCTGCTTGGCTTTTCGAGTATATGACTACGGTTTTATCCGCTATACCCTGACTTACGATCTTCGTTGCAAAGTTTTGTATTGCCAGAAGGTGAGTTTTGATCATGATGACTTAAAATTTTTTCTAAGAACTAAAATAAATTATGATTATTACAAATGGCAAATAGAAATAAAAAAATAAGTCGTAAAAAAATAATTTATAGAAAAGTCACATATATTTTAAGTGAAACTAAATAAAATAATAAGTCGATGAATGGGTACTAAAAAAGTGCGAATAATTAAAATAAATATAAGGATATCTGGAGAAAAATAAAATTTCCTGTTTCTTATTTAATTTGCCCTTAATTAGCAGCATATTTTTATAGTACACTATATTAAAAAAGATTTATTGGTTATCTTGAATTATATTTCTTAAAATTTTTTAGCCTAAATTAAATAGTAAAATAAATTTAGCCCAAATTTTCTTAATGGTTAAACATCGTTTAAATTAACTGGCACCGACCCTGTCCGAATAAATTAAATAAAAATAAATGTCTGAGTCGTTAAGCTTCTCCGATTTTACTATTTTATTGTATTCAGTTTTAAACATGATTAACTTTAACCAAGGATATCTCAAAAAATGTGTTTCAATGTTTTGTTTTTTGTAGGAAAGAGTGACAATAAAATTGTTTTTAATACTTTCTCTTATTTGATGATAAGTACCGAATACATAAGTAAACTTCTCGCCAAAAAAATCGGGACAAGCAATTTTTAGCACCTTATTTAATTTGTAATAACTTTTGAAATAAAAAATATTTTTAGCTGTGGATTTCGGTATGCTATAGATAGACCATGAACCATGATTATTTTTCAAAAATCATTTTGCGCGATGTCATCTAGACGAAATGAATTTTAGCATACCGAAATCCACAGCTAAAAATATTTTTTATTTCAAAAGTTACTACAAGTTAAATATGGTGCTAAAAATTGCTTGTCCCGATTTTTTTGGCGAGTAGAGTATAATACAATTTAAAATTTATAAAGTGATGTATCAACTAGTACAATAAAGATTAGCAACGATTCCTAAAGTTAATTAACAGAGCTTATTTTTAATACACAGACTTACCGACATATAAGTATACCTTCTCATCATATCTTAGAGTTTTTTTTTAATTTAGTGCAAAAGCCCACTAGTTATGAGTTTTGACTAATTGTACCAAAACCAAAGGAGAAAGGTAAATAGTAAGTATCCTAAACACCAGGTAATCCGGAGATCACTAGTTATGTCATATTCGTTTTCAGAAATCTCAAAATTTCTCAAATGTGTAATTTTGACTAATTGTATTGTAATGAAAATTCCACACCTATAATTTTGAACCAATCAAAAAACGTTATTTTGACAGATCACCATGGCATCGGAGGTATTTTAGCGGAAATTTTTTTCCAACAGCGAATTATACTAGAAATTTTTTGACGTTTACAATAACAGACCATTTTTGACAGAATGGTTTTTATTTGTTCACATAATATTTAGTTTTGATACATTTTAATTACCAAGCTAAGATGTTTTCTATATTCTTCGGACATATTATGTATTAATAAACTTGGTTTTGTTAATGACTTTTTATTTTTAACATTGAAAAGATATGACAAGTTATTTTATGTCAGCATAAACAAAATTATATAATACTAGCTGTTGCCCGCGACGTCGTCTGCGTGTAATTCGAATAAAATCAAGGTCTTTATGTAAGCACACGCCTGAGTAGCTCGCAGATTGCAGAATTTTTTCAGACTTAAATGACATTTATCGTTATATTTTGGACAATTCACACAATATCTTTATAAATTATAGCCTATATGTTATTCTGATCTATAAGCTACATTACTGTAAAGTTTCATTAAAATCCGTTTAGTAGTTTTTGCGTGAAAGAGGAACAAACATCCATACATCCATACATCCATCCAAACAAACTTTCGCCTATATAATATTAGTAGGATAATCAACACGTACACTAAACGATATTAAACAAAAGAAGAATAGATATATAACAGGATACCTCCTCTCTTCTTAATGGCGAAAATGCAGGACTTTGAATGTTTTGAATTAAGTGTCTATGTCTAATAAAATATATATAATACCATACCATTAAAGCGCGCATAACGCACGTTAAGAAAAACGCAAATAAAACAATTTTCTACCACTTGCAGTTACTCAAAACTTATGTAAAATTGAAGAATATACTATTTTCTATCTTGAAATGGTATTCCCATGCAACTACAATGTGTAAAAATTACTAATTTGAAGGCCTAAATAATTGCTGACAAAGCTATAACGCGCTATGAATCTGTTCATGCAGCTTTCCGATAAACCTCTAAAATTATAATTTTCTACCACTTGCAGTAAGCTAAATAACTATAAAATAAAAGAATATTATATTTTTTGTCCCTAAATGGCACTTTTGAGCTACTACAATCAGTAGTAATCAACAGTTTATAGGCTAAGAGTCCATTGGTGTGAAGACAAACTGAATATTATTATGTAATCTGTCCCTGTAGGTATGTATCTGTAAAACTAATATTTTTTTCATTTCCTACCACTTGTAGTAGCCCAAAGTAAATAAAAAAATCAAAGAATGTAATATATTTCATTATTAAACTGCATTACCGTGTAACTACAATGACTAGAAAACAATATCTTAAAGGGCAGGCTGAGAAGCCACTACATGGCCATTACAGAATACCACTAGAGGTCAAATTAATAACCTGAAATTTTTCTCGCTTATGAATATTTTTATTTATCTTTGACTCGGGAATTTTTTAAAATATTCATGAGCTCGAAAAAGTTTCCGGAAATAATTTGACCTCTAGTGGTATTACTAGTGAATATACCTTTGCGTTTCTAGGCTTTAATCAGCAAAACTTTAACGTCGTACATTGACAATACCTAAATTAATTAAAGACAAACGAAACAACATGTATCTATCAGTTAGTGTATAAGTAAGACTAAATGTAAGGTAGCAAATATATAACATTCGCCCCAGGTAAAATAATGTTCATTAATTATTATACTGGAGACGGTTCGGTATATTACGGATTCGGGTAGATCTTCTAACAGTTGATTCATTTTCAATTTTATTTTATTCTGTTTCATCAAAGGGTATACAAATATTTTTATCATTGTTTACTATAGTGCAAACTCCTGACAAATTTTCTAAAGTAACTTGAGTATGATCCAAGTCTTCATTACTTATAAAATATGGATCCCTTCTTGGTGCTAAATGTTTAACAGAAACGGTAGCTTCTTTTCCATCGTCATATCTAATCCACGCATATTCAGGACTAGCTTCAATTAGAGTGACTTCATCAACTATTACTTTTTCTATTATGTTTTTTGACTAAGATTTTCTGTGGTCGAAAGCCAGGATGGTATAGAGGTTCCGCCTATAAATTTTCTTTAAAAGGCAAAAAATCTTTCATGGGGTGTACAGTTAATGGCGGTACATAAAAGGGAACAAATGTGCATATGGAAGTACGGTCTCCCATTGTTCAACAGCTAAGTTTTTTGTTTCAAGGGCCAAACAAACTGTGTTCCATATGATTCCATTATATCTTTCAACTTGATCATTTCCCTCTGGATTATAAGGTGTGGTACGACTATGACATATTCCTCTAGATTGGATATACTCGTTAAATTCTCTGGATATTAAGGAAGATCCATTATCCGAATAACTGTAGGCAGGCATTCCAAACAATGTAAAAAGTTGTTCTAGACATTCTATAGCAGTTGAGCTTGTGACGTCAGAACATGGAAAAGCATAAGGCAACCTGCTGTATTCATCTATAATTGTCAATTTGTATTTATTTTTGGTGTTTGAAGGTAAAGGTCCTTTAAAATCAATATTTAGGCGTTAGTCCAGGTTCCCACGTGGAAAAAAAGGCATAAAGAATAACCGGCTGAAACTTTCAGAATCGCTTAATTGCACTTAGACCTACAAACTTCCATAGCAACAATATCGATGGATGAGGCGTTTTTTCTGCAGCAGCGGTCAAACTTGTCAAAGTTATAACCCTCCCCGGAGTGATGGATAACCGATTTATTTTTTGTGAATCAACAGTTTTTTATTATTATTACATAATAAAACATGTGACCTACAAAAAGAGGAGGGCGTTGGCGGGGCCTACCCGCTCAAATGTAATAGTTACGACTGCCAACGAATTAACAAATAACCAGTTAACGCCCTCCTCTTTTAAAGGTCACATGTTTTATTATGTAATAATATTAAAAAACTGTTGATTCACAAAAAATAAATCGGTTATCCATCACTCCGGGGAGGGTTATAACTTTGACACGTTTGACCGCTGCTGCAGAAAAAACGCCCCATCCATCGATATTGTTGCTATGGAAGTTTTTAGGTCTAAGTGCAATTAAGCGATTCTGAAAGTTTCAGCCGGTTATTCTTTATGCTTTTTTTTCCACGTGGGAACCCGGACCAAGTGGTTTTGTGAATTTGATTAGGTGAGTGTTAAAATTTTTGTAAAATTTTGGCTTAATTTTTTTATAAACTGGGCATGCAGATGTTATTTTCCTGATATCGTCTAATAAATGTAGTAGATTTTTAATGCGAACAAAATGATACATTCTGGTAACTCCTGGATGGCATAAGTTTTGGTGTAATTTGAAAAATTGTCTGTTGTATAACTTGCTGAAATTCTCGACAGTGTTTTGCTTTCCAGATCGGTAAATGATGTCGTAGCTGTAGCAGCTAATTCTAGTCTCTATCTCATGATTTTATTATTTTTAATTTTGCTTGAGTGTCTATTATCGAACATGAATGAAACTGCTTGTTGGTCGATTATTAGTTTATAATGACGTGGTAATAGAAAGTGTCTGTATTTTCTTATTGATTCCACACAAGCATATGCTTCTTTCTCAACCGATTAGTGCTTCTTTTCTGACTCTGATAAGGTTCTTAAAAAGAATGCTACAGGTTTCAACCACTAGAGGTTCACTAACTAAAGAAGTGACTTTGAAATGTCTTGTTTTAGGGATTCAAAATCAAAAATCTAATCTTTACTAAGAGAAAATTGTTTACAGTTGACAAGACGTCTGATTTTGTCGGAAAAATTTTGTATCCATTTAGAGTAATGAGAGAACATTACGAGTACTTTCTGGAGCTCGGTTTTATTCTTAGGCGTTGGTAAATTTATTAGTGGTGAAAGCCTATCTGGGTCTGGTTTTTTAGTTTTATTTTTTATAGTGTATCGTAAAATGTTGATAGTTTTTTGGTTGTATGAAGATTTATCATGATTGATTGTAAGTCTGTATTTTTCTACTGTTTCTATTTTTTTTTTAAATTTTCGTCATGCTCCTCCTGATTCAGCCCACCTACTGCCACGTCATCTAAATATGGGTAGATTCCCTTTATAGAATCAATAACTCTTTGAAAACATGCGACTCTATTTGTCACTCCAAAAGGTATTCTTTGAAATTGGTATAAATTTTCGCAGCTTCGAACGCACTATATGGTTTGTCTTCTCCTTGATGGAAATTTGATGATAAGCACTTTTAAGATCAATTGTGCTAAACAATCCGTTTTTAGAGATCTTATTGACTAGATTTTTAATATTTTTCAGTTTTCACAAAAAAGTGAATTTGTTTATAGTTTGCGAATAATCTATCCACATGCGTGGTTGTTTATTTTTTGTTGTGTGTGACTAAGACTTGAGCTCGCCAAGGAGAATTGCTTTCTTTGATGTTGCTTTCTTCCAAAAGTTTTTTTACTTCTTGCTTAATAAACTGTTCATCTTCACTGGAATGTATGCGTGACTTGGTAATAATTGGTCTACAATTTGGAGTAAGTTTAGCAAATAACGACGGTGGTTCAACTTTATCGTCAATTAAACAGCAAACTGATAAGGGGGTCTTGTGTCTTTCAAATCTCACTTCAACACGACAGTGTTGTTTCATGATATCATGACCTATGATAAGAGCACACTTTGAAAGAACAAATATTTTAAAAATTTTATAAGTTGAATACAACAAATCAACGTTAACTATAGAATATCCTTTAATAGATGAAGAACAATTTGAACTTGCCCTGGAAACTTGACCTTGGCTTGGATAAATGATTAAACTGTGCCTAACAGCAAAGTCAAAATATAGAAAGCTGTCAGAACTTCCAGTGTCTACGAGAGCATTTGCTAAATTGTCATCAATTTGTGCTTGAATTAGTGCTTTTAATAAATGTTGCGAGCGTTTCGAGTAGGACATTCTTAAACGCACCCAGTCTTTTCAACGTTAAATTAAGCTTTGCTACAGAAGTGAAATACTTAGGTGTTATCCTTGATAGCAAGCTGACTTGGAACTCACACATAGAAAGCAGAGTTAAAAAAGCATTTATATCTTATCAGCAATGCCGCCGAACCATTATCCCCCAAGGTCACCGTGTGGATCTACACGACAATCATAAGACCTATGGTAACATATGGTGCTGTCGTGTGGTGGCCTAAAGTAAAACAAACGACAGCTATCAAAAAATTAAACCAAATCCAAAGGTCAGCATGTCTTCTCGTAACAGGAGCCATGCGAAGCACACCGACCAGCGCAATGGAAGTCATACTTGGTCTCACCCCCCTTAATATATTTGTTAAGGAGGTTGCATTGATGACCATGGTACGCTTTCGCACGGTTGGTATCGAACCCACTGTAGGGACTGGCATCCGTAGGAACAGTCTGTGGAGGAAATCGATAAAAGTGATACCACTCCTACAGGCAGACAAGGATGCCGTCGCACCAAGATTTGTCTTTGACAAACCCTACAAAATATTAACAAACAAGACAGCAGACTCCAACGTAGTGAACGCTCTGAGCGTATATACGGATGGATCAGAAACAAAGCAAGGTGTAGGATGTGGAATTTACTCTAGATCCTTAAACCTAAAAATAAAATGGGCTATGGATCGCTTGTCAAGTGTGGTTCAGTCAGAACTCACAGGCATAACCATAGCTGCAAAGGAATTAATCAATAGGAACATCACAGGCAGGAATATAAATATATACACAGACTGCCGACAAGCACTACTGACCTTGAATAGACCACGTTTCACTTCAAGTTTAGTACTAGAATGTCACCAATCTCTAGCTGAGGCCAGCCAGAATAACGTGGTCACTCTCAGCTGGATCAAAGGACATGGAAACTCTAAAGGCAACCGCATTGCGAACAATTTAGCAAGGAGGGCTGCGGTCTACAAATATGTTAGCCCTCGCCCATCTACCAAGCTAACATTGTCCGCAGTCGTGGACCTTATCAAACAGCACTCTCACCAAAAATTTATACAGTGCTGGGATGAAACTACGAACTGTAGACTGGCCAGAGAGTTATTACCTCATCCTGGCGAGAAAACAGCAAAAAAATTTAAGGCATTGACCAGACAAAATCTCCGAACAGCTGTGGGAATCTTGACAGGTCACTGCCAATTGCGACAACATCTTTTTATGATGAAATTAACAGAATCGCCGCTATGCAGAGGCTGCGAACAAGAAGAGGAAACAGTAGAACACATTATGTATGACTGCTTTGCTTTTTCTGAAATCAGAAGATCCGTGTTGGGCGAGTATTGGCTTACACCAGCCGATGTCAGGGAGATCCCCTCGGGAGCCTCATCACCTATTTTAAATCACTAGGCCTGGTGACAGCCTGAGGTGAAGATATCCCTACAATACGGGAGGATGCACAATGGGTCATATGTGGCCTCAGTGCTGGCTAAGCACTTGCTCGCCCCTCCCCAAATTTCCAGATCCAGAGCAGGACATTGGTTTCTAGGATGCCTAAGATTCCCGCAAACAAAACAGTTTGCTAAACTTTTAGCGCCAGAAGAAGCAATGTCTTGATTAAGATAATTTAAATTTGAGGAATTGCTGAGTGACTTATACTGTTGCATTTGATTCTTATGGCATTTTCTAAAGAATAGGATTTATTTACGGCTTCTTCAAGCGTTAAGGTGGAGTTTTCTAGAAGTCTCTGACAAATTTTATTGTGAATTAGACCTGCGGTGAAAGCGACTCTTATACAATCATCTCGGTTTCTGTCAGCATCTACCGCTTTAAAATTACAATTTTTAGCAAGTAATTTTAATGATTGAATTTACTTATCGATACTTTCATTTGGTTGTTGTTTTCTAGTGTTTAACAAATATCTAGCGAATACTTCATTCACTTGTTTAACATAAATTCCTTCAAAAATTTTTATGGAATCATCAAATTTATCGCAATCGCTTATATGTTCAAAGACATTGTGTGATATAAAGTTAATTAAAAGTCTAAGTTTTTCACCACCAGAAAGTTTTTTTCTTCTGGAATTGGCGGTTTCTTCTAAAAAATTGTTAAATGTTTGAAGCCAGTGTTTCCATTCTTTTCCTGCCGATGATGAACCCGGATCGATTTTAAAACGTTCAGGTCTTAAAAACTTCTTTAGCTACTTTCGCTTTATTTGCTGATTATTTTGTAATGGATATACCTTTGCGTTTCTAGACTTTAATCAGCAAAACTTTAACGTGGTACATTGACAATACATAAATGAACTAAAGTCAAATTTACTGACAAACAAAACAACTTGTATCTATAAGTTAGTGTATAAGTAAGGTAGCAAATATGTAATATATGTATAACGATATAACCAAAAACTCCAGAAGACGGCGTAAACAATTCTGGACACCAAATTTACGCAAATAAATAATGAGTTCTGTTTAAAATGCACTTTAAAAATGCGTTTATTGTTTGCATAAATGCTGTTTCCCAATATTACATGACCGTATAAGGTCGTAAAGTTTCCTGACGCTATTACGAATTGAATGCAAAAAAAATTATTAAAAATCGTCTTGCCGTTTAAATTTTGAAGATTGTAATGCTTTATTGACTCGACTATCAAATTTTAATTAAAACCAAACTTAGGTTTACGTCATACAGAAAAATGTATGACCGTTACCATGATCTAATCTATAAATATTTTTTCAACAAGCATGTCTAAAACAACACTTTCCCGCACGCATTTTAATTCAGAAAAGATCTCTTTCCCGCACGGAGTGCTTCGCGTCGTTCGTGCATCGGCTGTTCGCGTGCGGGAAAGTATAACTTTCCGCACTTGTTAGGATAATAACTATATTTTTGGAAAATAGTTCAAATATCTCGGATAAAAGTTATTTCTAATATAAAGGAATATTACTATTCATTAGATTAATTTTAATTATAACATATCTTAGTTACTCATTACTTAAAATAGATAAACATAAAAAAATCTTTGCAGCAAAAAATAGTTATTTTTACTTATCTATTGGCTTATTATGAAATTAAAAACACATTACTATATTGTAGATTAATAGTTATAAACTATACTATTATATCAAAAATCTGTAGATAAAACATTGACCTGTATACTCTTTTTCAAGTATTTAAAAACTATGTACAAGGATGTCAATTATCAATTATATTTGTTTGTATGTTAATAGATATGGTTATGCTACACAACAATGATTATTTATTTAATAGTTTATTACAAAGTATGACGTGTTATTTAAATTTATTAACATATTTTTACGATTTATTATTAACAAATAAATTTATGTCTTTAATACGCATAATTTATTTAAATATTACAGAAAATAATAGTTTTTAAATATAAAACATGTAGTTTTAAGACTACTTACTAATAGAATAAATTAATAATATAAAATAAAAAGAAATCAATTAATGTAATCAGAAATATCGTACGAAACAAATTATTTTTAGAAGCATACCATTTTTTTGGCGAGATTCGCGGCTGGATCGCTAATCGCCGAAAAAGTCAGGACCGTCACGTCATTCGATGTGCGGTCAAATAATAAGGTAGTTGTGGCTAATAAGGCCTACCCAAGAAAGAATGTATATAAAAAATACTAGTTATCCAAATTACTAAATGTTAATATATTTTTCTGTAAACAAACATAAAATTATACATTTAAAAAAAAACTCAAATACTCAAAAACTCTTATACTATGGTAGGATAATAAGGACCAATATTTCAACAATTAAAATGGGTGTGTAACATTTTTTGTGATACAAATAGTCACAATCTGAACATTGTTTTATATCCTTTATTTCATTCTTCTCACAATCGTGATAATACTAGTAGGCCTTATTAACCGCTAGCACCGTGTTTAAAGAAATACAGAAAACTACATTAATTAAATCGTGATCTAGTATTTTGATAATACAGGATGATAAAAGTATAGAAAACCAACAACTATCGTAAAAAGTTATTTTATATATATATATATATATATATATATATATATATATATATATTATAACATAGCTTTGGTATGCTATAATTAAAACCTTGCAGTAGAATTTTAATTTTAATGTTTTAATATAAGAAATTTTAATCAGAGATAAATGAAATTTATATATAGGTTATTTTTTATAACTTTACTATAGCCCGCAATACTCTTATCTTAGGGTAGTGTTCAAAACTTTTAAAAATTAATAATATTTATTTTAATTTTAAATTTGTTCTAAATATAATTTCTCTAATTTAATTTAAAGTTTTTTTTGGAACGCCTATGGTAATGGAATATGCGCCGTATCGACTTTCAAGGTATTACCTATAAATCCAATTTATAAACAGTGAAAGTGAATTGTGCAAATGCTAATAAAATACTTAATGAAATGAGAAATTCTGATTATATGTACAACAGTGATTTTAAAAATTATCCTCAAATTAAGTTGAAAGTGAGTTCAGTTCATAAGAATACACAAATAAAATACAGTTTATTAAATTGTATACCAGAATACCGTTTCAAGCCTCTTCACAATGTGGTACCAGTCCTTGCACCCATGAAACTGCTACTAACCATACAAATGCTGATCTTTCTTCAATCTTGGAATAAATCTGCTATCATCCACAAACTGGTAAGTAATTAGAGAAGTCAATTTCTTCTTTACTTGCTAATTTCTATCACCTACCATGAAATAATCTTTTTCAATCGATGCTTCTACGTATTAACTTTTCGATCTTTTTAAATGCTTTTTATTCTTTTTTCCCGTTAACAAATACGTAGTACAGCTTCTTCTCAACTCTTGTTATATTAATATGTCTTTCAATTCTTTAATTTCCCCTAATATATTTTGAAAAAACTTAATTTTAATTTCAGAACTTTTATTAACGTCTCCTCCCTTACAAATCTCCAAACCAAGAGAAACAATTACTACCAAACAAATTAACAATTGAACATCCTAACAACGTAACAATCTAATACATTTCTTAACAAACAAACTTGACTATGATGAAACAAAACAAATTACACATTCTAGATTTTCTTACTCTAATTACACAATTCTTACTATGATCTAATAAAGGCTTATTTTTCAGCATTTCTCATTTCTAATTAATTTTACGAAAACAAATGCAGTCTTTTAAAAGTAAGTATTTGACACTTAATTCAAATAATTAAATTATTTTAAACCAAATCTATCTTTAATATTTTAATTTTATTTGTCTTTCTTTTTTTCAGGAATGAAGATAATAATTTTTAATAAGTATTCTGAAAATGAAATATAAATTACCAAGTACCAATGCTTTGTACTCTTCCCTGGTCTTAAGAATATACTTTTTAATCATTGTTATATTTAATTTAGCACATAATATATCATGTATTGATATATCATCTCAATATATATATATATATATATATATATATATATATATATATATATATATATATATATATATATATATATATATATATTGATATGGATTTTTTTTCTTGGGACAGATTCCTTCAATGAGTTGTTGGAACGTGGTCATAATTTTTAAATTGGTTGTCTTGATTAAGTATTTTTGTGTTTGTATTGTTTTTATTTAGATGATAGAATGTTAGGTTGGTAAGAGATTATTATTGATTAGATTGTCATTGAGTTAATTTTATAAATGTCATAAAATAAAACTATTGTAAATAAAAGCATTTGAATTTAAATTAAAATAAAAACATAATAATAATAAATAATTAAAGAATAAGAAAATACAAAGAAACCAAAATTTGAAAGATACAGAAAAGCAGAGAGTTGGAAATTTTAAGAGAGCAGAAAGGTGATAGATAAGTAGAAAGGCGGTAGCAAGAAGGAGTTGGAAAGTTGTAGGAAGAGGAAGGTATAAAGAAAGAGCTGAGCAGCAGAAAGGTATTAGATAGATAGAAAGGCAGCAGCAAGAAAGAGTTGGAAAATAGTAAGAAGAGGAAGATATGGAGTAAGAATTGAATATTGGAAGAAGAAAGATTGAAAAGAAAATAAATTATTTTTTTATTTATAATTTTTATATTTTAGGACAATCAGTTTAAAAATTTTAAATCCACGACCGATAAATTTATTGAAAAAGGGTGTTCCAGAAGGAGGATCCATTTCAATTGGCGCCCAACGTGGGGCTGCTTTGTCACTGAGGGTAAGAGATTTTTCTTAACTGTTAGGTGTCAAGCTTGCTTTATTAAAAACAAAGTGTGTGATTCTGGAGTAAAAGATTAAATAAATTATAGGTATATTATATGAAATTAAGAGGGGGAAAGGAAATTACAGATAGAATGTCAGAACAAGGGGATAATATTAATAATCAGGAGGGTCAGGGTAGTCAGGGTATTCAGGATAGTCAGGGTAATCAGGTTAGTCAGGATAGGCAGGGTATTCAGGATAATCAGGATAATCAGGGTAATCAGGATAGTAACATAGGGGATAGAAGGGATTCATCATGGGAACAAATGATGGAAATGTTAAAAAATATCAACAAAAACAATGAAGCAATGAGTAAGAATATGGATTCTATGAAAAAAGAAAATAAAGAAATAAAACAAGACATGAACAATAATATGGATTCTATGAAAAAAGAAATAAAAGAAATGAACAAAAATATTGAAGCAAATAACAAAAATACTGAAGCAATAAATTTAAATATGGATGTAATGAAAAAAGATATGAACAAGGATATTAAAGCAATAAATTTAAATATGGATGCTATGAAAAAAGAAATAAAAGAAGACATGAACAAGAATATGGATTCTATAAAAAAAGAAATAAAAGAAGAAGTAAAAATGAGATAAAGAAGCAAATGGAAATGTATAGAGAAACATTAGAAGAAACAAAAACCGAAATAATAACTGAAATGATAATGAGAAAAACAGAATTAGAGGAATTACAAGAAGCAAAAATTAAAACAATTATTAACAAGGAATGCAAAGATGAAATAAAAGAAATTATTGCTAATACAAATATAAAATTAAATGACTTAGAGATAATTATAAAACAAGAGAATGTGGAAAAGAAAAATGTAATAGAAGAAATGCAAAATACAATAAAGAAGATATATAAGATGGAAGAAAAAGTAGAAGAAAGAAAGATAGTACAAGAAAAAGAACATGAAATGTTATTAGAAGAAATGGAAATAAGAAATATAAATAAAAATCAAAATAATATGAAAATAAGTAAAATTAAACATAAATTTAATGGAAATATTGATAAGATTCATCTAAAAATTTTCATAAGAATGGTGAAAAATAAGTTAAAATGGTGTGAAGATCATGAAGAAATAAGAAAATACTTGCGTGAGATGTTAGATGGACACATGGACAGGCACAGATATGGTTTGCTAGTAAAGAAGAAGAAATATTTGTGCTGGAAAAATTTAAGAAGATGTTTTTGAGTTATTTCTGGGGGAATTTTGTTCAATCTAAATTTAGGAAACAGTTATATACAGGGAAATATCAAGAAAGGGGAAAGCAATTTAAATTTATAAAAAGTTTGTATCGAGGGAAATATCAAGAACGGGGAAAGAAATTTAAATTTATTAAAAGTTTGTATCGCGGGAAATATCAGGAAAGGGGCAAGGTATTTAAAATTTTCAGAAAGTTATATATAGGGAAATATCAGGAAAGGGGTAAAATCACAAAATTTATAAAAAAAAAGTATAAATAGGAAAATATTAGGAGGGGGAGTCTATAAAAAAAAATTATATGTATAGGTAAATTTCAAAAGAGGAGGAACAAATTTAATACTATAAAAAAATTATATTTTGATAAAAGTTAAGAAGGGGGAATGAAAAAAAAAATAGAAATAAAAGATGAAGTTAAAATTAGATATAGTGATGGGAATTGATATGGTAGGGGTAGTGTATTTTATAGTAAAATTGAAATATTCTAAATTAAAAGCTTGACAACTGATGGTGAAGAAAAATTTCCTACTAAAAGGAAATTTGATTTGGCAAGGTGAAGTGATTCACCAAGTCAAATCAAATTTGGGGGAAATTGATATGGATTTTTCTTCTTGGGACAGATTCCTTCAATGAGTTGTTGGAACGTGGTCATGATTTTTAAATCGGTTGTCTTGATTAAGTATTTTTGTGTTTGTATTGTTTTTATTTAGATGATAGAATGTTAGGTTGTTAAGAGATTATTATTGATTAGATTGTCATTGAGTTAATTTTATAAATGTCATAAAATAAAACTATTGTAAATAAAAGCATTTGATTAAATTAATTGTACCGACCCTTACTACTTGAAAGTTCATTTTATTGGGAATAATAAAAATAATAAAAAACGTTAGTTTTTTATATAAAACTTTCACTTTAAATGTATTTTAAAAAATGACATATGTTTCGCATTTAAGCATCGTCAGATTGACATATAAAGTTACATTTTGTTTATAGCTAACTATCTGATAGTTAGCTATAAACAAAATGTAACTTTATATGTCAATCTGACGATGCTTAAATGCGAAACATATGTCATTTTTTAAAATACATTTAAAGTGAAAGTTTTATATAAAAAACTAACGTTTTTTATTATTTTTATTATTCCCAATAAAAGCATTTGAATTTAAATTAAAATAAAAACATAATAATAATAAATAATTAAAGAATAAGAAAATACAAAGAAACCAAAACTTGAAAGATACAGAAAAGCAGAGAGTTGGAAATTTTAAGAGAGCAGAAAGGTGATAGATAAGTAGAAAGGCGGTAGCAAGAAGGAGTTGGAAAGTTGTAGGAAGAGGAAGGTATAAAGAAAGAGCTGAGCAGCAGAAAGGTATTAGATAGATAGAAAGGCAGCAGCAAGAAAGAGTTGGAAAATAGTAAGAAGAGGAAGATATGGAGTAAGAATTGAATATTGGAAGAAGAAAGATTTAAAAGAAGTTAAATTATTTTTTTATTTATAATTTTTATATTTTAGGACAATCAGTTTAAAAATTTTGAATCCACGACCGATAAATTTATTGAAAAAGGGTGTTCCAGAAGGAGGATCCATTTCAATATATATATATATATATAGTTTTTTTTTTAAATACTGTTTTTTAAAGAATTGGTTATATACTGTAAAGTTTGAGGACTATTGTTTTTGTGAAACGTAAAATTTGAGGACTAATTTTTATAAGCATTTTTTTGCCGTATTTGAATATACATTTAATTTAAAGACATGTAGTATTTTGTTATAAACAATAAACATTAGTTTCTTACAAAAATCGAGTTGGTCACTCGTTCTAATAAAAGGCAAAGGCAACTGTTATTTGACAAATAATTTTGTCACAGTCATCCCTTTAAAAGCGGCTTTATGAAATGTTTATACTGAGACACATTATTGTAAAACTAAATATTAAAGACTATGTATGTAAAAATAACACTTTACAACTGATCTAGAAAATATTATAAACGAGATGGCTTAACCATACAAATATGGGATTATACTGATTAATAGTATATTATGTAACGAGCGATAATGTAGGTCAAACTTACGCAGGTGAAGTTTGTAATTCATCAGTGAGTTATGACCATTATCGCAAGTTAAATACTATACTTTATCTACGACTATAGCAATAAATACTAAGATACAAGTACAAAGAAACAACTTTATTTACAAATCTAAATATTTATAAAAATAACACAAACGATTTAGTTGTAATTAGTTACTTATTTTCCTTATTAATAAAATTAATTGTAAAGTTTGAACAAGCTGTAAACTGAATTTGTGGGACTGAATTATGCAATGTGATGGTTTCATTTTGTATTTGTTGCATACATGTTGTAGATGTACTAGCTGGTTGAGGAGTTATAGAACTATCGATAGAAACTTTTTATCAGGAGCCTCGTTTATGAAATCATTAAATTGTCCTGGCGTAAATGTTTTTACCTTTTTTGCTACATGTTTCTATGATTGACATTTTGATACCATTATTTATGTAGAGTGTGCTTTTTAATATAGAGTTAAAAGTCCACAGAGACGATGCTTTATTGTATTTAATGCCAAGTTCATTAAAATATGCTAAAAGTACCTATAGTCGATTCAGATAGAAGTGTCATCAAGTGGGCTGGGTACGTGTGAGATTATCTTTAACTTTATTACTAGATTCAATGGAAACAGAACTTTAGTTAGGGAATTATATATCATTGCGATGTGTCAAAATGTTTAAAAATAGTTATATTGAGCATATGTAGCAATCTGATCACAAGCTGGCTAATATTGCAATTCAAATTTCACTAAACGTGGGTGCTGCCACTACAAATTTGAATTTTCCAGAGACTACTTGATGACACTTCTATTTGAATCAACTATACATTTTTAGTGCTACACCAATCTTGAAAATTTTGGTAAACAAGTTTATATTTGTTTTGCGATTTTTCTGGTAATAAGTTCTGTAGTGTAGCATTAGCTATTTGTCTTAATTCTGGAGGTGCACATAACAATTCACTTGCACTATCTGAATTCATATTTTTACTAAATTAAATTTGAAAATGTCAAGTGACCGTGACAGTACTCCCCTTAATAACAATGATGGACTGTTCCATAACTGCACACAATTTACATACCGAATCATACTAGGAACAGCGTGAGTTATAATAACTAACTGTTATAACTCACGCTGTTGGTTTATGGATACTATTATTAGCTCAAATGCAGTCGAACAGTTAACATATGTATAATTTAAATAGGAGTAGATAAATAAGTTTAGCACATAACTTTAACAGAAAAATAAAAAAGATTATAATTTTTTTAGTCTTCGGAGTGAATATACCAATCGCTATAACAAATTTAAGTACCTAAGTACAAAAAGTAATTTTTCTAATAATATTAGAAAGTAACGGTGTAGCGTTACTAGTTACTATAACAAATAACCAACGCGTTGCCGTTATTTTCTAGTTATTTTAAAATGCAAAGCGTTACAGTTAAACTCTTTACTATGAAACAGATATAGGTACCTACCATTTATTTAAAAATCTCCTTATTAATAATAGTTGTTGTCAAAATTTCCATCATTTAAGAGAATATAGTGATTGTTTTTACACCATAAGTTAAAAACATATTACACAAATAAATATAATATTTCTACCAAATAAAATTTTAAATTTTTTGAGTAATGAGAAATGTGTGAAATCATTAATTGTCAAACAGTATATTTGGGCGCCTAAGTTTATTAGGGCGTACCTATGTATAAATACGTTGAGACTGAAAAATGAATTACTTTATATTCAGATAATTATAAATTTTGTCAATTTTGTTTTATTTGTTATTTTAAAATGCTACAGTTGACTATGTGAAAGTTTTAAGAAGCATGAATAATAATATTAAAATATAATAAAATATTGTGGATATATTATTAGGAATATTTATTTATTTAACTATTTTTGATTTAAGATTCAGTCACATTATGATATAGTGAACCTTTAATTTTGTATAAAAATGGTTCACTTGGGTGAAAGAACCATTAGAATTATTCATAATATATTTATGTTTAACTATTTAGGTACTGTGAAAAGCTTCCAAATCGAATTTGCTATTGTTAGGAAGGATCATGTATGTTACAATAATAAAATCATTTTCAAATATTTTATATTAAAATCCACTTTAAAGTAAATTTAACTCTAAATAGAAAAAGTTTTGGTATATGCATTTTTTTAAATAATTTAAACCAATTTTTTTGTGATTTTGGTTTATTACGTCCTTTAGGATTTATATAAAGTATTGTGATATACACAAAATATATTTAAAGATACATATTTGAATGTTATTTGAATAAGATAGAAAGAAATCAGAGTTTTTTAAATTTATTTAATTTTTACTCCTATGATTTTAGAAGTGTTATTTCTAAAAATAATTTCATTGCTTAATTCAAATACAGTAGCTTCGTTTTCAAGGTATAGTTAGTAAGGGATTTCCGGCCGTTAGACACTGTTTATTTCACTTGCGGATTATTAATTTGAATTAGTTTTTGTACCTGATAAAGTAATCCGCTAATATCCCACTAACAATAAATTTTACAATTGAACCTAAATAAAAATTTGATTCAAGAATTATTGTACATTTCGATGGGTATTTCCATTGATACTGAAAAGATATGAATAGCCTCCTTCATACCTGGTGGCACAACTTTTCTCCTTCTATTTATTAACGTTTAGTAGAAAAATATATACATATTTTTTGTCATCAATTTTAAATGAGATATAATCAGTAGGGATAATGTAATATTAAATTTAAAGACATTAAGTAATATTTTATTTTAGTTGTAAATTTTATAAAAAATCGAAAATAATATTCTTAAACTTTGTGTTAATGTTATTAATCATAATTACTTATGGAAAGAATTTAGTACTAAAGGTAAAAAATATAAACAATACATTCTTCTTACATTTTATATATTTTTTATCACAATTATTAAAATAACTTGATTTAAAATATTGGAACTCGACTTTCACTGTTTTGCTGCTATAACATTCTGCGTCTCTCTTGTCATTAAAATATCTTTAAAATAAAAAATATACCACTTATCAACCCAGAACCACTTATAATTTCAATCATAAACATGACAAACGTTAAAAACATAAATTCCTGATAGCTTGCACTCTTTAAATCGCATTTAAGTGCACGTAAAGTAAGAAATTGAAAAAAAATACTGTCCCTAATAATTTGGCAACCCACTGTACTTAAGCATCCAATAGCTTAAATGTTTAAAGCATGCCTGCGTATAAGGCAGTAGTGGGTTCAAATCCCACTGAATGTGACATTTTTCAATTTCTCCTTAATGCCATTTTAATAATTTCTTGTTTGTATAATTTCTAAATTTCAAAAATCACCTTTATATGTCGTATGCTGCCGACGATTTTTATTTTTTGTTCTGTTGTGTTAATCTTAAGAGCTATAAAAAAGTTGAATTATTACCTATTACAAACATGAACAACGTGTTACAATCGTTCAATTTTTTTTCAAATTACAGTGTTAACAAAGATATAGTCAAGGGTAATATAACAAGACCTTGATTATAGTCGGCTATTTTTGTGGTATCTAGATTTCGAAAATATTTTAGTATCAATTTGTTGAGACATAATTTGACATTAATAATCTGATTAAAGCCCGAGAGCTTTAGCTCGAGGGCTTTAATCTTTCATTAAATGTCAAATTATGTCGAAACAAATTGTAAAATATTTGAGAAATTTAGCAACAACAAAAATAGCAGACTATTAATCAAGGTCGCGTTATATTTAGGAAGATTATTTCCTGAGAAGACAAATTTTTGACATTTATATTTGACGTGACTATTTCTCTAGTGCAATAGTCGCTGATATTGTTCTAGTGCAATAGTCGCTGATATTTGATTCTGATTGGTCCAATTTCAAAAAATTATTAACATTCTATTGGTTAATTTGAATCGAAGGAAATAATCAAATGTAAAATTTCAAGTAGCTAACTTTATTCGATTTTGATCAAAACAGTAAGAGAGGCGAGCTAAATAAATGCTGTTAATAAAAATAGCAATTTTACGTTTTTTTTTTATATTCCTTTTTTATTTTTGAAATGGTTCGTGAGTTTTAGTGTTTTAATCCTTATTTTTTTATTTTCGTTTTTATAAATATATAACTTTTTGTTTTATTTCTTTAAATTTTGTTTAAGAATTTTAAACATTCATGACGTTACGACTTTGGTTTTTCCTTATGTATGTACCAAATCTGAACACCATTTTTAAATTCATATTTGTCTTCACGGTTGAAATGTTTTCTCTATTGATAGAAAACATTGGTTTTATAAAAATGGTTAATAATGTATTAAAATAAACTTGTATTATTTTTAAATATACCATATATGTTTTTCTGATAACAACGGAATAATAACTGGGGAAGTAAAATTATTGTTAACTCCTATTTTTTATGAAACTTACAAAAAAACAATAAAAAATTGTAAAACAAAACATTTGAAATACCTAGTACGAGATTATCATTTATTTTTGTAATAAAAATGTATGTTTTTAGATACGTCCTCAAACTCATCAATAGTCAATAGGCATAAAAGTTTGAGGACATGTCCTCAAATTAACCAATTCCCAAAAAAAAAGTTTGAGGACGGTCCCCAAAGTTGACAAAGGTCCTCAAACTCACCGTTAGGTATCCGATACTGTCCCCAAACTCTACGAATTACATATATATATATATATATATATATATATATATATATATATAAGATGCTTAAGTTTAATGAGGATGCAGCCATTGGAGGGTTAGTAGAAAGAAAACTCTTTTTACACAATGAGTCCGTTTCGCCAACGTTGCGACGCTGGTTGCTAGCCGAAAACCTATTGGCACAGCTGGCCGATAGCACAAAATGGCGATAGGACTCCTGTGTGAGCGTTCGTTGTTTTTGTGTTTCTTTACATATGTTTCCCCAACATCCTTTGCTCCCACGTACCCAACACTTTTGCTAGCCAAGTGCAATACCCTACTTGGGTTATGCCGCACTGATGACGGCTAATGAGCCAGAAACATGCATGTCTGCGGTTACCATTCCTACTCGTGGCCTTATTGATCCTTTTTGCGTACATGCCCAATAATTTTCCCCTTTTATATATATATATATATATATATATATATATATATATATATATATATATATATATATATATATATATATATATATATATATATAGTTTCAAATCCCAGCATAAAAGAAAATATGCAGTAATAAGTTATACCAAGATTTGATTTCGTAGTATCTATCAATTGAAACAGATTCTATCTTATAATCTCATATAAAATAAATATCTGCTTCCTAAATTACATTTTTTTACATTCAGCTGCAATCGATTTGTCGTACACCATCTTTGTACTGTCTCAATATCAGATTGCAGCGGGACACAGTCATGTGTATAATCAATTTTATTATATAATTTAAGATCATTTACAAGATTTAAAAATAATTATGGGCCGAGATTGGATCTTTGAGGGATACCAGATGTAACTTTATAACATTCACTTCTATGTGATTGAAACTCCACAAACTTCTTTCTGTCACAAAGTTATGACTCAAAAAGAAATGCTAAACGATCTGAAAAACCAAATAGACGTAATTTAGTAATTAAGTAACTTAGACCTACTACATATTTGTAGGTTGACTCATAAACATCGATTCCTATCTTTGTAATGCATTTGACTATTAAACATACAATTTTGTAATGTTGCTTATTTAAGAAAGTCAGTTTTTTTAAATGTATATATACTTCTTCAATAACTTAAAGCATCACCAAAACGTAGCAATAGATTTAAAGTTTTTTTTTTATCGAGACCACTTATTCTTATTATTGAAAAGTTGCCTCTTTCAGAAAGTTAGTATAACTTCTCTACTTGCATAAAAACTTATTTTCTAATGAGTACTGGTAAAAGATGTTCGTTTTTTCATAAAATTTTAACGCCCTGTAGATACAGAACACAATTATCACCTCCTATAAAAGCAAACTTACCACAGATCTCACCCTCCTTGATATATTTGTTAAAGAAGAGCATTGATAACCATGGTACTCTTTCGCACGGTTGGTATCGAACCCACTGGAGGGACCGGCACCCATAGAAACAGTCTGTGCAGGGAATCGCGTTTTTCTTTTCCCTTTGTTGTTAATTATATCGCCCAAGTATTTAAATTTTAGTACTTTTAATTATTTTTTATTTCCTATCCTTATCTCTCTATTTTGTTCTGCTTTACCGAGTCCCATTAGTTTTGTTTTCTTTTTATTAATTTTTAGTTCCATCTTCTTTCCCTCTTCTTCAATTTCCATTAAAAAATTTTCCATGATTTTTATTGTTTTTGTTACAAGCGCTATATCATGTGCATAGGCAATTAATTGGTAAGCTGATGTTCTTAGATTTCCCTTATGGATATGGATCTTTCTTAACACAAAATCTACTGCCAGGTTATAATATAGTGTTGCTGAATCGAAGAGTTATTTTATTAGTTGTTGTTTTGTTTGTGAGTCATGATCTAAGTTGTACGTATAGTAACAGTGGTTATAAACTTTAAAACTACTCGCATATGAAACGTTTCTAGTCAAAAATTCAGTCATTTAGGGAGTAGATATTTTTTGCAATTATTTTTTTAAATTATTCCTTAAAGCGTTAAGAAAGCATTGCTTTTCCACCTGTGTCATTCCCGAAATCCCACATCTGTTTTTCAAAGAATGACAAGCATATATAAGCTTTAGGTAGTAACATTAAGTTGTATGACAGCTACTTTATTGGATAGCAATTGACAGCTGTTTAAGTCACAATATTTTTGGTTGGTGTAAAACTATGTAGAATACATTTTGTAAGTTACCTTAATATTATTTTTAATTGACAACCACTGACAACCAGGAATGGCTTGAGAAATGATGGAATATCTAATTTCTTTAAAATTAACGATTTGTTGATAATGAACTAAATTGCGAATTAACAATTACCATACTGACTCTGGATTGTAAAGAAAGAGGAACGTCTCTTATGGACGACAGGTTCAAAATATGGTCTGTTTTCTGTAAAGTATTAGGAGTGGTGGTGATTGTATGCAGAATTGGCAGAGGTGTCAGATATAATTAGTGTTTTTATTTAGATTTTATAAACTATTATTTTAAGATTACTATTTTCATTATCATGGTGCATTATTTAAAACTTTACTATCCAGTTATTTTCAAACTACCATTTGATATTCAAATCAATTACCTACTCTATAAATCAGCACAATCTATGTACCTATTAACAATCAGCTTTTTTTACCCATAGACGTTTCTCTTTCTTTATACTCTATACTAGTCTATACTACTGACAATGCAACATGTTCCAGGCGTCCTAAGAAGATGGTCACTCAAACCCAAAACACGTTAAAAAAGTCTATCAGGTTGTGTGAAATGACCCCAAAGTTAAAATATGAGAACTCGTAGTCATCATGATACCATTGACCAAAATCACAACAGGTCAAAGATTCGAAAAACGGTTTGGCAGTATTGCAATGTACTACCAAGAAATTCGCAACCGTTGACTTATATACGCAGAAGTAAAATAGACAGCCAGCAAAGTAGTTGGAACTTCAATGTCGACCTAAGTGCCCAGATAACACATATATGTGCTTAACATTCTTTTAATGGTAATTCGACATTATTAGAATGAGACTCAATTGCAGGAGAATACCTACCTATTATATCGATCTACTGTAAGTCAAAAAAAGCCGTAGCAAAAAAATATCTTGGTGGACTGTTTTTGTGGCCCACACTGTAGAATACGCATACGATGCATCTTTCTAATTTCTAATCGTAAATAGTAGAGTAACGGGTAATCGCGTTACAGTATTTTTGTTAGAGATAACAATACTAAAAAAACCAAGACCCGAGAAAACATTTTTTTTACTTAAAAGATAATACATAAAATATAAAATCAGTAGTTCATTCTCAGTTTGTTACTTGTGTATAAAATGTATAAAAAGGTAAATAGCTTTACTTTTTGTCAGTTTAGGATAATCTTATTTAATTTAAACAAACAAAATTGTCAACTTATGTAAATAATCAAATTAAATATACCTACATAAACTAAATATCGGTTTAAACATCAATTTAGTGTAGGCCTTTATAATATCTATTAATTAAAAAAATCAAATACTTTATCCAAAACTCTTACGAAATACCATTAAATTCCAAATCAGTGCCTTTTAAAGTACTATTAATTTATAACGGTTCTAATGTATCGACACCTAACAAAATATAGGAGAATTGCTAATTTAATCGCAAAACTAAAACTAACTAAAAAATTTCTTTTCATATAGTCCAATTAATATACAGAAAAAAATCTATATTTGACAATAATTCAGTTGTGTTGAGGGCAATAACTATACATATTATATATTGAGGTCCAAAAGTAACGGATAAATTCATTTTCTCCGTTAATAAGCGTGTAAAAGAAAAATCCTGAAACACGTCAATTTTTAAATTTAAAATGACACTTTATGATGCTAAAAAACCGTCCCCCCACTTCAAACCCCTTCCCATTTTTTTAAATGGCATGAGGGGTCATGTGATACCTTGTTTGAAAGAGCATTTAATTGCAAAATCATTTTTTGAACAATGAGATAGCTTACATACCTTTATGTCAATCAACATCATTTCAACTATTTTTTAAATTTTAATTAATTAAACACATAAATCTACAACTTTAAAATTATTTTTAAATAGAAGAAGATTTCACGTCTAAAAAAAAGCAACCGTTGGTTTAGAGTCAACTTTGAAGTAGAGTGTAGTAGGTAAAACCTAAAACCAAATTTTGGTATGAATCGATGCTGCTTGAGAGAATTACACAGTCTCGCTCTATTTATCTCCAGTGATTGGCCTAAATAACCTAATGATAACAATTTATTCATCAAGACTAGCTTTTTGTTTTTTGTAAGTTAAAATGTAATAAAATGTTACGTTTTTTAATGAATACTAAATTATTTTTTAAATTACCTTTATTAAAACATTTGATTTTTTGATGCATCAATGTTATTTAATACCATCTAATCATTTTTATGCCTATTTAAATTAATATAGTTAATTTTATTTTTAGGTAAATTCGGTTTTGATTTTTACTATATTGACAATAATTTTGGGATGTATAAACTTATCAAACTGCTGTTGCAACACTTGTGACTGTAAATCAATAAATTGTGAATCCTGTCAATCATGTACAAATATTTGTCAGACAGCCTGTAGAAACCAGGGATGTGTTAATAGCTGCAATCAAAACTGCAACAATCGTTGTTGCGATTCAACTTCCCCATCTCCAAGCTCAACTTCCCCATCCACTCCTTATCCTTATCCTTATCCACCGAATACGACACCTCCATATCGACCACCTAACTGGCCAGCAGAAGATTCTATTATAACTAACACTAATATAAATAATGAAACTGTTACAGGTGTGTTAAATATTAATAATACAGTTAATATTGTAAATGAAGTAAAAATTCCAATTTCTATTAATAACGAAAATAAATTAGATGTTCATGTTAGTGTAAGTTCTGATAGTACTGATTGTGGTGATAACAGTACTTGTGCATCGTTAACAACGGTTACATCCAATCCAGTAACAGTTACCGTAACAGTCCCAGTTCCAGTACCAGTTCTAGTACCCCTACCGTCAAAAACTAATTACATTCCAATTCCTTATCCTGTTATTTTACCGCAACCGAGACCTCATGGTTGTTGCTTTTATGTGATACCTTGTGTATATGGTGAGTCGTGTAACAATTTTGAAGAAACTTGTGGTGGTCATTGCACATCTGATTATATGTATGTTCCGAGAAACCCATGTGCTAATGGATGTTACCGAAAAAATCAGGCACCGTATTATAACTGCTACAATTCTGGACGATGTCAATCATCAATAGTGGAATGCAACACATGTTTCAATGATTTTTACACACATTATAACACTTACTCAAGATGCGCCTTATGTTTTCAACCTTATAGTTTTGCAGTAAATAGTTAAATTAATGTAAAAAACAATAAAGGATAAGATGATTTTTTTTATTTAGATTAACAATTTTTAGATATTTGCAATTCATATACTTATGTGTTATTTGGCTGTCTGTGCATTTAAACAATAAAATCACTTTACCAAGAACACTGTGTTACATCATAAATTTGGACATATATTAAAAAAGAACATCGAATCAAATACTGTAGTTGTTTATTGTTTATTGATCAGTTAAGGATAAAATTATAAAGAAGTAATACAAAATTTTAAATTAGATCGTGACGGTAACCTATGGTTAACAAATAAGTATGTATACCATAACTACTTAGATTTTATCATTTTTGACATTTTTTTTAACATTTTAATCTTATATTGTGCATTTAATTTAAATTTTAAAACATTTTGATTCATAGCTTGATCTACGCCCATGATTGTAAACATGTCAAAACGGTACTGTTAACAATAACATGTAACATACAGCATTGGTGGAATTATTTATTTGATCCTGTCCAGTAAATACACTTCCCTATAATCAATTTGGCGCAGGTAAGTAAAACATTACGGTATCAGGTACTGTAATGTGTTGCCTAGCAATGCTGCTCTGATTGCTTAAGGGAAGACAATTACTTATAATTTTTGACATTTTAAAATACTATAATGACTATAAAATAAAAATAAAATAATTAATTACTTACTTTTACTGCCCTATTTAAAAAGAAGTCAATGTTATTCAATTTTATATTAACAATTAAATCTTCATAATAAAAAAATTATTTGACAGTGACAGATTGCTTTCAAGGTAATTTGACCTAACTAATCAAGTTACGAACTATTTTTAGTCAAGTTACGAACTACTGTTAAAATTTTTATCAATTTATTAATTTATAAAAACAGGATAAAATAAAATATAATACGATACATGGTCGTTAGGTGTTATTACAGTACTCGTTTTTATTTCCGGATTTGGCTCCTACGTCGCCTCGTCCGTAAACTAACTCGTACTGTAATAAGTCACCTACCGACCTTGTAACGTATAATACTATTAATACCTTTAATATTCCTTTTACTGGACCCAAACCTTTCAATGGCAGCTTACAATGCCGCATTATGAACAAAGGTCGTAGTAGGGAAAATTAACTCACTGCAGCCCACTGGAAAAACACTACAAGCCAGACCCAAGCAAAAAGGTTAATATAACCGCCACTGCGCTACTGTTAGAGCTTCACAAATCTGAACTCAGAGTAATCGCAGAAACACACAGTACACTGGCCACTGACATCTTTGTAAAATGGAAAAAGTATGCAATTTACGTTCTGCTAACTAGAAAAGCACTTTTTAAAAACAAAATCAAACTTAAATTTTAAGAACTTTATTCTACAATGACATAAAAAGATCTAAATTTTTATTACAATTACATTAATCTATAATCTTGTATAAAGTTACAACGTTAACACTTTTTATAAGCATAGTCATCTATTTCGGTTATGTAACTCTTCCGGGGCTGGATGAGAACTATGGGGTTGATTGAAGTCCAGAGTTCGATATGTATGGAAAAGCTTTTTTTTTTTTGGCTTTGGGTATCGCGACCCACTCTTCTAATTGGCCTTTGCTTCGTTACGATGTCTTTTCGATTTATGTCTGCAAATCTTGTATATTATAGTTATTAAAATAAAAACGAAAATCAAATACAGTAGAATAGTGTAAAAACTAATTTGGTTGAAATGAATTGGAGAAGGTTCCATTTTCTCCAAGGCTGATTTTTCTTCCTGTAAACTTTTGTGAATATTTTTTAGTTCGTCAAGGTTTAAAGAGTCTATTTCCAATGGCTTGAAACTAATATTACTTAAATTAATTGTACGTACCCTTACTACTTGAAAGTTCATTTTTATTTGGAATAATAAAAGTAATAAAAAACTCTCTGTTTTTTATATAACTTTCACTTTAATTAAAAAAATTTTTAAATGACATGTTTCGCTGAACTAGCATCGTCAGATTGACATATAAAGTTACATTTTGTTTATTTGTATCTAACTATCTGATGTTGATTAGGTAATATTAAGGCTAGATTAGGTATGGAAGTAATTAGATATAACAATATTAAAGCCTAGATGTTATTAGCCCTAAGGGATTATCCTGGATGTATCTCCCTCTACGATCAGTATAACTGTGCAATGATATAGAAAAACCAGGAAAAAACTATATCTGCTGATCTTTACAATAACTTAATATATTTGTGTTACAATTATATCTTATCTATGTATAAAATGAAGACTCAATCAAAGTAAACAATTTAATAGTGGAGAATTTCTAAGATTAATTTGTTCATTAACAACTTTAAATTGTGGATCTGCTAGATGTCTTTTTATCTCAAGTTCTTCAAGGAAATCTGGTTTTTCTATATCATTGCACAGTTATACTGATCTTAGAGGGAGATACATCCAGGATAATCCCTTAGGGCTAATAACATCTAGGCTTTAATATTGTTATATCTAATTACTTCCATACCTAATCTAGCCTTAATATTACCTAACCAACATCAGATAGTTAGATACAAATAAACAAAATGTAACTTTATATGTCAATCTGACGATGCTAGTTCAGCGAAACATGTCATTTAAAAAAATTTTTTAATTAAAGTGAAAGTTATATAAAAAACAGAGAGTTTTTTATTACTTTTATTATTCCAAATACTAATATTACTTGTTGAATTATAACTCGCTTTTATTTTTAAATTTGGTAGTTTGATATTTTTAAAATTTGGAGTTTTAAATTTGTAAGTCTTTAAATTAATTTTGTCTATTGAAATCTCACAATCACTAAGTTCTATTAAATAGGTACCACTGATCGGAATATTGTCAAAATCTTTACCACATTTTTGAACCGACACTAAACTTGATGGTGATATCACAATCCACTTGTTGCCTTCTAATTTTTGAATTTTAAGGTCCTTTATTTTGACTGGAATCTGTTGACACTGGGTTACAAATTTTGAATACTTTAATAGATGTATTTCACACGGTAAATATGGTGTAATGGTTGTTGGCTGAACATCCTGGCATAAGAATTGTTCTGGTGAGACTTCTTTGCAACTGGTGTCTGTCTGTCCGTAATTTTGCTCACTAAGGAGGAGGTATTTGGAATAAGAAATTATGACTTTAAGGTGGGCCTCATTTGGGGTTGGTAAGGAATATAAGTGATAGTAATTATAATCATTTTCCTCAACAATTGGGACCTCTAATATAAAGATAATTTTATTTTGCTTACTATAGCTTTTAATTTCGATAATTTTTTCAAATAATAAAATATTATTTACTGATAAATCAAAAGGAAATTTTTTATTTTCTAGTTTATTATTAGCTTCTAAGATTTCGGAAGATAACTCGTTTGGATCTGCAATAGCATTATGAAGGGCATTGAGTTTAGAAAAGCTGATTGCCACCTCAATTTTCTCTAATAGGTATGTCATAAATTATTTGATAACTTATTGAAAACTGTGTGACCAATCTTTCTAGTATAAAGTAATGAAGCGTCGATACCTCAGCTAAGTTTAATTTGTTTATCATTTCTTCAATTTCCTTGATTCAAGAACTTAAAATTTCTTGGTTATGTGCTAATATATTAGAATTATTTACAAAGTTTTTTATGGATGACTGTAGTAATGTTATTTGATCGTTGACTACTTTTTCATTTTATTTTAATTTTCAGTTAAAGTTGTTATTGCTTTATCATAACGGATTGCATCGTCATTATCAAGATTACCAATGAAAAATTTAATTGCAGAACCAATACCATCAAACAGTGATCTTTTTGATTTAGTTTTCCAAACAGGATTTAATTGATTTAATTGTAAAATTATTTTGTTTTCAATGATTTGAATTAAATGATATGAATTTTGAAATTCGTTAGTGAAATTGGTTATTTCAGGAGAGTTACTAATTGAAAGTTTAATTTGTCTGTAGTTTCTTTGTAGTGTCAAAAAATCTTAAGTAATGTTTGTTATGTCATAAATGTGAACAAAGGTCCAAAAATCAGTCTTGATTTGTGCCGTGCCTAATTTAAGAGGAAGGAGTCCAGGATTTTTTTTTAGGTTATGGAATTTGATTGAGTCTTTTCGGGCGTTGGCTGTCCAGAGCAAGAATCTGAAACGGGTGGTTTCTTTAATTCTTTAATATGAATAGTTTCAGTATGTTCAGTCATTTTCTTATGTTTTACTTTAGTAGAAGTTATTTCAACACGGTTCCTGTCAAGAATTTGGGTTATGGAGAATGGGCCTAAAAACGGTTTATCCTTTTTATTACGTTTTTGAGTATTTTTCCTAAAAAGAATTTGGCCTAATTTGAATTCTAGGTTTGTATTTGCTTTAGTATTAAGTTTGTCTACTGTCTTGGTCTTTTTGTCTGTTAGCTTTTCTTTTATTTCGTCATACAAATGTTTTAACTTTTCTTTATGATTGTCAACGTACTCAGAATAAAAAGATTTTGATAGTAAAATTTCATTAGGATTTCGGGTATCCGTGTGACCGAAGGTCAGTTAGTTCAAAGGGGGTGAAGTTAGTGGAACTATGAATTGAATTATTATAAGCGATAACAGCATAGTCCATTAAGTCGTTCTCGTCTGGATAAATATCTTTTAGGATTCTTAAATGTTCTATGAGAGTAGAGTGTAACCTCTCTGCAATTGAATTTGATTCGTGATGGCCGGAGGTGGTAAAATGGATTTTAATTTTGTGTAAGTTTAACAGGTCCTTAATAGATTCGTTATTAAATTCTCTACCTTTATCAACAACAATTAATTGAGGAACTCCAAAAGAGGTGAAATACTTAATAAAGGCTTTTGCTACATGAATTGCGTTTTTACCGGAAATTAGATGAACCTGGGTAAATTTAGTGAAAGCGTCTGTAATTGTAATAGTTTTGTCCGTCATAGAAAAATAGATCGGCGTGTACAATCAGAAAAGGTTTACTAGCTGTTTCGGTTAACATTAAAGGAGTATGAGGATTTTGTCTTGAATATTTGTTTTTCTGGCAAATGGAGCATTCATTTATAAAATCTGAAACCGAAGCTTTCATTTCTTTCCAATAATAATTTGTACGTAATTTTTCTAATGTTTCGTTGATACCTCGATGATTTGTTTTTCCCTCATGGTAGTTTCGTATTAAAAGTATCTGTTCTTCTTTATCTTTAACGGTGTTTACAAAATTCGTACATTTATAGTTATTTATTTCATCCTGTTTTTATAAATTAATAAATTCATAAAAATGTTAACAGTAGTTCGTAACTTGACTAAAAATAGTTCGTAACTTGATTAGTTATGTCAAATTACCTTGAAAGCCATCTGTCACTGTCAAATAATTTTTTTATTATTAAGGTTTAATTGTTAATATAAAATTGAATAACATTGACTTTCTTTTAAATATGGATGTAAAAGTAAGTAATTAATTATTTTATTTTTATTTTATAGTCATTATAGTATTTTTAAATGTCAAAAATTAAAAGTAATTGTCTTCCCTTAAGCAATCAGAGCAGCGTTGCTAGGCAACACATTACAGTACCTGATACCGTAAGGTTTTACTTACCGGTGCCAAATTGATTATAGGGAAGTGTATTTACTGGACAGGATGAAATAAAATATGTTTACACGTATTAAAACAGTCTATAAATTCCCTGTCATGTATTATTTTAGAGTCCTTTTTCAAACATTTGGTCATTGGTTTTGTTATCTGCGCAAAGTCTTAAATTAACCGTCTCTAATATCCTAACAGTCCTAAAAAGCTTTTTATTTCGAGTCTGGTCTTTGGTATGGGAAAATTTTTTATTGCAGTAATTTTTTCTGGGTTCGGTTTTCGCCGTCGGGAGTGATAACCTGTCCTAAGTACATTACGGATTTATGCAAAAATTCAGATTTATCTAGTTGTACTTTAAGATTATGTTGTCTAAGTCTTTCGAACACTGTCTTAAGTCTTTCTAGGTGTTCCTGAAGGGAAGAACTGTAGATTAAGATGTTATCTAAATAAACTATACAGGTTTCATCAGTAAGTCCACGTAATACATTGTCCATTACACGTTGAAAAGTCGAAGGGGCATTTTTAAGTCCGAATGGCATTCGCTTGAATTGAAATTGTCCCTGGGAAGTACTAAAAGCCGTTTTATGAACGTCTTGTGGGTCAACTTCGATTTGGTGGAAACCACTGGCTAAATCTAAAGTTGAAAAATAAGTTGCACGTCCAAGTCGGTCTAGAATTTCAGTCATATTTGGCAAAGGATATTTGTCATCTATCCTTCGTTCGTTTAGTTTTCTATAGTTAATGACACAACGCCAAGATTTTTCGCCGGTTACAGGATTAGCTCGTTTTGGGACAATCCAAAGAGGGGACGAAAAAGGAGAGTGTGAATTTTCTATTATGCCATCATTAAGCATTTTGTTAATCTGTCGTTTTACTTCTTGTCTGTGAATTTCGGGGTACCTGTATGATTTTGTAAATATAGGGGTATCGTCAGTCAATGTAAGTTTATGTTTAATCTGGTTGGTAAAACTAAGGGGTATGCCTTCGCAATAAAAACGTCTCTGTATTGAAAGCATAAATTTTTAAGTAGTTGTTTCTCTTCACGGTTGCAATGTTCGAGTCGTATGTTTTTCAAATTTTCCTTTAATTTGTTATCATATGGTTTAGAAAAGTCAGTATTATCTATTTCACATTTATCAACAAAATTTACTTCTAGTGGATTTAGTATTTCAATTTCAAGAGGTTCATGAATATCTAATTTCACTGGATTTTCGTTACTATTCGTAATGGTTGTTATAGCAAAATTGTTGAAAATATTTACTAAGGATTTTGGCATTTCTAAACCTTTCGAAAATATTTGATAGTTTAGTATACCTGTTCCATTGGAGGCTTTTACTGGTAATTTAACAATTTGTGTGCAGCGTGGAGATATAACTATTGAATAAAATTTTGAATTCATTTGTTGAATCTCCTTTTCGGAAATTATGGGAATTCTTGCATTTGGTGTTATGATTTTATTTTGTTGCATGTCAACAGAAGCATTTAGTTGTTTTAGAAGATCTACGCCTATGATACCATCAAAACGATTACTGAATTGAAATAGATAAAATTTATGAAATTCATTTGAATTAAAAATAGGAAATAGTGGAATGTGCGCGACTTCGTCGTGGTATGAAATGTTATGGGCCGTTTGAATATTAAAGTTTTCCTTGAAAATATATTTACGATAAAATTTGTATGCCAAATCAGGATTTATTAGGGATTTTGATGAGCCGGTGTCAATTAAAAATTTCGCGTTAATTTCTAGGATTTCTATGTACGGTAGAATAGCTTTCATTGCATTTATAAAAATTACGTCGGGTTTGCAGGATCTTGAACTTGAGAAAAATCCTGAGTCTGAGTTTTATTTTCTGCAAGGTGTGTGGGATCGTCATAAATGTCTTGATTTCTATTAACATGTGTTGGAGGATAACCGTTGTTATCTGCGTAATATTGAGTTTCATAATTAGAATAATAATCAGGTTGAATCTCATGTTTCTTGATAATCGTGAGAATTTTCAAGTTCAAATGGGTTATCAAATTGAAATTGTTCTTCAGATTGATTGGAGTTATCGATCATTTGATTAAATAATTCAGTCGAAGTAATTTTAGATTTAGGTTGAAGCCTTGAATTACCTGAAGAGGTATCCATTGGTTCTGGTTTGTAATTTTGTGGACTATTAAAACGATTCCCAAAATTACTAGGGTTATTGACTGGAGTTTGGTTAAAATTTTGTTGTCTCTGTGCAAAATTCTGGTTCTGGAAACAAGGGTGTTTTTGAGTGGAAAAATTATTGTTTGGTCGCCAATTAAACAAATTATTAGGATTTCCAAAATTATATTGATATGAACCAAAAGGGCGTGGGGAAAACTGTTGTAAGATCGGAGGTCTTGGAATATTGTAATGGGAATTGAGATTATTGAAATTGGGACTGAAACTTGGTAGATGATTACTGATTGGATTTCGTGCGGGAGTGATACGAACATTGGGCTTATATGATGTATTTGAATTTATATTGTTAGCACGTTGGGTTGAATACAGAAAATTTTCTTCTTCAATAACGAGACTCATAGCGTTCTCCAAACTATCGGGAGATCTAAGACGAACATTTGTTTGGATAGGTAAAGGTAATCCTGTAATGAAAGTTTTTAATGCCAAATTATCATAATTACGTACTTGGAGGGTACGTTCATTATCGGGTATGACCAAAGAATTTAGTTTGGAAATTATTAAACTGCGGGAATCTTGACACCTCATGCCAAAATTATACGGAGTTTCATTTTTGTGCGGTCTCAAATTAGTAAGGTCTTGAACTAGACAATCAATACTACGTTGGTCACCAAAGCTTAAATTTAGAACATTTTTTACTTCAGTCCAAGTTTTAAGTTCAGTTCTCGAACCAATTAAAATTTGGGCTCGTCCTGTTAGTTTACCGATAATTGCTTTTAATAAAAAGGTATTTAATGCAGCGTCTGTATTACTCGCAAATACTGATATTAAACTTTCACAATTACTTATAAATATCGTCAGTGTATGTGGGTTTCCGTCAAATGGGGGGATAGAGTCTAGATATAATTTTAATAATTGGTAATTTACTGTTGGGCTAGCCATATCTAAATTTTCGCTATCTGAATTATTGCTACTACTATCACTACTATTATCAGTGTTATATTCTAAATTTTCTCTAAAACTAAGATTATTTTCAATTTAATTATTTAAATTTTCAATATCGAAATTATCAGTCATTAGATAAATTTATGATTTATAACAAATTTATAATTACTTTCGCTTTTAGTTAAAGGAAAAATAAAATAATAAAAGGAAATGAAAAATAAAATGAGCTTACTCTAGTAAAATTACGATTTTCATTCTTCTTACACTAATTTCCAGGATGAGACGATTCTTGTTCTTATCCAGGATGGTTCCTTAGGACCAGACGATTTTTGTTCTGTTCCCAGTGGATTGAATTAGTACTAGACGATTTTTGTTCGTTCCTGAATTTTTGGGATTGGACGATGTTGTTCTTCTCCCAAATAGGTCGATTTGGTTTACTTCTCTTCTTAGCACTAAACGTTCGGTGAAAATAACAAAAAATTCGATATTCACTCGAACGTTTACGGTAAATTCACGTCAAAGTTCGGAACTCAGTTAATTCCTTAATACGAAAAATTCGCCGTTCGATACGATCAAATTCTGAAGTATCCTACTGCGCCATTTACGTTCTGCTAACTAGAAAAGTACTTTTTAAAAACAAAATCAAACTTAAATTTTGAGAACTTTATTCTACAATGAAATAAAAAGATCTAAATTTTTATTACAATTACATTAATTTATAATCTTGTATAAAGTTACAGCGTTAACACTTTTTATAAGCATAGTCATCTATTTCGGTTATGTAACTTGCAAATTCTGTAAGTTTGTCGATGAAAGTTATAAACATATTATCTGTAACTGCAGAGTAACTGTTCTCCTATGACATAGGTAAAGATATATCCTAAGCGGATAGTGGACATTATTAAAAGTCTTAACCTTCGGGACTCATAATTAGATGTAAGGTAGGTATACACAAACTATATTTTAGTAAAGTCACCAGGGCCAATCAATCCTACTTATGATCTATAATCTACAATTTACTTTTAATATGGATTTATTTAGATATAACAAATTAAAATATAACAAGGTTAAACACATTAACATCTACCTACTTCAAAAAATGTAATAAATATATGGTGTTTTAATAAAATTTACCTACGACTCATAAGTAAATTGCGTATTTTTTTAACCTATATCTCTCTCAGTAAGTGTCAAATTATTGAGGAGTTGTGTTGAATTTTCATTTACTCCACTAGTGAAGTAAGTAAATAGAAACCTTTAACTAAATTAACATTTGACATTGGTCAGATAACTGAACCAGTAATGTTGGTTGCCTACAGTATACATTAAATTAAACTAACATTTGACATTTCAATTAAATTACTTGTGGAATAATAATTCAGCAGTTAATAGATAAAATAAGTATTTAATGAAAACTATCAAAATACATAACAGACATTTCTATTTTCATGACAGTTACATCTACATAGTTTAACTCTATATAGGGACCGAGCTCCAACTGTAGAGGCAGCACTTTGACTGAAGGCTGCGCGCCCTACTGCGAAAATTAGGAATTAAATGGGCAAAAATTTAGTAATAACAAACGTCATAATTAATAAATAATGGAAAAAATAATTAAATACTGATTTCAACCGAGAATTAATAATAATATTCGTGATTAAAATGTCTTTCGACGAGATACCAATGGTAGTTAATGGAAAACGATAAAATTTCACAGGTAAATTTATATACCGCTCTCTGCGAGACTTTTCTGTACAGCCTTTTATACAACATAATTTTATTGATAAAGACATCGTGAATAATTTTAAAATTTATTTTAATAAAAGGTAAATAAACAATTTATCACATACTATTGGTTAATATTTTTGCCCATAAGTTTACAATTTCTATCACCAGAGGGGCGTGACGGTCTAGAGGCTCGATCCCTATATAGTCATAATCTGCACACTTAATCACCTAGCTATCTATTTGTTTAACACTTCGTTAAGGCATTTTCACTTCAATAATTTCTCAGACAGAACTTCTCATTGAAATCGAATATTTTTGACAACTTATGCCAAAATTTAGATGTTTGTTATTTTTAGTTTTATACAAAACCATTTGGTAAGTCGTGGGTAAAGCATAGTACTTCCCCCGAAGTCCAAATTGCATATTTAGCTCGTTTCTTTAGCCCATTCGCTTGCAAGCTCGCTCATGAGCCAAACACACTCGCTGTAATATGCAATTTACTTCACTCGTAAAGTAATATATATATACTAAAATAGACGCATATTTAGCCGACTACTGTTGTTGGTGCCGAATCTTCATATTTTTTGTATTTTAAATTTTTTTTTTTTAATTAATTACTTAGAAATAAAAATGCACTTGTTCTTCAATAGGCGTATAAGTATAAAAGAAAGCTTACTTAAGATGTTTGCAACAAAAAGCTTCTAATTTACTATTTTAATTTTAAGTACTGTGTTAATCTGTAATTAAAATAGTATATTGTGAAACAAGTGGGAAAAGTCGGACTTTTCTTACGAGTGTGAAAGTTGTGGCACGAGCCTGAAAGGCGAGTGACGCAACACACGAGTAAGAAAAGTGCTTTTCCCACGTGTTGCACACTATACTTTTTCTACAACTGCAACTACAAATACGTTTATGTACTCACCGTCAAATTTAATAATAAAATATTTAGATATTGTTGGATACTTTTAACGAAAACTTACCTTTTCTAATAAGTATATTTTATCGGGAGCCCCGTTTATAAATTTTTGGAGCTCTTCCACTGATAAAATTTTACATTTTTTAGGAATGTACTGTTTCGATTTTATTTTTAAAAAAGATCGCAATTTCGCATATTTAGAAATATCAATGTTATCTCTTATATTTATTGTACTTCTTAACATCGAGTATTGTAGAAGCCTTTAAAGTTTTGGATAAATGCTTAAAATAAACTAAAAGAACGTTTTCAGAAATGGAATTCACTTTACAATTTTTCTTCTAATCCATAAACTTATCGTAAGCTACTTCATATTTCTTTCTGGAAGTTACTGGTTATAAGTCCAGAGTGGCATTTGCCGCTTTTTTGATAATTTCTGGCGGGATACATCATAATCACTTTCATCTATATTCATAATAACAAATTTAATAAAATTTATAAATTTATATCCTATTTTTTGTACCTTAATCAAAAAACAAATTACAATTTATAAAAGCTTTGACGTTTATGACAGAAAACAGAAAACTCAAGAACATAGACTAAAAGCCACCTACGTTATGACTAAAAAAATGTCAATTCTCCATTTAAATGTACATATCGTGGGATAGATTCACTTATCCCACGGCTTTGGAAAAGTCTAACATTGTAGCATCGGAAAATGTGAGAAAAGATCTATATTCTATAGAAGTCGTAGAAAAAATATATTGTTTAACTTTTCCAATTTGTTGTAGAGGGTGTAGATAGAGTTTAGCACATAATTCAAGTGTAATAAGTTTAACACACCCATATATAAACCGCAGTTTATCAGTTTTGTTATTAAATCTTTGTCTTTGTATATATTTCTTCTTTGCGTGTGTATGTCGACCGAATTTCATTAAATTTTTTGTATGTGTTTAAATGGATTCGAGAATGATTTAGATTTACTATTTGGATAAATATAAAATGTTTTATTAATTATTTTTTCACTTATTTATGTATTGTGACAATAATTTGTAAGTGACACTTATTGTTTACGAATTCCTAATAAATTGCATTTTAAGTCAATTGATGTAACTCTATAAACCTTTGACTTCTAGGTTGGATAGACACCCCTTAGTTAGCACTGTTGTGAGTTCTAAATTATTTAACATATATTTTGTATGAAAACACAGAAGATAGTGTAATATTTTGAATTATAAATAAATATAAAAACGAGCAACTAAAATAAAATAAAAAATAGTAAAAAAAACAGAAAGCCAAAAAATACCTTTCTAAATCAATCAAAATAACGACGCCGTAAGTTGGCGCAATTATTAATATCACATATACTAAAAGGATAAATTCTTACTTAAGATCAATGACGCATCCCTACTAATATCATAAATGTGAATGTAAGTTTGTTTGTTACGCTTTTACGTGAAAACTACTCAACCGATCATCATGAAATTTTAAACACATATTCTTGGAGGTATTAGAAGTAACAGAATACTTTTTATTAAAAAATTATTTTTTATTTTTTACGAAACCTAAAAAAAATGTTTGTCAAAAAATCTCAGAAACTAGCTTCTTCAACGCCATCTAGCGGTTCAGTAATGAAGTTCCAACCCTGAGAAGGCCACCCTAAGGTGGCGCAGTTAATATCTTATTTATTTAAACTAGCAATTACGACTTAATAAAGTACTATAGCGCCACCGTAAGGTGGAGCTGGTAATATCACATATATTTAAACCAGCAATTCTTACTTAAGGTTTATGATGCCACCGTATTTCAACAAATTCTTGATAAATTAAATAATATGACGTAAGGTGTCGCAGTTGCTACCTAATATTTTTAATCGATAAATTACAAAATATAATAAAAAAATAGTATACATCTGATAACTTACGAGAAAATGGGATAAAAACGATAAAATCAAAAAAAAATATTGAAAACAAAATAAAATCGTAAAAATTTGAAAAAATAAAAAAAGACATCAGTTTTATGCGGTACGAAGTCCGCCGGGTCAGCTAGTATCTCATATATTTAAACAAGGAATTTATACTAAATTAAGTACGACGACGCAACTGTAAGGTGGCGCAGATGATATCTCATTGCACTAGATTAATTTAATTACCATTCAACATCCCCATTTTAATTTTTATTTTTTTACACCAAAATTTAACACTCAATTTAAGCAATAGTATTACATCATTTATAAAGTACACTTCTATTTTTAGCTTGTTCAATTTATTACCTCATGACACTTATAATGTATGAATTTATAACTTTAGGCGAAATTAATTCATAACGTATTAGCGTCTTTAAGCTTGTTACCGTGTAGGTAAACATAACAAATTTTCCTTTAAAATACATTCTATCTCTATGTTATGTAGATCTAGTTGATAAATTGTTTCATTATAAAATCATTAGTCGTAAGCCTGCTCGTATCTTTACAACAACTTTGCAGGTACCTCATGACGTTCAGATAAAACCCATATTAGTGATCTGGGGTTAACTGAAGCGGTATTAGTATTTCCGAAACCATTAGCTAAATGACGTGATGTATCTGCTGATTGCCTCCACTCCCATCAAGCCGGTTTGGAGAGTAACGGGTAAAATGGGGTTAAAATAAGGGGATTTTTTTAAAGAGTATATATTTAAACATACAATTCATAACTTTAAGCAGTTATTCCTTTTCTTTCTGTTAAAATTTCTACATTATTGAAATTACTATTGTCCCAATAATATAATGTTATACCCATTTTGAACTAAAATAAAAAGTAAAAAAATTGTAAAAGTCGAAATTCTGATATAATTTTGAGCAAACATATTTTACGTTTCAAAAAATTAACAAAAAAATGTATAAAAAGTGGTTTAATTGCACAACCGGTTTTAAACTAATAATAGTGTCCATAAACCAAGTGCGTGAGTTATAACTCTACTATAACTCGAGACGTAAATAGTGTGCTGTAAACTTTTATGCAACTTTCACAAACTCAGCGAGTGTCTGTGGGATCAAATGTTGATTTTTCAGGCGCAAGTCAAAAAAATCACGAGGCAAGACGAGAGGTTGGGAGGCGACAGTACAGCAAACAAAATCTCTTTTCTATGATCTGCCGTCGTTCTGTCGCTGTACGAGTTTTGTGCACACAAAATCGTAGCAAAACCAACTTCTACTTCGTCTATCTTATATTCTTAAAGAAAGGAATTTACTTGAGTACGAAGCAAGCCAACGCGCGGTAATTAAGGCTGCTTTACCTTCGCGCATGCTAGGCTCTCGTCGTCCTGACTGGAACAAGATGGCTATTTACTTTTTGAGAGGCTAGGCATACCTATAGGAGAGAAAACGCGACATTGAAAAAAGTGTGTACATTCGTTTGGCGCTTAGGCAAATAAACTGTTAACATTTTCTGCCCATACTAAGCACAAAGCGAGGCGTGCTCTGACTTGCAACACTTTGATCTACCAACAAACGATGGATCAGATGCGAGGCGAGCACGACTGAGCAAGCTGAGCTTGTTTGCCTTAGCTCGCAACGCCGTACTCATTACCGAGCCGGGACAGCCTCGCTGCGTCTCGGCTTGCCTCGTACTCGAGTGAATTTTCGGCTTTAGTGGTGAGAGTGTGTATGCTCATTTTTGCTACGTCATCTTGCAAAATGTCTCTTCAAAAATTACGGCGAGAGTGTAGAAATTAGAAATTTTCGCCTTCGGAAATTTTATAAGTACCTAGATATTAAACAAGATATAATGGCACTGATGCTAGGAGGTACATTATTGATTCCAAAAAACAATAAAACAGATGCTGTAAATAAAATATATAGTTCTATAAAATCTCAACAGGATAGTCCATCTACAACATGAAAACAAATAAAAAAGGAAATAATTACATTGAATAATTTAGTTCCACATATTAAGTTGAATTTTCTTAAACTTCAAAATTAATTTTAATAATAAACGAAACAAGTAACTACAGCTAAATTTTTTCGGGTATTGTTAAAAATATGAAGACTTTTAAATACAGTTCTTTCTCTTTACTTGCTTCTTAGTCTTGATTGTTATAGTAGCAGATAAAGTATTGTATTTAATGGTCTTAACTCAATTTATGAATGTTGCAAACTTCATCGGAGTAAGTTATGACCTACTTTACCACTCGTTTAATAATATAAGAATAACTACATGCAATCTGACGGTGCTTAAGGATTAAAGAGCACAAGGCCAACTGTCGTATGGGGCAGACAGACAAATCCGCCGTAGCGGAACATACCCTCACTATGGACAATCGGATTAAGTTTGAGGAGACCCAAGTCCTCGGTACTACATCAGCATACCATTCCAGACTCTATAGAGAAGCCATAGAGATAGAGAAGCACCCGAACAACTTTAATAAAAAAGAGGAAGCAGTCAAGATTAACAAAACATGGGTCCCCATAATTAAGGGTGCGAAAACTCTACCCTTAACGAACAACACCGACCAGAACCGATTGGAATCGAAAGCAACCAGAGACAATATAATATAAAGAGACTTTTTGAAAGATAGGGCAAAAGCGGTACAATGTTTGTTTGTTTACCCCCAGAACTCGGCGCTGCGGTGGTGGTATATAGGAGAACTATACCACCTAAACTCGATCAGCTGGTGAGGTGAGCTGAAATTATACTATAATGGCGGTTGAAGTGACAGTGTAGCGTAAGTATTATTAGTATTAGTTTTAATTTAATATTATTTTAAGATAGTTTTAAATTCGTAAAGTGTATAAAAGTGCCGTGTACAGTTTCAACTATGTCATTACCGAATTATTTTAAATATAAATCCGCTGTGCCACATTGTTCAAGTAAATATTTTTACCCAATTCCCGTTCCAAATTTTAAGAATATAAAGTTAAATAATCAGTTTGATACACAAACCAATAAGTTATGTGGCAGGTGCTTAGGTAAAAAAATTAAATTTAGATTGTAAAGAATGTAACTCAAATTTGAAAACTAATAGTTTGGAACCTCACCATACTTTTAGGTACTTTAAAGAGAATGATAATAAAAGACGTCTGACTTACGTTACGAAAGAAATTGTTAATTTTTTAGCTAGTGTACATAATGCAGTTCACCAAATTTTACCTGTATTTGGCCACATAAAATGTCTGATTAAACAAATAATCATGTGTTTGTGTGAATTCATTAACTTTGATTGGTTTACTTGCCAAGAACATAAGTCAGACGTTTTTTTGAAATTTTAAAAATCAGTGTTTCTTTAATAATTAGAAAATATTATAATGATCTTTTTAGATCGAGGGACAATATATAAAATTTTATATAAAATAGATAAAGTACTGCGGTAATGTTTTTAAGTTTTAGGTTCTTGCATGTACACAAAGGATTAGTGTCCTATTTCCAATACCTCATGACACAACACTACGTATTGAAGAACAATGCCAATGTATGGAAACTTCTTAAATATTATTCGTGTATTGCTACTTAATATTATTCTAAATTTTCGACCATATTATATATATTTATTTATTTGACATAACAATAATTGTACTTCTCTGTGATATTAGCGTAATTATTCTGATGTTTAAAACATATATGTTTATCTATTTATTATTATTTCCGTAAATCCTACCTGGTTTTGTGATACTAGATAATAAGGTGTACAAATAATATTCATATACTTTTTGTAATAAAACTAATTCATTTTTTGTGATAACATTTTAAATTTTCTAAGAATAGATAATTTTTTGTAATAATAATATTATTTCATATTTTCGTAATAGTGTTTTAGTGTTTCAAGTGTATATTGGTGTTAAAAGTTGTTTTTATTAAAAATTTGTTTATTATTTAGTTTTTATATTTATTTACCTAAATATTATAAGATAATATGCACTTTTAAGCCTATATTTTAATTTTTAATATTTTTACACAACAGTAAAAATATTAAAAATCAAAATATGAGCTTTAAAAGTGTATTTCTATATGAAACAGAATTTATACTCTGTCCCGCCAATTTTTTGAATCGATGAGCTTCTTCCCCCAATTGTTGGCGCGCCACCGTCGCTCAAAACATGTGACCAATTTCATATAAGGTATCAGTACATCTCTTTATTATATATTATCTCTGAAAGCAACTGAGGCCCCGCTCACTTCCTTCCCGACGTATAAAGACGAGCTTCGTCCACGCAGAGCTCAGTAGTTCGCAGACTGGCAACCAGGAAGCAACTTCTGAAGATGCCAACCGCTCGTGTTGGCGAAACGTCAAGTCAGCAAGACAATCGACGCCGGCCTAACCATTGATACATCAAACAAAATATTTTAAAAACATGTATATATTTATAATAACTTCTACAATTTATTAAAATATCCTAAACACTTCGTAAATTCAAATCTTCCTTAGATTTAAGTTTAAACAACATTGATTAAAATATTTACAAAAATATTTAAAGATGGATGGGATTTATAGAATCGTTCATTGAATTTTGAATGGAAAGCTTCGCAGCAGTTTGTCGTTCTATCTAAAATTTCATTAAAATTGGCCCAAATTTTTCGTCAGTTATGTAGTTATCATCTAAATAATCTGAAAATTTTGCAACTTTATTATCACTTGGTTGAATACTCATCAAATCAAAAGTAAAACAATCTGATACTTCGCCAGGAGAAACGTAAGGTTAGCCAAAAATATAATTTAACCATCTTCCTATGTCATCTCCAGTTCAAAATCACACACACCAAATTGCGGTTTAAAATATAATCCATTTTCCTCACATTTGGACTTCAGTAAAACAAAAGTATCTTATACTAGTTTGGGTATGTTTGTTCGGCAAAATACAAAAGGCAACAGGAATATAATAATTTTACCAATTTGTCGGTTTAAAAGTTTAATATCTGCGTCGTGTGAATGTTCTAGTTTTTCCCTTGAAATTATCCTTTGACTTTCTATTGTCCAAACTCTCACATTATTTACAAAATCCTGTTTTATTTTTCGTAGAAAAACTTACTTACAATTTAATCTTTACGAAAGCAGCAAACATATTTTAAGAGCATGCAGTCAAACTGCTTACGAACCCTTGTTTTTGTTACTAATATGCGTTTTAACAACTCTTTTAATGTAACTCAGTATAACTCAGTATAACATGCATTTTAAAATAATGTTGTGGTAAACAAATTGTGAGAACTTCAACAAATAAAAACCATATTGTCATTCAAAAAGATATTTTTGATCTAGCTAAAATGTTTTTTGATATTTTATTTTTATACGACAGTTATCTTTTTAGTACTTATTGCATATACCCACTTAGAATGCTCCATCAATAGAAACTTCAGGCCAAAATCTAACCTCAATCTTTTGTTGACATGAATCTAGAGTTCACATTGCAATACAACAAGTCGAGTAGGTACTCTGAATTTTCGAAATTAGCAAGTTGAGTTTTAACGTGGTCGCCCCAGTCTCAGCGGCGAATCCGGGCTAGGTCCAACTAAAACAGCAGTCACGCAGCAAAAGATTGATGCGGTTCATAAGTTAGTAAAGAATGACTGCCATGTTATATACCGGAACATAAAGGCACCTTTGGGCATTTTAAAGTTGTTGATCCGAAAGATTCTACATGAAGAACTTGGTGTTACGAAGTTGGTTTCCCATGGGATCTGTCATTTGCTTACAGAAAGCGGATCGCGTCAATTTGTATTAAAAAATATTAGAACGTTTTAAAAAGGAAGATCAAAAAATCGTTTAGGTATAGTATTTTTAGATGCGATGGTTCTTGGATTTACTCCTACGAAGTGTGTCGAAGAAAACTTTGATTACCAAAAGTTATCGCAAAACTCCAACAACGGCATATTATCCTTTATCAGGACATTGCAGCGACTTTTTTTGGTTCTCTAAACACTTAAAACATCGTTTTTGCAGGTGCCAACTGAAGACTATAATAACTGTTTTACCAATCGGTTTGAACGTAGGCAAATTGTATCGATCTAGGTGGGACATATTTTGAAAAGCAATAAAGTACTTTAAGTTTATATATTTTTGGTCTTTATAACTTATATTTTAAAGCATATTGAGAAATTTACTGAGATATTTCTGAGTATCCTTTGATAGAAACAAGATGATCAAAGATGTGTAATACCAATATTATAAGCAAAACAAAATATATATTTAGTAAAGGAAGTTAAGGATATCTCTGTAACAAGTGTATTCTAACCAATAGTTATTCAAAACCAAATGCCAAAATGGATAAAGATAGTTTTAACAGATATTGTAACTATATATACATCTAAAATCTAGGTCTCCTTCTTAATCTATATCTTCTGGAGAACAAAATTTTTTATTTTTAGCAATTACCTACCTCTATTTTATAAAAAGTTTCTGGCACTGTCTAAACGGGAATCGGGACGCACACTCTAGATATTTTAAGTCTATGATATAGATGAGTAATTACGTAATTTAAAGTGAATTGCTGGGTTTCTTATAAGATTAGGTACATTATTTCTGCTAGAAGAAGAGTAAACTGAAGGATTTAACACAAATAATAAGTTGACGTGCAGTACGTTCACTTCCAGTATATGTGGCTTACAGAGTATTTCATGATAAACCTAGAATAAGGGCTACGTGCTACATATCGTCGTAGCTCTTCTGCTTGTTCTCGGGTATAATTTTTCTTTTTTCTTTTTATAAAAATATTAATTTTATAAAAGTTTGTCTCTCTTTATTATATGACTTAGGTTATTTTTTTAAGTTTAATTATAAATTATATTTATTTCCTAAAATCCTGAAGATCTGCCACTGAAAAGTCATTTCGTACTGCTGGGATCCAGGTAAAACGGAAATATCAGACATGATATCCCCTTATTAATGTGTTTCGACCAGACGAGGCCTCGCATCAAGCCCAACTCTATTACCAAATACATTTCCTATAAAGTACATTTATAGATTACGTTTATGATATCGGCGATGGATTGGAATTAGCCGCGCATCAAAGCGGGTAATGTTATGTTAAAAAATTATTAAAAAGGATGTTTTGCGATTTTGATTATGAATGAAGTAACAAACTACAACTAAAATATAACTGACCATTTTTGTTTCAATTTTTTTAAATTACTAAGATGTCTATCTATAATGTCCTGAGGGGTATCTTAATAATTCTACCATATTTCTTTTTATGCACGTGATCGAATATCTCCAGTATCTACAATAGGATTAAATAAAAAAGTTCTTTTTGTATTCAAAAGAGTAGAGTGTCCGTGTGGTCCCATAAAAATTTGGTTAAGTTCTGGTCATCAATGTGGAAGATATTCCAGGAAATACTACAAAAATCAACAGAATAAGCTCTGCAGTTACGTTAATATGTTAATAATGCTGTATAACATAAAAACAATAATTAGCCTGTCCCACTCTAAAGCCAAAGGCCTCTTCTCACAAGGAGAAGGAATGAGTATTTAATCAATTCGCTTGCTCACTGCGGGTTAGTGATTTTAGACAATTTATCTCGCGATGCTTTTCTTCACGGTACGTGCATGGTGTTTCTAGGTGTTAGACAATTTACTTATGTCTCCATAGAGTCACATTGGTACATGTTGGGGAATGAACTTAGTACCCCTTGCACGGTATTCGGAAGGTTTTAAAAATAGTACATCATGAATTTGCGCCCACATCTGACAAAGTCAAATAGCAACTAAAAATGATAAAATAAAAACTATTTAAAAAAATTAAACCGCCTTCAAAAAAAAATGCACTAAAAAGCCAGAAACAAAATTTGTATTTCTTAAAAAAATTGGAACCAACTAGGCATCTGATTTCGATTTCCTTGAAGGCGGCACCAATGGCAAATTACCCTCTATTTTATTCTTAGCTATTAAATATTTAACAAATATATAAACCATTGGAGCCGACTTCAAAGAAATCGAAATCAGATGTGTAGTTGGTTCCAATTTTTTAAGAAATAAAGATTTTATTTCTGGCTTTTTAGTGGATTTTATTTATTAAAGATTAGAGGAAGAAGAACTCTAAGATATATTAGATTATATATATTTTTTTATTTTTATTAGGGCATAATTTTTTTATTTAATTGATATCCCATAAATGTAAAAAATCAAATTTGTCTTTTATTATTATTATTTTTTTTTTGTTTTAATTTTTTATACAATTTCGTAAATCCAATTTACCACGCTAAACATTAAACAGCTATGTAAATGAAAAAAACATTTCAGTTGGAAAATTTATGACACTCGATCCCCAGCGTGTATAGAATTTTAAAAATTAAAACTACCTACACCAATCCACCACACTATGTTTATTTCAGGGGCGCAACAGAATATAGAAAAATAGTTTTGTTAAGTTTTCTATCTGAATATTGTAATTATGTAAATTAATTTTTGTTCAAACTCTTGTCTAGTGATTACTTGGTAAAAGCGTTAGATATTAAAATACATGGTGATTTCTAACCTTCCAACCAAACTAAAATGGTAACTATATAGAATGGATAAAAATACCTGGACCCAGCGGGCGGTGTTATAAATGAGCTATAGATGAGACCCTTTTTTGACCCTAGACTTAATATTCGACATGTGGTTTTAAGCATTCACAATTTTACAATATATTGTTTAAATTTAAAAAATATAAGTATGTGATTATTTTTTTATAAATAAAAATAATTAAACACCAGAAACGTAAAAATATTTTTTTTCTGATTTCAAGCACAAATAATACTTACGCAAAATTTTAAAGTTCACGAACTAGACACCAAAATATTCTACATTACATTGAGAAAAGAACAACACTCATAATAACATAAAATACCTCTAGCGCCTGTAAACTTTCAAATTTTGCGTAAGTTTTATATATGGTCGAAATCAGAAAAATATTATCTTTACGTTTTTGGAATTTATTTAGTTTTATTTGTAAAAAATTAATTACATATATTTTTTAAATTTAAACAATATATTGTAAAATCGTGACTGCACATGCTGTGAGGGTCGGTCATTTAGGTACATACATACAGGCCTAAAAATTTGAAACTTCGTGGAGCCCTTTTCATATGTATACTTTACAAGATCCTGCGATTAATGTTTATAAACGTTTATTAATTTGTTAATTATGATTTTTCATAACTATTGCAAAATATTGCGAAAAAGTAAAAAAAAAATACAAATTTTTTATAAATAAATGCATGTAGTATCTAATAAACAATAAATACGAAGTTGGTCTTAAAATTATTTGAAAGAGAAATTTATTTTTTATAAAAAAGACTTGAATGTACTTTATCATATCTCCAATAGTTTAAAAGATATATCATTTTTTAATTGACAAGTTAAGTAGGCGCTACAGTTAACGTGACGTATGATATTAGAAAATATTATTAACAAATTAATAAACTTTTATGAACATTTATCGCCGGATCTTGTAAAGTATACATATAAAAAGGGCTACACGAAGTTTTAAATTTTTAGGCCAATTATTTATACCTTTTATCCCATTCTTTATGTCAACAGAGATTAGGAAAAAATTTGTTAGTTGACAATTGAATAACTTTTTAAAAAACAGTGATAAAATGTTTTTTTTAACAGTTTTAGATTCCTTTAAGTGAAAATAAAGGAAAATACTGTTTTTTTTTCAAATTTTTAAAATAACATTTTATGTCATAAAAAAATATTTTATCTGATAATCTCCGTTTAGAGGTGGCGCGCGCATGCTGTCAAAGCCGCGCGGAGCCCTATTTTCAACGTCAAATTAAAATTATAAATAATGGAGATAGAGTTCCGGGAGGATGGACTTTTTTTTGAAAATTTTCTCCTCTTTAACGAGCTTTTTTCACAATTGCTTAAATATTAATATTTTTCGAGTTATTAACAAATACATAAATATCTTTTTTTTTTCATCTTATTTTGTTAATAACAATTGCTATGTTTTGCCCGTACACTTTTCCTTCAAAAAAATTTTTCTAGAGGTGATTCCGAATCCAATGAGCTATCACTCATATATTTATTTTAATTTTTCACGTTTTTGAAGATGTTGACTAGAGTAATTTTAGTCCGTTGCTGGCAACTAACTTTTCCGTACTGTACAGTAATATTTTTTCCATACCTGTGTACGGGAATGATCCATAAAAAGTTTATAAGCAAATTCATGTTTTGCACTTTGATTTTATTTGGCAATAAATTTAAAACCACATTAGTAGCAGTGTTAAGTAACTTTGGAGGCGTTTTGCACCTCTGGACATCATCGTCACTTTCCATTTTAAATATAATTTAAAAAATTTTAAGCAATATGTAACTATCTCAACTGACACTTTTGTGACACTAATAAACAATGACTAATAAACAATGATTAACAAACAATGTCAACGAAACGGTTTCATAGAAAATACGATGATAATCAAAAACAGTTATGCATATATAAAACTTTTTTAGTTTACGATTATATTTAATACGATTTCGGAAAAAATAGTATGTGTATCTCGTAGTAAAAGCACATTCTCGGACTCTCAATGTTTGTTGGCCTCGGCTAAACGCCTCGGCCAACAATTTACATTGTCTTCCGGGAATGTATCGCTTTTCCTACTAGATACACAATATACTATTGTATCCATGTAAAGTAGGTAAACATCTGACAAAAATATTTAAATCAGTATTGAAAAGTTCGATATTTACATACAAAGAATCTACATTACACAAAAAGTAAAGATTTGTGAAACAACTAAAAATTGCACAATTATTTTTCGTAGATAAAAAAAAAGAGTGTGCGTGTAACCTTTAGGCGCGATTGAAGTAAAACTTGTTGACGTACTTATCGGAAAATAAATATTTAATTACAATTCAATCATATTTATTGTCTATATACTTTACAAAAAATGAGATGTTATATTTATATTATTCATTAGAAATAGGAATTTAAAAGTTATCATTATTTTTTATATATGAAATAATAGGTTTATGATAACTAAAATGTGAAACATAGATTTTACTCTCTAAATACCATTAATGTATTTGAAACCGTTTGAAAATTTTGAAAATTTCATAAATAAATTTTGAAAATTTAAGCTCCTCCCATAGCTGAAATCACACCGTTACTTCCATCAGAATTTTCCGTTAGAATCTAACGTTAGCGTTACCCCTAGTCGCGCCTAAAGAAGTTTTGCTTCAATAATAGGTAAACAATATTAAAAATATACACACATTACGTTTAGAATGTGTGATTTTGTAGCTGTATCTACCTTATTGTAATACAACACAACACAAGAGCCTTCGATAGTTAGATAACCATTTCATTTTTTAGCATTTTATAGCATATTCCATAAAATTTAAAATCCTGAGTTGAGTTTGTTTTCTTCAGTTGTACAAAGGATCTGTTATTGCTGGTAAAAGATCAGCCAACCTGACTAGTGGTTTTATGGCCTTTATGGCTACCTAACCAAACCTAAAATAAGTATAAGCAAGTGTTAAAACATTTCGAATATTATTATTTTATGAACAAAAACGTGCATCATGCTTCTTTACTTAACGTAAAGCTTCCCTATAAATAATTATTTACTATCATAATATGTATGTATGTATATAAACTCACTTAATCAAATCATAATGAATGTCGCTGTCTCGCCTTTTTTTTCATTTTTCTTCAAATCTTTCTGGCGCTTATAATATGCCCTTTGACGTGTACAATTTCTTTTTCTTTTTAGCTCTTTAAGTCCATAAAACGAAAATATCTAGGTATAAATAATAGGTATAAATAATTAGGTATAATTAGTGTAATTACACATTAAAAATAAATGTATGCATATAGAGTAGGTACTCACTCATTTTCTTTCAATATTTTTTTATCACCTTCTTCATTAATGAATCCACTTTGTTTATTCATATTTAAAACACTTTATACACAAATTTAAACTATTTACCACCAATGTATTTTGGTTGACAAGTTGACAAGCTGTCAATTCATACAATTACAGATTTAATTTTATTTAATATAGTGGGCAGAATCGTGTTAGGTATTTTGTATCAGGTTTTGTTTCCGGTACGCGGTACATTAGAATGACGTCACGTCCGTTAGAATTACTGAGTTACTCCTAGTGCCGCTAAAGAAATTTTACTTCAAAAAGTTATCACCTTTTTTTGTTTTTAAATTAAAGTACACTAACACTTGTAGAACTTCTTCCTGTGACTTGGGCAATGATGGTGTGGCTTTTCGTCTTGCAGCATAGATATTTCTTCGAACGCAAGAAATGTCTTTCGTCGTCAGCGGTAAATTGCTGAAATTTTCCTTCCTCAATTCCTTGTGGACAATCTTAAAGGTTTTTCACATATATCTTCTACAGCTCTCCTCTTTTTAGAATTACTAAAAATTTGCCGGTCAACGTGGATACCTGGAGCATGATTATGCTCCACCGATGCTTTTTCAAAAATAACGTAATTTTCATCACCTTCCTTTGTGTACACTTTTTGTTGACACCCTTTTTTGATGCATCGCCATCTAACTTTTCCATCTTAGGAGACATGGGCCTTTGAATATTTATATTCATTAATTATTAATAAAAGTTCTCCCCCTGGAAATCACCATTTAAAAGTTAAACACTAACGGACAAAACTATACCGTTATACTTGCAACTAAAGTGAATAACTGAAAATATTTATATTCTTACTTTCAACTATAATCAAATTTGGAATTTCTGGTCATTAAGGTGATATACTCCAACATTTTGGCGCGAAACCTAGAAAGAGCAACGATACTCAAACAAACCCAGTACAGAGAATAAATGTAAAAATTTTGTCAGGTATAAATTAACCCCGACATTTAAAACAGATACTGATTTAACGAACTGTACTCGCAGGTTCATAGTAGAGGGCGCTTTAAATCAACGAATAGAATATTTTAAATCTGTATTGCGTTTTTCTCAAAAATTTCAAAATATTTTGATATGAAATTTTAGGCATGAATAATGAATAGTTTGTTTCATTTTACGTGGTAGACGCATACTTTTATTTTGAATAAATGATAACTTAAAGAAAATTATGATGGTTTATAGAGAAAAAAAATAATTTTTGTAATAAACACATGCGTCTACCACGTAAAATGAAACAAACTATTCATGACTAAAATTTCATATCAAAATATTTTGAAATTTTTGAGAAAAACGCAATACAGATTTAAAATATTCTATTCTTTGATTTAAAGCGCCCTCTACTATGAACCTCCGAGTACAGTTCGGTGAATCAGTATCTATTTTAAATGTCGGGGTTAATTTATACCTGACAAAATTTTTACATTTATTCTCTGTACTGGGTTTGTTTGAGTATCGTTGCTCTTTCTAGGTTTCGCGCCAAAATGTTGGAGTATATCACCTTAAGACTTAATCCTCAACTTTCTCGGCGATGGGGCGGACCATTCGAAGTTGCATCCCGATAAAGGTATTATAACCTGTATGGAAAAAAGGTCACAACGAAATTGCATCCTTATTAGATAACGTTCTGTTATGAATCGAAGGTACATAATTAAGGCAAGGTTGCCAAGTGTTTGAAAAATTTTTTTAGTAAATTAAAATTTAACAACAAATCACATTATACACGTATTTATTAAAAAATTTATAAATGATAATATCTCTTAAAATAAATAATCATTCATAATGAATATAATATAATATATATATAGTCAAAAATCACTTTTTATAAAAATATTAAACACAACAAATATCCTTAATACCTATAGAGTTTTAAAAAGTTGTGGATCAATTCGTTAAAAATCTTAAGAAATAACTATTTTATTTATTTATTTACTACTTTACGAAGAATGTATAAAATACAGCTAAATAATATACAAATATTTATATTACGGCCCTAAATCTATGTGAAACCGCTTGTACAAATTCAAATTTAGTTATTCATTGATTTTTTAATTCTATCAGTTTTTCGTTCAGAAATTTCTTTTTTATTAAACTACGAGAATCAATTGCCCTGGGTGTTGAAAAAACACTATTTATTTCTATAGTTGTATCAATTTCAAATTGTAACAACACGTTAAGAAATTGGTTTATGTTGGAATGTGCGGAATAAAATGAAGAATATTGAGCATGATAAGATTCGCAACAGTTTGTTGTTCTTTCTAGCGACGACGAATGTTTGGCCCAAATATATGGAGGAAAATTGGAATTTTCGCTAATGCAATTTCTGTTTCATTTTCGTTCTTTTTGTGTACTCCACAGCTAGACCTAATTGCTCTTTTTTTCGATACCACAACTGTCCTAAGTGAAATCTACAACCCCGAACAACTTCTGAAAACGCTTGGTGAATACTTTTGTGAATGGCGGTTTTAAAATCTATAGTTATATTGTACCAATAATTTGAACACCTTTTTCTTTAATATATTTGAAGGCATTATAATATGATAAGGAAGTTTTATTGAGAAGAAGACAAAATACTAGAGGTATATAATGGCGATTTTTAAGACCTAGAATGGTGAACAATTGTGTAAAAAATCTTGGACAGTATTCAAATGTACCATCTACATACCAACATGAAGTAGTGGATAAAAATTGTAAATTTGAAAAACTCGAAAAAATAACAATATTATTTTCGTCGTCATTTTTAAGTAGGTAAGATTCATCACAATAGGGGCCGATTCAATTGCAGCATAAAAATCGGATATATTTTTTGGCAGTTTAAGTAGATAATACAGAAGCTCTAGCATTATATATAGATATTAGTTGTACTCGCAACGTCGTTCGCGTGGTGTGTGATTGTTGTATACAAATTTCTTACCCCACCCTATTTAAGGAATGGGAGAGAAATTTTTATACACCAGATGTTAAGTTGAAAGAACAGAAATACATCTGTGAAAACCGCATTCGAATCGGATCAGTAGTTTTCATGTGATGCGCGCACAAACATACAGACAGACAGACAAAAAAATCTAACCACATTTTTAGGTTCTATTTCGATGCACCCGCGACGTCATTTGCGTGGCGTGTTGATTTTTGTATAAAAATTTCTTTCCTCACCCCGTTAGAGGGGTGGGTGGAGAAAGTTTTATACACCAGATGTTAAGTTGAAAGAAGACAAATACGTCTTTGAAAACCGCATTTGAATAGGATCAGTAGTTTTCATGTGATGCGCGCACAAACATATACATTTCTACAGTTTTATTATATGTAGGGGAGACCGGGGCTACAATTAACAAAAAACATATTTTTGCTTGTAGTTTATTAATTATTCAGAATTTAGACTAGATTTTTATGTTATATGAGGCTTTAATTATCTAGGATCATTATAATTATAACAAATCAAACATAAAAGACATTATGTTGTAGATATAACTCCTTTTTTCAAAAATGTTAATACTTACCTCACGTTTGGGGCTAGAATTAACAGCCCTGAGGTAAGTATTAACAAAAGGGGCAACAATTAACATTATGTTATGCTGGCTGATAAAAATAAAAACAAATATATTTATGACATATTTTTTATTAAATGTAAGTGGAATTAATACGAACTTGTATGCAACACGTTTTCTTCTAAACAAATAATCACGAATTATTTAAACATAAACAAAAACTATAAATTATTTTAAATAATCAAGGGTAATATTTTTTAGAAGTATTTTTTCTTCTTCTACCTATATATTAATCAGTCTCTCACTGGTATTTTGTTTACCAGACAAACAGCTAAACTAAACAACTTACTTGTGTAAGTTGCAGTCATGAGATTTCTGAGATACAAAATGTGACATTTTCATCTTAATAACTAGCTAATCAGTCTTTATAAAATATAAAATGTCGTTTAATATAAAATAAACAAAAACAATTAACGATTAGGAACTATTTTAGGTAATGTCCGAAGACTACCTATTCGTATTCATCATCTGAGTTACAATTCACACAAGTAAATGATGTGAGATCGCCTTTGATACATCCAGCATGAGCCCACTCCTTACAAAAGATACATTGAATCCACTCACCACCTGATGTATCTTCATTATATGTGACGCCGCAAACTATAGGTACAAAAGTATTCATCTTCATCATGAGAGTCATTACTTTCATTTAATATCTTTTTTTTTACTTTCTCTACTTTCTCGTTCCTTTTTAGTTTTCCATTTCCTTTACTCTTGCCTTTACCCTTTCCTTTAACTTCTTCCTTATTTTTTATATTCTGATCTTTTGCTGACATTTTCTTCTTTTTCAATTCTCTAATATTATGTTCCTCTTCTAAAGCATTCTTTTCTGGAGTATCGGTAAGAATGGCAGATTTTTTAGTTCGTTTACGATTAGAAGAAGTCCGTGGTGGAGCTTTCGGTAGAGGTCTTATGTTTTCAACCATAAAATCATTTGCATCTTTCTGCACACCCGATTTCAAATTGTTGTGCCACATCTCTGTACTTCCTCTTCTTCTCCATCACTTCTAATGCCGCTAACTCGTAGACATCTAAGGATGTGGTGCCTCGCGTAGTTTTCCGTTTATAGGTTCTCATCCTATTATAAAAAATGATAAAATAATTATAAGCAAACATCCGGGGTAACTATTAACATAGTATTATAAAGTATGAAATATGGTGCCAGGAAAACAAAAAACTTAAACTTATAAATTTATAATTCCTGTACAAATCGAAAAATTGTAAAGTTGAAAATGTTCGTTACCTGCGTAAAAACTACTCCCTCTGCACAACTCACTTGTACGAGCGCTCGGAACGCAACTGACCAATCTTATGATGTGTGGTGTGATCAAGCCAACGAATTAAAACAAGTGCTGGAGATTTAGTGTTTATAGTTTTAAAGACATTCGCTTGTTAATACTTACCCCTGTTAATTGTAGCCCCGGCCTCCACTATATAGATTTTGTCTAATCCTCAGTCGTTTGTAGTGAAAGTATCAATACCAGTGTTTTTAATTTTACTTCTAATGAGTTTAAGGGGCTTATCACAAATGTTACATACTGCCTTGCTTTTAACTGAATTACTTAAAAAGTTTCTATTAAAAACACCTGTTTCTAACGTTTCATGATTATGGTCCAAAACCGATTTTACTACTACATCTTCAGCACTTTAAGTTTTTATAAAAGCCTTACATGTTCGTTTGCTGCACTGCCACCTTTTCACTGTGTTTTTAACCAACATTTTATGAAAACTAAAACAATATCCGTCAACTACTAACATGAATTTTCCTTTTTCACTAATACAAAACGTTACTTTTATTTATGGAGGGTAGAGGTAAGGAGAACGATCTTAAATGGGAAATGATTAAAAATGTGTCCACTTTTTAGAGGTACATAACACTTCTCAAACTTGCCACTACAATGGCGCTAAAGTAGATGTAGGGTACAGAATGAATGTAGCAGTTTTTGACAAATTGAAATGTCGTATGATTTCGTAGATAAGTGCTATAAAAAAACGTGGTAATGAATTTTTAAATACTTATTCACTTATTGCTGGAAAATAATCATTAATAAAATTTCATTTTATATACTTTATTATTATCTTATGTATAAATAAAGCGGAAATGTGTCTTTCCTTGTTTATTTATCTATCCTACTCTAAGAAATTATGGCGCTTTCTTTAAAATTTACCCTACTACGATCGTAGCGCCACCCTTATTTACCACATTTTGACGGACACATTCAATACACGGAGACAGTTCTCCTTACCTCTACCCTCCATACTTTTATTATAACTGGTACTAACACTTACAAATGTTTACTGAAGAAACGATAGATAAAATAATAAATCCAACCAAGTAAAATGTTAACTTAATAAAATATTTGAAATAATTAGAAACACAGTCAACCAGGGGATAATCTTCTTGTTGTAGATTAGGTACTAGATATAGTAGTATCATAATATTTGATTGTCCTGATTTTGTCTCATTAGGAAAAAACTCATTTCTAATTTCATGGAATATTTTTTAAAGCATCATCAAAAGAAATTACAAATAACGAGAATATAATCTTTATTTAGGGAACAACAAAAAAATTGTTTGTGGAGTTTCCAAATTCTCATTATTATGCTTGAAGTTTGGCAACACTGTGTATCAAAATTTATTATATACCACGATTTTACCCTATGTCAGAAATTTAACTCGAGGATGCAATTTAGTTGTACCCCGGATGCAATTTATGTATAAAACTTTCTACCTGCCTATTTTGGGATACAATTTCGAAAGACCGATGGGGCAGCAGGTACTTGGGATTAATGGGCCCGGCTAGTTCGTGGAGCAGTAGATAACACCGCGCTGGACCAAGGACTTCAAAGAATCTTTAACCAGGTAGTTTTTTAAATAAAGTTCTGATCAACTTCTTATTATAAAAAAGTTACAACACAAAAATAATAACTTAAAACTATGCACATGACAAAGCCAAAGAGAAATAATTTAAGGAAATCTCCAAAACAAAAATTGCTCGAAATTTTGGCTCTGCACAATTGTGCAGTTTTGTGATAACTACGGATTCTGTTCTCGTAAATTCTCAGCAGCGGTATTGATACGACATCTTAACTCGTCGATGTTATCAGCTTTGGTGGCGTACACCAATTATTTCAGGTGAGAAAAAGTCAATTGGGTTAAGATCGAGACTACCTGAGGACCAGACGAGCAGAAGACCCGAAAAGCGGAATTGAGATGGTCTCGTACACCACGACTAAAATGCACACGACAGCCGTCATGCTTGAACCACATAGATGAAGATTCACAAAATATAAAAACTATGAACAGTTTGTTTCACTTGATTTTATAACATTGCTCTATCTAACGCTTTTTGGAATTATATTGAATTTATATTTAAAAAGAATGGTCATTAACTCCTTACTTTCTATCTAACAATATGTTGTTTTCCCTTTATATCCGCCTCTGATAGTTCGAAATTCTATATAGCGTTTTCTGCATAAATAATAATCAAACCGTGTATTATCCCTATATTAATTAAAAAAACTGTGTGACAGGAACAAAAATTGCCAACTCATAAAATTTGCCACAACTAGTTTATTTTGACGCTAAAATGCACAACAAACAAATCATTCCGAAGCGCTCCGGAGCATTCAAGCATAACAGTAGCGTAACAAAATACAATTTAAATTAATTTACAATATATATAATTAAATTTAATAAAACCATATGTTTTTTAAGTACCCCTTGAATTCTGAAATAGTCGCAACCTCTATATGGATTCTTAAAAAAATAATAATTATAATAATAATAGAATAATTGTGTTTTTATTAAATACATTATTAAATAGTTATTTATGAAACAGTTCGTGAAGTATCCTTTTTGCGAACGCACGCGATGTTTAGAGCACGAGCGAAGCGAGTGCTATATATCGCGTAAGTGCACAAAAAGCACTTCAGGCACAGTTTTATACAATATTTTATCTATGATAATCAAATACAAAATAATTACAAGTAAGCAATTTATTTTCAATTCATATCTACAATTTTTATACCTTTCAAATTTAAAAATTTAAACTACAAAACTGTCAGAATAACTTTTGTTGAAATTTAATGCTCTCATAGCAACACTATGACAACGCGAATGCTAACGATATTTGATTATATGAAGGTGTGCCAAAAACAGTGCAAAAAAGGAAATCCCATTTAAAATACATTGTTACTTCACGCTCACTTTTAATCCTTCACGCACTGTTGTCTATAATGACAGTTTTCACGAACTAAAAATTGGTACATAATATGAGGTAGAGTAACTCGTACTACGAAACTTGTCAATGCAACACTTGTATTACAATACAGTATTGTAGCATTCTGTTAAGATTTCAATGTTAATTATACTATATCAATTACTACCTATGTTGGGTTTTAATAAAGTTTATTTCGTAAATAAAGACATACATTTTAGCACGACCATGTACATAGAAGGACCATATATCGAGTATTTGGATGTAATTCATTAATTTATCGATTAATTGTAACCGACCAAGCGTTGTGATTGGATTAGTTAGCAAAACTCAGCAACCAGGCCTGTTCAGCAAGCTGATTGGAGATGACTCTCGAGATGCACTTGTACAAAATGCGTCAGGGCGACCGCTGAAGAGTCGCAATAGCTTCTAAAGTAACGATAGTCATGTAGCTGACCAGAATTGAGTGTTACTGAAAAGAAATTGTCATTATACTCATTTTTGATAATCTAATGCATTTTTATAGTTACGAAACAGCATATATATATATATATATATATATATATATATATATATATATATATATATATATATATATATTTTGTCGAATGGGAAATTAATTTGGTTTCCTGCCTGGTGTACTTATGCCACGAAATCTACCCAAAAAGTAGGAATACGTTTTACTGGCAAATATATTATGTAAGCTTTCTTTTCTTATAACCACGAAAACGTTCTTTATATGCGGACAACAGCATAAACAAATTTGACAAATATTCGAAAATCGTTCGACTTTTGTATCTGTTATTGAGAAATGTATAAATTTGAAACAAATCAGAATGCAATAAAAAAATATTTATTTTATTTTGTACTAATTTTACTAGTGATGTTCTTAAAAATTAAATAGTACTGTTTTTATTATTATTATATTTGATACCGATTTGCTCTTCCTTAGCTCATGTAACATATTGTTATTTATAAGCAGAGGAACTATTTTTTTGACTAAGAAGTATATTAAAAAAATTGGTTAGATAATTCTAGTGCATCTATTTTTCATAAGCTATCACAAAATGCATGTGAATAAAAGTTGTTGATATAATTTCTAATGTCTTTCATTTTAGCACGCGTTAATCTGTTAAGTTGTATTACTTTAGCAATAAATAAAAGAGTAAATCTTTAGTCAGTACACCTACTGCTAAAAAAAAAGGGTTAAAGAGTCTTTCACGTCACCCCGTACCTGGGCCCAGCGGGAGACCAATAAAAGACCAATAAAAGAGACCTTTTCTTGGACCCTAACAGCATGTGGTTGTACGCACGATTTTACAATGTATTGTTTAAATTTAACAAATATATGTGTGTAATTTTTTATAAATAAAAAAAATATATCAGAAACGTAAAGATAATTTTTTTCTGATTTTAACCATATTTAATGCTTACGCAAAATTTTGAAGTTTACAGATATGACACCAAAATATCCTACATAATACAATATTATGCAACAAACTACAAAACTAATAAATTATTATATTGTTCTTAAGTGGCCTATTATCGTATGTAACAATATTATACCAAAACTATTGAAGAACTCAAAACTTGTACCTAACATGTGTAATAAATTTATGAGAGTCTAAGGCTGTTCTAAAAAATTGTTTATATTATTAGATTTACAAATAAAAAAAAAAGTGTGCGTCTCAGGACGTGCGACAGAAGTGATAACTTCAACCAATCCAAGTTGAACTAATTAATATTGAAATTTGGCCTATTACTTAAATTTTATGTACATTAATATGATAATGTGTATAAATTTAAAAATTTAAATATTTTGAAAATTTTGAAAATTCTGAAATTTTTGTTATCACTATAACTTTCACTAATTCCGATACAAAATTTTTCAACTACGACAGTTCGAAATTTCTAATCAGTCGCGTAGTAAATCGCAATACAGCCACCCTTTACGTGGAACGGCCTGATTATTTCAGCAGAATCGGATTTCACCTATTCTTCCATTTTTTTGTTCAACATGTATTGACGTTGATATTAAGCACTAGAAATTTTGGCGGGCTTATCACAATTATCATTTTGTAATCTAAGTTTTTGATCAATTTTTTACCAAATAACACAATTCTTACCGTAATTTCCGGTAATTAGACCTACAACACAACTTTATTTAATGTTTACCACAAATAAACTCCTTTAACCGTTTTTTTATTACTATAACTTTTACTAATTACGATACAAAATTTTTTTACTATGACAGTTCAAAATTTCTGATCAGTCGCGTAGTAATTCGCAATACAACCAGCCTTTACGTGGAACGGCCTGATTGCTATTTAATACACACTTAAAACTTACATTCTTATCCTTATTATCAATAATAACATTAATAACACACTTTATAATCAATTTTTATAAGATTTATCACAAATGAAACAACCAAAACACGTCTTTTTTATGCTAAAATTGGGCTAATCACTTCTTAGACAACCTGTTACAAGAATTCCCGAGGATGACCGAACATTTTAAGAATAAATTTAAATTATAATTAAAAGACATTAAATCATAGATGAACGAATTATTTGAATAAATAAGTAAATAAATAAATAAATAAAGATATTTGTATTAATATTAATATTTACCTATTTCAATTTGCTTTAATTTCCATTTCTTCTCCTACAACTGCCACGATAGATGCCGAGGATGACCGAACCGTTTAAATTATGAATTGAAATTATAATTAAAAGGGATTAAATTAGTTTTATATACGAAGATATAAAAAATAACCTAATTTTTATGATATTAAATGGATATAAATATTTAATACTTAATAAAAAGTAATGAATTGTATTTAGTGACAGATTAAAACTGTATACCACGGTAAATTCAAATATACTTAAAACTTACATTGGGAAAAGCATAGAGAGAGAGAGAGAGAGAGAGAGAGAGAAATGATATTATTATGTTTCACTGCGCCTGCGTGTAACAACGATAAACAACGCGTTATGATAAACGCTTTTTTCAACGCGTTACGCTAAAATCAGTTTACCCTCCCATAAGAAGTTATCACTTCAATAAATAAATAAATAAATAAATAAATAAATAAATAAATAAATAAATAAATAAATAAATAAATAAATAAATAAATAAATAAATAAATATATTTGTATTAATATTAATATTTACCTATTTCTATTATTATTATGTTTCACTGCGTCTGCTTGTAACAACAATAAACAACGCGTTATGATAAACGCTTTTTTCAACGCGTTACGCTTAAAATCAGTTACCCCCCCCCCCCCATAAGAAGTTATCACTTCAAAAAACAAACTGAAATATTTTTAGAAAATTTAGTATTCAATCTATTTTGGCAATCAAAGCTCTGAACTCGCATACAACCAGTTCAAAGATGGTCTGGGAATGCCTGGGCAAATCAAATGAACTAGTAAAGAATAACAGTGTTACTCTCCTATGGGTTTCAGGAAACATAGGAATAGAAGAAAACGAAACAGCAGACAAGATGGCAAAAGAAGGAGCTGAAACCCCATACCTGGGACCAGAACCATCCTGTGGAATCAGCAGTAGTACTGCATAATCTAGAAGGACTAAGACAATCAAAGACGCTCCTGGGAAACTACAACCAGAAGAGTACTCTCAGCTGTCTTAACCTTAGTAAGAAGAACCTCCGTATTATAACAGGAATACCAACCGGACACTGCCGATTAAGAGAACACATGAAGAACCTATGATTGGTAGATGAAGCAAACTGCAGATTCTGTGAGGTAGAGGATAAAACCTGAATACACATACTCTCAGAATGCATTGCATTACGTAATTCTAGGGTCATAGGTTAAATATAAATTAAAATAAAATTTTACATTTTAATAAATCACTATTTGTTTCTTTTTTTTTCTTTTATTAGAAATAGGGTATGTGTTAGGAAAAGCATAGTGCTATATATTACTTTATAAGAATTTGCAATTTATTTACGCACATAATTTACATAAAACCTTGTTGTAAGTTCAGCAACAGGACTAATGAAGGACAAGTAGTACAGGAAGAAGGGGACAAAGAGGAAACCCGGCTATGCAAAGCGTAACCGTAGCCACAAGTGGCCATTGAGAGCTACGAACATTGCGGAGACACGAACTCTTCTGCACGAGATTCTAGAAAAGTAAGATATGTGAAGGGATACTTCAATTGCCAATTTACATTTCCTGTGAAGTATAAAATGCTTATTCAGAAAATACGATCGGAAATTCAGTTTTGCATATTTCGAGTATTAGGTACTTTGAAGATCATAAAGTTGAAGTGATTTTTCTAAGTAAACGAAAAAGGCATTTTTAAAAGTTACATAAATTGAAACTTTGAAATCCGTTAATAAATTTGAATTATATATTCTTAGAAATTCTATGTATACTTTACTCATTGTCCAAAATTAAGCTTGGAAATGAAATAAATTTCTAATTTTTAATTGGTCACAATTTTACAAGTAAAATGGTTTTTGGTGTGTATATTTTTCTAGCAAATATATCTTAAATACCGAAGATAAAGTAATAAATGCAACAAAAAGTTAAGAAACAATAATTAGAAAATCAGAAAATATTAACTGAATAAAAGGAAAAGGAACAGAGCTTGACCCTGCATACCATCTTAGTTACTTCCCACTAATTTTAGACACCAAGCCTTTGTATTCTTTGTGCTGTTTCAATATTCTTGTAAAAACAACCTTGTATATCAAAAAATGAGGTTAAACCAAGAATTTCTTAATTTTCCATTTTCCTGACAGCAAGTTAAAAATCTTTTTTTGGATATTTTTGAAAAACTTTATTTTATTAATGCGATGAGCGATTTCGATGTTCGATGCGCCAATCGACACTTTTTTACGTGCTCAAAATATTATTAGTCAAAAAATCTTAAAGTTATTGTAAAAAATTCTTTTTTAATTTTTTTGACAACGATATTACACAAACAAATCAACCGACTCTATTTTTTCATGTCTCATAGTAGTGATTGGTATTTTACTAAAATATTAGATAAAGTAAGTATAAAATATTCGATTCTAATAGCAACTGTCTTATTTACCTACCTAATGTTCTTGAAAGATATTTAAACATGGATCAAGAAGAAATGACATTTAGAAGATATTGCAAAAATGTTACATCAGGCAGGTGTTAACCTGCAATTTCTATCTTTACAGCATACAGTGTCTTAATACCTTTAGCCACAGATAATCCTAGTTGGTATAAGGATCTCCTAGGACTTACTCTGGAACGAACATATTGCATTCCTAGCAACTGCAGCAAGAAATAAGTTAGACTTTCGTTTTAGAGCACGGAAATATTTCTCTCTATCCAACTTAGCTACTCTTTACAAAGTCCAAGTAACTCCCAGTAACTGCCTGCGAGGGATCGGCGGCTTCGTCAAGGATCAGAGTTCTTGATGCAATACAAAGAAGAGCAGTTCAATTAATAAACGACACCAGTATCACCAAAAACCTAGCCCCGTTGTACCACCAAAGAGCAGTTTTTGATCTTTCCACTTTTTTTCCGATACTTTAACGGACTTTGCTCAGAAGAACTCCGCTTTATAGTACCTCCAATTGCAAGAGCAATACGACATGTCAACTCCATGCACCCTCATACTGTTCAGTGCCAGACATCGAGAACGGATCGATTGGATCGTCCTTCATTCCCAGTCTGCAGATTGTGGAACTTCTTACCTTCCGACGTATTCCCCACTCCTAACTTACATTCCTTTAAATCCCAAATTAATACACATCACTTCGATCCCCAGGTTTGGAATTGTTTTTTTTTTTTTTTTGTAATTATTACACCGGAAGTTGTGCAAGGCAATTTGTTGGTATAAACATAATTAAATCAGTACCAAAAACGGTTGCTGCATATTTAAATCTTAGCAATTCCAATAAATATATAGGACACACAAATTATTCAATGAAAAGCCATCAACTTGTTCGAGTTTAGTTATTCCAAATAAATCTACCCTATTGAATACTAACGATACTTATCAAATGAATAAAAATAATCCAGCTAAATTTGTGAATACAATTGGCGATAATTGGACAATATGTTCCATTACTGTTAATATATACCAAAAATAAGACATTTCTACATTTAATTGGTTTTATTAATAGGTGATTTCAATCTTATTCGTAACAAAATAGTATACACAACCAGTGGTAGACAAAATTTCAATGTCCCGAATTACTCTCGACATTAAAATTTCATTTCAACCACTTGATATTGTAACGTTTATTTATTTTCACAGTTTATTATTTAATTTATTTATACAACTAATACACTTAATTTATGTTATAACACAATTTATTTACAATATACTAATTTATATGAACACTGAACATTGATTTATATAAACACTTATTTACTTAGACTCAACTCAAAACTAAAAACTAACTATATTTCAAAATAAAAGTCTATTTATATGCGCTTCGAACAATGAAGAAACATCTCGATCTCTCGCGTAAGGGCAGAGATTTTTCCAGTCGTATGTGGAAGCTTCGATATGGTTCAATAGAACATTCCACGGCGTCGCCCGCCGGTCGGACTCGCCCATATGGCCAACCAGGACAGAGCCGGAGTCGCATTACATTGCCCCCTCCTTAAGAGATAGTTCCTCCTGGAACTAGAGCTGGATGGGAGTGATTGTATTTGCAGTCGGATCCTCTTCTACAATTTCCAGTTGTATAAAAAAAACAGGGGACGGTCTTCGTTGTAAACTGGACACTGGGCGAATGGCTGCAAACCAATACTTGGACTTCGGTATCTTGAAAGATTACTTCCACCATGTTTCGAATGACCCTCCAGTCTAACTCCTTACACTCGATCTTTGGCATTGCTATATTCTGTATATTGGACTCCAGTACGTGTTCCCTCAGGATAAGTAAAGATTCCCATACATCTTGATAAGTGGGTCGGTCGTGATAGGTGTTCTTTGTCACTAGATAGAAGAGGTAACGTGATCCATCTTGGAGTCTCAAAGCTTTTCCGGGGGCTGGCAATTGGCTTTGCAGTTCTGATAGTCGACCAAATTTTTTTCGGAAAACGGACGCTAATCCTCGGGCGTCGCTGATACTGGCAGGAATATTATGGACCAACGAGCAGTCATCTGGAAGCGTGAACAGGTCTTGATGTTTCTCAATGGTTACGCCATATCTTGCTTTCCCGGTACCCCCATAAGCACCCATAAACTCATCGAAGGCAAAATCAGGAGTCTCTTGGAGTCGATTTACATCTTCTTCTTGGTTATGATCTCCTTCAAACGGTGCCAGCCGGTTTCCATGTACCACTTTCTGTTTTCCATTTGGAATCTTACTTATTCGGTATATGACATCATTGATTCTTTTCTTAACGATGTATGGACCTTCCCAAGACGTTTGTAGCTTCGGCGAGTAACCCTTCTGTCTTCTTGGGTTATGAAGCCAGACTTTGTCTCCTTCTTCGAAACATCCTTCCGTGGCTTGAGTATCATACCGTTTCTTCATTCTATCACTGGCAATTTGAAGATGTGAGCGAACCAGTTCATGCATATCGTCCATTTTCCTTCGTAACTGGATCACATAATCTTCTCCAGCTATATCTTCTCCAGGTCAACATCCAAACTCAAGGTCGCATGGTAGCCTCATCTCTCGTCCGAACAAGACCTTTGCTGGTGTTTGGCCTGTTGTTTCATTGACTGCGGATCGGTAAGCCATCGCGAAGAGCGAAAGGTATTGATCCCAGTCCCGCTGGTGGTTGGACACTACTTTTGACAGATACTTTTCAATGGTCTTATTTATTCTTTCTACCATTCCATCTGATTGTGGATGTAATGCTGTAGTTCTTGTTTTCTTCATTCCTAGAGTATCGCAAATTCCTTGGAAAAGCTGGCTTTCGAAATTTCTACCTTGGTCACTATGAATCTCCAAGGGTACTCCAAATCGACTGATAAACTCTCTTATTAGGACATCTGCAACAGTTGTGGCCTCTTGATTTGGAATGGCGTAGACTTCTACCCACTTCATGAAATAATCCATAACCACCAACATGTACTTATTTCCATTCTCAGTCGTCGGAAATGGTCCAGCAATGTCTAAAGCAATCCTCTCAAATGGGCTACCGACGTTGTATTGTTTCATGGGAGCTTTCCTTTTTCGCTGCGGTCCATTACTCGCAGCACAGATGGTACACTTCTTACACCAGCTCTTCACATCATCGGAACTATTCATCCAATAAAACCTTTCCCGTACTCGTTGAAGGGTTTTCTTAACACCGAGATGACCTCCTGATGGACTGTCATGTAACTGTCGGAGTACTTCAGCCACTCTAGTCTTTGGAATAACTAACTGCTTTCTGATTTCTGAACCATCATCATTCTCGAGTACTCGTTTCAATAAGTCTTCTTCCAGGATGAAAGAGTTCCACTGAGCCCAATAGGATTTAAGTACTGGACAGAATTTTGATACTTCTTGCCAAGTAGGTCGTCGATCTTCTCTCTTCCATTGGCGCATTTTCTTTAAAACAGGATCATTTTCTTGTTCCTCTCTAATTTTAGTCGGTGCCCAGTAATCGTTAACTACAGTTGTTCGTAGTATAGCAGTTTCTTTGGATTCTGTCTTGTTGCAATGGGAGCAATCTGCTGGGCACGGTCTTCTGGAAAGAGAATCGGCGTTTCTATGGCTTACTCCAGCTCGATGTTCGATCCTAAAGTCGTACTCTTGTAACCGTTCGATCCACCTGGCAATTTGACCTTCAGGGTGCTTGAATTGCATTAACCATTTAAGGGCTGCATGATCGGTCCGGATTAAAAATTTTCTTCCATAAAGGTATTGATAGAAATGTTCCACGGACTTCACAACTGCCAGAAGTTCTCTTCTCGTAACGCAGTAATTCCGCTCAGGTTTAGAGAGCACTTTACTAAAATACCCCAGAACCCTTTCTTGCCCATCTTGAATCTAAGAAAGAACTCCTCCAATTCCTACATTACTGGCATCGGTATCTAAAATAAATTCCCCCTCTGGTTGTGGGTAGCCCAGTATCGGTGCTGTTGTTAAATGCTTCTTTAGAGTTTCAAAGGCCGTTTGACAGTGGTCATCCCAGCAGAATTCTCTTGCTTCTTCAGTAAGTCGTGTTAATGGCTTAGCAATATCTGCAAACTTCCTTATGAACCTTCGATAATACGTGCATAGCCCAAGAAAACTTCTTATTTGATGTTTATCGGTTGGTTGTGGCCAATGCTTGATGGAAGCAACTTTGTCGTTATCTACAGCCACGCCTTCCTTGCTGACAACATGACCCAGGTACTTAACTTTATTTTGGAATAACTGACATTTCTTGGGGTTCAACATCAGTTGGGCAGCTTGAAGTCTTCTAAAAACATCGTCTAAGTTCTTTAGATGATCTTCAAATGTCTCTCCCAAGACTATGATGTCGTCTAAATAGACCAGACATGTCTTCCAAGATAACCCTCTCAATACATTTTCCATAAGCCTTTCAAATGTCGCAGGAGCATTACATAGTCCGAATGGCATAACATTAAATTGCCATAGTCCGGAACCGGTGGTAAAGGCTGTCTTTTCCTTGTCTACTGGGTCCATTTCTACCTGCCAGTAGCCAGATTTCAAGTCTAAGGTAGAGAATAATTTACTTCCAGCCAAAGTGTCCAAGGTGTCGTCGATTCGAGGCAGAGGATAACTGTCCTTTTTGGTAACATTGTTCAACTGACGGTAGTCTACACAGAACCTCGTAGTTCCATCCTTTTTCTTAACCAAGACTACCGGAGAGACCCATGGGCTGGTAGAAGGTTCTATCACCCCGTCTTCCTTCATTTCTCGAACAATCCTTTCAGCTTCCTCTCTCTTTGCCTGCGGTAATCTTCTAGCTGTTTGACGAATTGGCTTGGCATCCCCTGTGTCAATTTTATGCTTCACTGTAGAGGTTCTTCCTGTCTTACCTCCTTTTGGCACAAAAATGTTCCGATATTGATGGAGAAAGTCTTTAACTCTTCTTTTCTCTATTCGATTTAGAGATGGACCAGCAACTGCCACCATGTGTTCGAACTTGTCGTTGGAATTATCCGAAGTGGCCGTCTGACGAATTATGGACGATACTGGTACACAGGTTCCAATTCTGGTATCTTTCTTGATTGTAATAGGGTGATCATTGATGTTTATAATTCGTACCGGAATTTCTTTAGCAGAAGTGACCAATCCTTTTCCGATCAAAATTCCTCGACCGACGTCTTCATCATGGTTCAAAGGTTCCATCATGGCAGGTGTTCCTGCATCAACAGTTCCTTGAAGACGTGCCACTACGATAGTTTCACTTCTACCAGGTATCACAGTATCCTCTTCTAGAGCTGCTGGCACGGTTCTGTCCTCATACGGATGAAGGAATACTTCTTTGGCACCCACTTTAATAACTCTGTTTTTGAAATCCAGCTGGAAACCATGTAAGTTCATCACGTCCATTCCTAATATCACATCTTCCTCGATATCAGCGACAATGACAGTAGGTATGCGTGAACTTTTCTGTACCAATTCCTATTTGAACTTGGACTTCCCCATGGATGTTAGCTCTTTCACCTGTGGCGGTCCGTAGCCGTAGCCTTGTTGGTAGAAGTTGCTTGCTGCTACTTATAGTTGTTGGTCGTATAATGGTCCTGGTCGCTCCAGTATCTATCAACAGTGTATACTTTTTACCATTTACTTCACCATCAACATATACACTGTCATCGCGACATTTTAGAGATGCTATGAGTATGAGAGGGTCTTTTTCCTGTGGAGTTGTTTCTCGATTTGCATTGGCCACTGGACGTTTACATGATTTGATGAAGTGTCCCATTTCGCCACAATTGTAACACACGCGGGGCCTCTTCTTTTTGTTTTCAGCAAAGTTCTTCATCATGTTAACTAATTGGTCCAATTTATTTTCGTCTTCTTCGTCTTTTACAGATCTTACTTTACTGTATCCCCCACAAGCCTTCGAAGCCGCTTCATACTCAAGCGCAGCGGACAAGACATCGACTAAAGTTTTGTGACGGGCTAAACGAAGAGTCTTGTTCATTTCAGGATCACGGAGCCCATCAAGAAATGCTTCTACTGCTAAACATTCTATCATTCCTTCATCAGCTGCAGGATAGGCAAATCTGACCAACCTGGCAATATCTACTTCATATTCCTGAAGGGTCTCTTCTCGCTTCTGTTTTCGTATCTTCAACTGTGACCGGTGCAAATTCTCCAGATGTTCATGACCATATCGCATGTTTAATCTCTTCTTAAGTTGTTCAAAGTCATCCGTCTCTTCCACCGGTATAGTCTGAAGAACGTCGCAAGCATCTCCTCTAAGAGCGATCGTGAGATTTACAGCTTTTTCTTTTTCTGACCATCCGTTCGCTCGTGCAGCTGTTTCAAACTGTTTAAGGTAATTTTCCCATGACATTTTTCCATCAAAGGTTGGGGCTTTAATGCGGACCGAACTTTCACTGCTTTCCAGTTTTGGTTTTTGTTCCACTTTACAGCTTGTATTTTCTTCATCATTTTTCTCTTTTGATTCTTCCACACTAATCCTTTCTCCCTTTCCCATTTCTTCCATTTTTCGTTCAATCTCTTTTATTTTCTCCTCGAATGAAGTCATCTCATTCTTTAGAGAAGACATATCTGATGACATGGATGAAATCTCAGAAGAGACTTTATTTTCTAAAGAAGCAACTTTAGTATCCAAAGATGAAATTTCAGAAGAAACTTTATTTTCCAAAGAAGAAATTTCAGAAGAAACTTTATTTTCCAAAGAAGAAATTTCAGAAGAAATGTCTGTTTTCGGAGAAGACATATCGGTAGAAATGTCAGTTTTCAGAGAAGACATATCGGTAGAAACCTTATTTTCCAAAGAAGATATTTCAGTAGAAATATTTTTTATAGAAGACATCAATGATGAAGTATCGTCAGCAAATAAAAACTCCTCCGGGTCTAATCCTTGATCAACTATCGCTTGTCTAAGTCGCTCCATCAACTCCGACTTCTTTCCTGTAGTGTCCAATTCACGGTCTTCAAGTTCCCGACGCAAGTCTGCCACTTTTAAATCACAAAGTTTTTTCGACATTTTTCTACACTATTTATTTACACTATCCCACTTCTGACACCAATGTAACGTTTATTTATTTTCACAGTTTATTATTTAATTTATTTATACAACTAATACACTTAATTTATGTTATAACACAATTTATTTACAATATACTAATTTATATGAACACTGAACATTGATTTATATAAACACTTATTTACTTAGACTCAACTCAAAACTAAAAACTAACTATATTTCAAAATAAAAGTCTATTTATATGCGCTTCGAACAATGAAGAAACATCTCGATCTCTCGCGTAAGGGCAGAGATTTTTCCAGTCGTATGTGGAAGCTTCGATATGGTTCAATAGAACATTCCACGGCGTCGCCCGCCGGTCGGACTCGCCCATATGGCCAACCAGGACAGAGCCGGAGTCGCATTACAATATAATATACAATTTTATTTACTTATTTATAAGAAAATTCTGCCTTGAAAATATTTATTTCTTGATACTCTGACATAACAATTTGTCCCACTAACTGTTCTACTTAGACGTCACTGTGTTGTAAACTAAAAAAATAGTCATTAAGTTTTACAACTTCTATTAAATTCTATTTGGAGAACGTTGTTTGCCATAATATTTCAAATTTTTCTTTCTCCTATATTTCCTGATCTATGATATATTATTAGTATTGTTGCCGAAAAGAAATCAACCCAAAAGATTGATTGAACTTAGAGGAACAAAAAAAAGTAGGACAAACAAGACTGTTCATTCTTTCTTCTGGTTTTCATTACGATATTTTCTATTTTTCTCAGCGCGTTGTAATTACTATCGCAATCATAGGCGTCGACAAATTATAGGATGATTTGTAAGGCAGTTTATTGGAGAAATAAAATGTTATTTAAGGAAATAAAAAAAATATTTTTGAAACAAACAACTGTGCAAGGAATAAAAATATAAGTACATCATTAATTAACGATGTTTTATGGTTCTTTAAGAAGAAAGAAAACATTATATTCGATAACGATAGGAATAAGCTATTTTAATGAATCTAATATCTGATGTCTTTATTTAATTCGTTCATTCACCTTTAATTTAATTTTTTTTATTTGCAGTTTCCAGTATTTTTTCAATTCCTTTTAATTTTTCAACACAACTTCTGTATTTCAATGAATGTAAAATCCGAAGTTTGGCACGCTGTGCCATTCATGAATAATTTTTATATCCAATTCGTTCTCTTTTAATTAAAATTTATGCTATTTACTGATGGCTATAATAATTTTTTTAATTCTTAGTTTTTAGCGGTAAAACATATTTTACATGATACAGGTTGGTTAAAAAGTTTTGAAATGTGAAATTTATAATAAAATTGATGTTTTTTATTCAATATAATCTCACTTAGCTTAAACACACTTTTTCTATTGATCCAATTTTATACCGTCTCTGTAATGATTTTTCGAAATCTCTGCAAAATATTGTTCCACAACTGCAATAGCTTCTTTATTCGACGAAAAACGCTTTCCACGAACGAATTGTTCCAAGTATCTAAAGAAGTAATAGTCGGACAGAGCTAAACCTGGTGAATACGGTGGGTGTTCAATTTAGGTCCAAAAGCTTTCAATAATTGTTAATTGTTTTGCCTTTTTTAAAGTAATCATTCAACAAAACACCTGATGCAATAACCTTTTTTGCCGATGGTTCCGATTTCACCTGTTTTGGAGCTAATGAACCAGCTTAGAATCATGATGGTAGATCCATGTCTTAGACATAGTTATAAGCCGACGCACAAAATCGGTTTTATTCTGCTGAAAACGCTACAAATTACGCTGAGAAATTTGTTTCCAATTCAGTTTTTGTTGAAATGTTAACGAATGTGGCACTAACTTTACGAACAGCTTTTTCTTATGCATTTCTTTGGGTAAAATAAAGAGTAGTCATTTATTTAAAATGCGTATAGTATCAGCAATTTCACGCTTAGTTATACTTGGATCCTTAAAAACAATATCATAAGGTTTGTTACACCTCACTGGTTAGATTGTTCTAGAACGGTTCACGCATGTTTATTATTAAAATATTACCCCCATTTGTAATAATGAGAATACGCGAACCGTCCAATTTTATGACTGCACGATATTCGGTTTTTCCCTTTTTACTGTTTTTCTATATTTGGTTATGATCGCAATATCTATTTTATATCCATTGGTTTTCTCCATGATTTGCTTAACCATATGGATGATATCCGTTGTTAACTTGCCTTTAATAAAGCCGCATTGGTACAGTACTAAGATGTTCTTCGTCGCTTTAGTCAGTTTTCGTTTTATTAACGTTGACATTATTTTGTATGTTGTGTTTAATAGTGTTAATCCTCTGTAGTTTTTGCATATTTGTTGGTCCCCTTTTTATGGATCGTTATAATTTGTCCTTTCTATCATTTTTTTGCCATATCATCGTTATAAACTTGTTGTTCTTTTAATTTTACTACTCTTTATTTTATAAATTCCATATTTATACCGTCTAAACCTGGGCTTTACCTTTACTGGTGTTATTCATAATTGCAATATCTTCCTCTTTCCATGGCTGTTTTAAGTGGTTTCCTATGATTATATTTCAATAAAAGAGTATAAAAGTAATAAAAGAAAACATCGCAAAAGATAATTCGTAAAGAATCAGATTTATGGGATTTATTGTAAGAAACCTTACATACTTGAATAATTATTTGTGTATATTTCTTATTTATTGAAACTATGAGAAAAATAAAAACAATTGGCATTCACTTTGAAACAAATATCGACGCTACTGTCCTAAGAAAGCGGCAAAAGTAACACAAATATTTTTTGTTATTGCCATTACAGAGAGACATTTTTATTAAGCACTCCAGTAGAGAAAATGCCTACTTGAAATACACAATGGGCTTCCCTGAAACATATTTCCATTGTTGAATTTTTCTACAGGAACTTTTTGTTAGACAGATGTTTCACGACAGCGCATCTTTGAGTATACACTCTATCTCTATTTTCGTACGTATGTAGTAGGAATCGTTATCAGGGAATATGTGCATTCGTCGCTCTCAGAAATACACTTAAATATAATGAAAAAATAAAGTGAGAAATAAGACGATTGAACACTATATGTCAAAGTATTTGTTTAAACTTAATGTCTAATATACTTATATTATTTTCCTGGTTTTTTAAAAATATAATCAAGTAGGTACTTATATTTAATTGCGTACAATCAGCAACACAAGCGCCAAAATACGGAATGCCACACTTCAACCTCTTGAAAAATCATTTATTAATTACCTATTAGAACTACTTAGATCATCTAATATTTTAATATCCCTTTGGTCGGTTTTTTCCAAAAACAAAATATTTTTTAGCACTTCCAAATTTGACTGTTAATAATAAAGATATTGCACATAGATATTGTCACTCTTGGGAGGTTGTAGACTGTGCCTTGATAGTTCGGAATGAGGGGTAGCTTTACTAGAAGCATTTCCCTCACAGGTCGTGGTTATCTGGCCATATGTTAGGTATCCTGCTAATGGCAGACATTTAACCAAGTGATAGATGAGATAAGAAGCGGGAAACAAACAACAAATATATTAAAAAAGAAACAAGCAATAACAATGAAAAGTAAAAATATAAATAAGAAATAACTTAAGAAGGTCCTTTTGCGCCAATGTGTCACAGGTGAATTTTCACCTTAGCGCTATTATTAAAAATTCCGAATAAAATATGAACTCACCTGTTGTTTACTTTCAAATTCTTAGTGTATAGCTGAACGTCATTCGGGTATTTAACCAAGTTCGACCTTTTAATTTCTCATAATTTCAATTTATTACCTTTCTAAAGCTTCATTTTATCTAATTCTTCCCTAATTTCATTTTATCTAACTTTTCACTAGCGTCAGAGCTTTTGTTGTTTTCATATATTTATATCTTCGTGTAAATGTGAATACTTCGTTCATTAAAAGTTGTAAACTGTTGTGTTTGCAAGATTTGTTAAGTAAAACACTAATAATATTAAACACGTATATTTTGTATGAAACAAATTAACAAACTGTGACGCTTGTATCTACTTCAAAAAATACTTGCCACCAGCTGACAGACTGTCGGCTGTCTTCTGGTATCTGGCCTTATCTTTAATAGTACAAGCGGTCAACTCTTGAACATAACATTTTTTCCCCTTAAAGGAATACAACTAAGGTAATTAAAAATTAAACTCTAATTAAAACATTACAACTACTTTTATAAATCTAATTTTTGAGGAGCCCGCCTTATCCTTGAACTGCGCCGTAAATATGGCACTTCTGTCTCTGGTGTGGTAATAATATCTTTATCATTACTTATGGAGTTATGGATACGCCTTCTCTAGGAGTTTGACAAACAAAATCGGGTAACTCCTGATCAGGGACCACATCCTCGTAGTGAGGTGCCATATTCTCGGTTACAGGTATATCCTCTTTATTAAAAGAGCTATAGTCATTTTCTATATTAGTTAACATAATTTTTCTAATGTTATTAACATGTTTTAGAATAATCTTATCATTAATCTTAACTAAATATGTTACCGCACTAACACACTTAACTATTTCCCCCTCTTCCCATTTGGCTGTACAAGTTGGACCTAAGTTACCAACTAATACTTTTTCACCAGCTAAAAATATCGTGGTCTAACAAACTTATTTTCATTTTTAATTAAGATTTGATCACTTTTTTTTTGGTTTTAGTAAGTCGAATCTAGTTTTAGGTTTAATTTTAAAAATCATTTCATTTGGGCTTAGCCCTGAACTTGTGGGCGTGCTCCTATAACTAAACAAAAAATTTATTATCTGTTGATCTATTGTCAAAGTTGATTTTTGTAACAGATATTTGTTAAGTGCTTCTTTAACATTTTGAACATGACGTTCAGCACTTCCATTCGATTGAGGATGATAAGGGGGAGCTTTTATTAAATTAATACCATTTACCAAGCAAAATTTATTAAATTCTTTTGCATTAAAAGGGGGTCCATTATCACTCACAATCGAATCTGGTAATCCTACTATTGAAAATGTACATTTTAATTTTTCTATAGTCTGTGATAAACCCGTTCCCTTATTCATGGAATGTATGTCAATCCATTTAGATTTACTATCAACTATTAATAAATACGATTGATCATTCCAATACAAAAAATCTATATGTATCCTAGCAAATACATTATTTGTTTTAGGCCATGACATGAGATATCTTTCATTATTTCTTTGTCTCTGTTGGCAGATATTGCAAGCCTTAATTTTTCAATGTCTTGTGACAAGTGAGGCCACCAAATTATTGATCTTGCTAACATCTTGGATCTGACTATTCGAATGTGATTTTCATGTATTAGTTCTAATACATGTTTTTGTAATGTTGGAGGTACAACAACTTTAATACCTTTCAATAAACAATTTCCCTCGACTGATAATTCATTTCGTTTATCATAATATGGTTTTAACTCCGAGTCCACTTTATTTGGCCAACCTGTTTTTACAAAATCAATTACTTTCATCAATACTGGGTCCTTACTGGATTGAACAGAAATGTCATGGTATGAAATTGGAAGTTCATCCGTCATATTAAAGGAGTAGACCGCACTCTCTATATCGGTCTTATCCTTCAACGGTAACCTGGACAGCATGTCCGCTTCGGCTAACTGTGATCCCTTTCTATATTCTATTTGATAATCATAAGCAGAAAGAATAATATTCCAACGAATAATTCTGGAACCGACATTACCGAAATATTCTTATCTGGATTAAAAATAATTTTAAGGGGTTGATGGTCTGACACTAAAATAAAAGACCTTCCATATATATATTTATGAAACCTTTTTACTGAAAACACTATGGCTAGCGCTTCCCTTTCTAGTTGCGAATAATTTTGCTCTGCTTTTGATAATGAACTAGATGCATAGCAGATTGGCTTCTCAACACCATTTTCTCTATGACATAAAACACCACCTACTCCATAAGCACTAGCATCACACACAATTACTAGTGTTTTATTCGGATCAAAATGTGACAAAATATTATTAGTTTCAATTAAACGTTTACTTAATATAAAAGCTTCTGTACACGAATCGTTGAAGTTAAATATCGTATCTTTTTCTAATAAATTATATAAGGGACGCAGATTTGAAGACAACATAGGAATAAACCTATTATAATAATTTATGAGACCTAGATAGGCTCTAAGTTGTGTGATATTTTCTGGTTCAGGTGCTTCCATAATGGCCCGTAGCTTTTCCTTCGTTGGATGAACACCCTCTTTATCAATTTTGTGTCCCAGGTATTCAACTTGTGACTCAAAGAACTTACACTTATCTATATTTACTTTTACATTAAATTTATTTAATCTTTCCAAAACTAACTGCATTTGATGCTGTAATTCTACTTTCGAATTTCCCGCAATTAAAATATCATCTAGATAGCAATGGACTTTAGGAATAGCCTTTAAAATTTGATCCATTACTGATTGGAATATTGCAGGAGCACATGCTATTCCGTAAGTTAACCTAGTGTATTGAAATAAACCCATGTGCGTGTTTACTGTCAGATATTTTTGATAATCTGCCACGTATTTTAATGAATTTAAAACAAAATATAATTTTGAAAAACAATAAATCAATTAAATAAAATACAACTCCAGCTGAGTTCGGTAGTGGTCTCTCTACTGGCAAATTAGTGCCCAGCTCAGCCGTAGAGGTAAGTAAACAAATACTAGTGAGTCGCGCCACCGATGTAGACGGTCAAAATCGGAAACCCCTGTTGTTCCAGGCACTACTTTACCCACTGGAGATAATTAAATAAATTTTGAATATTTAACGGTTCTAATTGAATTACACAATAACTGAAAATAACGATAAGTGAGCTAAATAAAACTAAAATATCAACTAGACTCTTCTTTAATAAACAATTTTCTAGAATACAGGCCTCGTGCCTGACAACACAATTGATATTTATAAAAAAAAAATTATGCGAACAATAAAAAAAAGTAAATTTATCAAAAGGTGTGATCACACGCAATACAAAAAAACAAGGAAAAATAGATTTTAACTAAAAACTAAAGACTAAAGCCCGACTTAAGACTAATATAGCTTATCTGTTAATCTGAATAAGTTTCCGCAGTCCTGGGCTTCTCCAATACTTAGACTGGTACCAAAATCAAGCCTGTTCTAGAACCAAAAGGCTTGCACCAATCGTAATAACTTAAACTCGTCCTAAGTATAGGATCAGCAATCCAAATTCTGCTTAACTAAGACTTATGCCCGTAACTAGAAATGTAGCCGATAACTAAAACCCTAAAATCGTAATTTAGCATTAACATTAGCTTAAACAGATTTAAATGACTCCTTGAATTAATTTGACTTAATAACTTTAATACAATTTGTACACATTAACTTAAATTTGTACTACAATGAAAGAATAAAAATGAATTTAAATGAATAATACAACATTTAGAAGTTGACTTCTCTGAATTTATAATTAATAAGCAAAACTAATGATTTAAATATACTCAACAAGCTTAAATTTGACTTGCTAGTCACAGCAAAATTATAACAATAAATTAAATCAAAATTTACATAAAATTAATTAATAATAGTAAAAAAAAAAATGAGCGAAAAGGAGTCTAGTTTCACATTAATAAAACCTACATACGACACAAAGAAATACATATGTAAAATCAAGATTTTCAAATTAAAATTTGCGGTTATATGGCGTTATTAATCTAGTAAAATATAAATACGTGACTCACCTATCAAAATAGGGATATTCTTTTCTCGGTAAACTTGTGACACAATTACTTCGTTGCTAACTGCAATGATAGAATAGAATAGAATAGAATAGAACTTTATTAACGGCATTACCAATTTAAACATTAGAATACAAGAAGTTCTTAATAATTAATAATTAAGTATAACTAAAATAACAATAATAATAAACAAAACAATACAGTGATATAAATTATAGAAATACATAAATAAAATTATCTAAAATCAATTTTCTTAACATATTATACAATATAATTATTAGGAAGAATTACAGGGGGCAAATTTCTTGAAAATGTATAAAGTGTCATATTAAAAGATGTGCGATTCAAGTAAATATTTGCATTATTCATCATTCTATTGATTGGTGAAAAGTAACCATAATTTGTACGCCGGTACGGAACATAGAAAATGTTATCTGACCGTGTATTTCTGGAAGGAGTGTATATATTAGTAAAAAACATTTCATTTAGTGATAAACAATCAATAAGATTGTTGAATACCTTAAAAACAAATTTAAGGTCAAAATGAATTCTACGCAATTCCAGTGAAAATAAATTAAGTAATGTTTCCAGTTCATTGTCCGGTAAGTGCAAATTGTTTTTAAATGATAAAAACTTTAGAAATTTGTGTTGTATGTTTTCTAGTTTTTGAATATGTATGTTGTAAAAAGGTGACCAAGTTGTACAGCTAAATTCGAGAGCAGATCTTACTAGAGAGCAATATAATAAAATATGAACGTTATTTGATTTGAAATCTGTTGAGTTTCGTTTTACAAATCCTAGCATCTGTGATGCCTTATTTGCAACATGATCCACTTGGGGAACGGAAGACAATGATCTATCAAATAAAACTCCTAAATCGCGAATTATATCCAAAGATGGCAATATCTCATTATCTAGTTTATATGAGTAAGTGATAGTATTCTGTGATTTAGTAAAAGTTATTACACTACATTTGGAAATATTTAATAACATATCATTATCCTTCGACCACTTATTCAATTCATTCAATGATAGTTGCAGTCTTTCACAATCCTTGATGGTTTCTATAGTTGTGAATATTTTCAGATCGTCAGCGAATAAGAGGAAATTAACGTCAGGTAATATTTGTTTTAAATCATTAATGAAGCAGTTAATATTTTCAGATCGTCAGCGAATAAGAGGAAATTAACGTCAGGTAATATTTGTTTTAAATCATTAATGAAGCAGTTAAACAACAAGGGCCCTAAATGGGACCCTTGAGGTACACCGGAGGTAACGTTAATTTCATCTGAAAAATATCCCTGCATCCGAACGATTTGCCTCCTGTCAACCAAATAGCTTTTCAACCACGTTAAGAGTGGATCCTGGATTCCAAAGGTCATCAGTTTTTCAAGAAGGAGTACATGATTTACGCTATCGAAAGCCTTAGAGAAATCGGTATATACAGCATCTACCTGTGAACCGTTCTCCAAAGCCTCAGACAGGTAATTTGTGTAGATTAAAAGGTTTGTCTCAACTGAACGACCCTTAAAGAACCCATGTTGCTCCAATATAAAATTGTTTTTAATTGCAGGAAACAAATGTTCAGCTATAATCAGCTCAAAGAGTTTTGGAATACAAGATAATACGGATATCGGTCTGTAGTTTTTTACATTGGGTCTCTCACCAGACTTAAAGATTGGTGTTACAAAACTAACCTTCCAAAAATCTGGAAATACAGCACAACACAATGTTTTTTTAAAAATGTAAAACAGTGGCCTAGCTAAAATAAAAGGGAAATGCTTTAATAGTACGGCTGGAATACCATCAGGCCCTGGTGAGTAGTTATTTTTTAAAGTGACTAGCTTTAAATACACATCTCCTATAGTAAACGGAACATCAGAAATTATATTATCTGTATTTGGATTATTGAAGTTTAGGCTGGAATACTGGGAAGTTTTATAAACAGATGAGAAATGAGATGCGAAACCATTTGCAATTTCTTCTGCATTAGATAGATTGTTATCATTAAAAAACATGGTCGATGGAATAGAATTAGACTGGCGTTTCTGATTGACGTACTTCCAGAAATATTTAGGCTCGGTAGTTAATTTATTCTCAATATTTTGAAGAAATTTGGAATGGTCAAAAGAAGATAATTTTTTGCATTTATCTCTAAGAGTGGTAAACACATTATAATCTTCAACCGATCCACTACATTTATATTTTTTGTCTGCTACTTTTTTGTCGAATATTGCTTTTTTCAAGTCTTTTGAGAACCATCTAGGAAATTTACAATCTGAACTGTTATAGTATGGTTTCAATGGAACATATTCGTCAATACCAGTATGCATAATAAAATAAAAGTTATTCAACATTTCCTGGAGAGTGCTTGAATCTGAAAACAATTTCCAATTCTGGCATTCCAGGAATTGCTCGAATCTATGAAAATCCGTGATAACTGTGCGTTATAGCTTACTTACCCTGCATGGTGACAATGAGTATAAATGACATTTACTGTCAAAGGAGTAGATAACAGTACAGTACGTACGTCATATATATTTTTTTAGAGATGTCAAATATTTAGAATTGAAATTAAAATATTGAGTCGTAGATAAAGCATAGTACGTAACTCGAGTGGTAAGAGATATTACGTACTCGCGTAATTACGCACTCGCCGCTAGGCGGCTTCGTGCGTAACTTTTCCACTCGTACGTAATGTCCTACTTACCACTTTTGTTACGTAATATACTATTATGTAGTTAAAAGTTATTTGGCCCCTTAAGTTTTTTGTTAAGGTGAAACGCCTGATCAAGTATAAACTTTTTCAGTTTTTTTTTAGTTTGTGCTCCAAAGGCAGCAATTGTTTTAGTAATGTTAGCGAAAGCCTAATATAAATTAAGGTTTTGTTAGTGTTTTTTGTAGTATGGCACTATATATATATAATATAATATAGAATATATAAAAGATTTATATGTATAACCTTAATTAATTAATTGTTTATATTATTATAAGATTATTGGGAACGCCGACTAAGCAGAGTGAGTCGCGTGCAAATGCATGGGTAACCCAAAAAGTAAGGATTATTAATAAACTAAGTTAACTGAACACTTGTTTCATTATTAGTACTTAAGGATGGCGAACTTCAAAAGTATTACATGGCGATCCTGCCAGCTCTTTAAGTACTAAGATCAAAAAGCAAGAAGTTGTGAATGGCTAAATAAACAAAAATGGGAAAAGCCAATTCTAAAGAAGAAATAGTTATAAATCAGGCATCAAATGGAGACGCAAGAGGTCAAATTTCAACAAAGAATGGTCTAACACTGTCTGAATACTTGTTAGTTATATTAGTAGCAGCATTATTGGTAGCAGCAATTTATTTATTGGTTAAAAAATGCCAGAAGGGGTTAAAGAAAGCAATTAGACGTGAAGTTAATAGAGAAGTCCTCCGTGGATCCACTGACGCCTTAAGCCGAGAAGAAGCAGTTTAAAAATTCTCTTTTAGGTTTTTTTTTTTAAAAGAGCGTAAAAATAAGATTATTTTAGAAAATATAAGGAAATGGAAAATATATAGTAGAAAGAAATAATCACTTAATTAGAGTAATAAAAATATAGGTGAACAAAGAAGATTATATCGTGGGTTACAATTACATGTAAGTTAAAAGTATTTTAATTATTTTTACATTATAAGGGTAAGAAAATAAGGACCTGTTAACTGACTAAAACTATTTTATTGTTAGTTTATTTAAGTTCATTTAATCACCCAGTAAATTCTATGGGAGATAGGATTAGAGAAATTTTTGACGCGTTACAGGCTATTAGAACTAAATTAGTAAAAACTAGCTACGAAAAGCGTAAATTACCGTCTACACAGAATAAGGTTGAAGAAGCTAAAGTTATTTTCGGTAAGCTTGAGAGGGAAATTACTATTGTAAATAAAAAAATTAGTAATTCGGAAATCGTTGAGAGTGATATTGAAATAATTAAAGACCTTGTTTCAAAAGCTAAAGCTATATATAAGGAAATATTAACGTTTAGTCAAAATTGCAGTGAAAGAAGCGATAATTTAGTACAGAATATGGCATCGTTTGATTTAAAAGCGGCATCTAATCTTTTACCTGTTCTAAATGAGTCGGAAGAGACAACAAGGAAGTTAATAGAGGCAGCGAAATTTTATGATTCAATTCTTAAAGAGGACGATAAACCTCTTTTATTAAAATTTATTTTAAAAACTCGACTTTCCACTAGTGCTAAACTTAGGTTAAAATCTAGCTACGATTCCCTTGAAAATCTTATAACCGATATAAAAACTTATCTATTAACCAAAAAATCGAGTACAGCTCTTCAAGCAAAGCTATTTTACGCCAAACAAAATAATAAATCGATCGAAGAATTCGGTAGAGAACTTGAAGATATTTTTATTAATTTAACCATTGCTCAATCTAACAATGATCCGGCTGTCTATGACATCTTAAGGCCTATCAATGAAAGTACGGCAATAAAAAGATTCGCGAACGGTCTTAAAAATCAGAGGCTTAGTACAATTATTGCGTCTAGAAATTTTCAGTTTTTAAAGGATGCTATAAAAGAGGCACAAGACGGAGAAAATTCTTGGCAATCATCAGAAAGTCACCATGTGTTTAGTATGAATAATAGGGGTAGAGGACGCGGTAGTCAAAATTTTTATAGGTGTTTTAATAGAGGTCGAGATTTTTCAAACAATTTTAGTAACAATAATCACCAAAAACATAAATGTAAAAAAGGAGAGCCAAGTTCAATACAAAAATTATGCTTGGCTGTGGGCTTCGCCGCAAAAAGAATAGAGATCTTAATGAGTGCCAAGTTATATGCAAAATCCAAATATGTATTTATAGGAACAAAATAACATTATGAACAAATATTAAACTCTATTTCTTTGCTTTATTAAATACCTATAATAATTGTTGTTATTTAAAAATGTAAGATCTTAAAGAAAGTTAGATTTGACTTGGCCAGTTTTTATTAAATCAGTCATTTTATAAAGTTATTCAACATATGTATATTTTTAAATTCTGATAACACCTGGCCAAGTCAAATCTAACCTTCTTTAAGATCTTACATTTTTAAATAACAACAATTATTATAGGTATTCAATAAAGCAAAGAAATAGAGTTTAATATTTGTTCATAATGTTATTTTGTTCCTATAAATACATATTTGGATTTTGCATATAACTTGGCACTCATTAAGATCTCTATTCTTTTTGCGGCGAAGCCCACAGCCAAGCATAATTTTTGTATTGAACTTGGCTCTCCTTTTTTACATTTATGTTTTTGGTGAGATATCATTACTTTTTGTAAAGAAAACTAGGCAGGTATTGAGATTTAATGTTTTTTCTTGCGTTTCCGCTGCATGGTTATATTTTTTAAGCTATTGTCTACATTCTCTTGAATGTTAGAGACAATAGTGCGCATTGCCCATTCATTATCTGCTTCCTGTTTATAATTAAATTAGCTAAGTCTGGGCGATATAACGATCTCAGGCGGTTATATTCTACTATTGAACTATCCTGTGTCTTAATTTGACTAGGGTCTAGATTAATAAGGTGTACTCCGTCTAGTGTTTTAACTCTGGAGAGCGCAACGTAGGCCTGTCCTCTGCTATATAAAAATCGAAGTGTCTATGTCAAGAAGAGCGCTGTCCAGACTAAGTCCTTGTGATTTGTGGATGGTAATAGCGTAAGTCAAGCAAATAGGGAACTGTTCCCGGTGAACATATACATTATTTAATAACTGAAACTTAGTCTTGACCCGTTCTAGTTCATAAGTTAAATAATTGAATTTGATAATAATTTTACGTGCACTATTGTTTCTATCGACATCTCAGTTTATTTTCTTTATAACTCCAATAGAGCCGTTCACTAGCCCTTTACTAACATGTATAAGCCTACGCAACATAACTCGCGCACCCAATTTAATCGTGATAACGTCTTCTAATCCAGCGGTTAATGATGAATTATCCTCGTTCTTTTTCAGCACTTCCTTTGCTAGCTTGTTTAAATACCGTGGACAGTCTATTTCATCGATTGAATTTAATTTAATTTGCGCTCCGCCGACGACACACCGTTTGTTTAGCGCGTATTAAGTTTTTTGTATGGGGACACCACTTATTTTTTTACTTAACTTTATTTTAATATTTCTGTTATATAGCAAATATAGCAATATACATACATATATTGGGATAGTTTCGAATATCTGCTTGTAACGGTTCCAACGCTACAATTAAAAAAATTGTTTTGTATGGGGACACCCCCTATTTTTTAACTTTTTTTATTTTTAGAATTTTTCCTACGCTTACATACAACTACCGAGCTGGATTCCAAATTTCACCCTTCTAGGTCATCTGGAAGTAAGTTAGGTTTAGGTACATACTTATGTCAGTCAGTCAGTGCTAAAATTGAAGACTTTTTGACCTTCATATCTTTATAACCGTTTGAGCTAGCTTTATGAAATTTGGGCTACTAGATGTCCTTATGGATATAATTAAACACACATAGTTTTATGTGTTTTCGTTAAAGAGATTTTGAGTTATAGAAGAGTCAAAAGTGGCACCAAGTGGTTCGTGTAATATTACACTTGGCGCTGGCTAGCCAGTTCCTTTGCTTGAACTTGGCTTGACACGCTACCGCGTGTCTAGATAATAGAGGACAAAATTTTTCGGAAAATTATAATAATTTTAGTAACAATAATACCGCAAATTATGATAGTCATCAAAATTCAAGAAATGACAACTTTTATGGGTGTCAAGGTAACAATAGATATAGGAGTCAGCGGTTTCGGGGAAATAGAGGACGGTCAGTTACTAGACGAGGTAACGGCAGAGGATTTCAACAAAATAATAATAACAATGTTTGTTTTGCTGAGCCAGCGGCGCTAAGTAATGTAGGTGAACCAAGTAATCCCAGTAGTGAGCCACATAGCGAGGAAACATTTTTTCGTCCCTAAAATTAAAAATCAAACTAAACAAATATTTACTTATTCAAACAAATGCGCTAATTCGGTTTCCTTTTACGTAAATAATAAAAAACAAAAATTTTTAGTAGATTCTGGAGCATCTATTTGCTATTTGCTATTTTTAAATCGTTACCATGTAACACTGATGGGATACTTGGGGAAAATTTTTTGAAGTTTTATAAAGCACATTTAAATTACGAAATAAATACTTTAACTTCGGACGAACTTAAAAACGTTAACAATAATATTGTAGCTGTTATGACGAGGAATCAGTGCAAAAAAGTAGAAGGAAGAAAAATCGATACACCTGTTAGGCCTGATCAACCGAACATTGTAGAAATTTTAAAACCTCCAAAAAATTGTACTGAACTAGTCATAACAACATCAATAAAATTAAAATCACTCCAAAACCACGTGACTATAAGTGTAGGAAATTTTTTTTTCGTATCAGAACGCTCTACCTTGTTTCATTGTCAGAACACTACCCTATCAGCACTGACGCGAGACGAAGTGTTGAGGGATCTGGCTGAAATATGTAATAAAGCAAAAGTAGAAGAATTATTTATTTTAAAAGACGAACATAGTAAGAATTTTATAAAATGGTTAGGTAAAGGAATAAAAAGCATGTTATATTGGAGGGGCCCCCGTATAAATGTTATAAAAGGAGTTAAAAGAGTAGTAGATAATGACGAAAAACGAATTATACTAAATGATTTTCATTTGCTTCCCACTAGTGGTCACGCTGGTATAAATAGAATGATAAACAATATAAAAAAGTATTATTTTTGGTCAGGATTAGTTAGAGACGTTAGGGATTTTGTTAAAAAATGTGATAAGTGTCAGAAACAAAAACATTCTAATCATTACACACGGGAGCCGATGGTAATAACTTCAACGGCGAATTACGCATTTCAAATAGTACATTTAGATATTGTAGGTCCTTTACCAACAGACATTGAAGGGTTTTCGTATATTTTTACGCTGCAATGCGAAGTTACAAAATTTATAGAGTCATATCCTTTAAAGAACAAGGATGCAATATCTGTAGCAAAGGTTTTTGTGGAAAATTTTATCTTGCGATATGGAATTCCACAAGAAATCGCTACGGATAGAGGATCTGAGTTCATCTCTTCCACCATGAGCGAAGTATGCACTCTCTTAAGTATAAAACAAATTTTCTCAACGGCCTACCACCACGAAAGCATTGGTGCATTAGAGAATTCGCATAAAGTTTTAGGTGCATATTTAAGAATACAGACCGAAAATGTTAGTGACACTTGGAGTTCGTGGATTCAGTATTGGTGCTTTTCATATAACACGACAGTTCATAGTGAAACAAAATATACACCCTTTGAACTCGTTTTCGGGAGAGAGTGCAATATTCCACAAAATTTAACTAATTACATTGATCCTATTTATAACTTTGACAACTACCCTATCGAATTAAAATATAGGCTACAAAAAGCGAACGAAGACGCGAGAAGTAATTTATTAGAATCAAAAATTAAGAGAAAACAAAATTATGACAAACAAACCAATTTAGTTCATTATAAAAAAGGTGACTTAATCCTAGTAAAAAATGAAGCAGGAAATAAGTTAACAAGTCCATGTTTTCAAGGTCCATACTTAGTAGTTAAGGAGTACAGCCCAAATGTAACCATAATTAAAGATAGGAAAGAAATTGTAATTCATAAAAATAGAACTAAGAAGTATTATCATTAGGTTAATTATTGTATTAGGTATACCTAGTAAAATTTGGGTTCATTTTCTTTCATCTATTTTCATATGTATTATTTATAACCATTTTTTAGTGATTTACTACGTTAAAAAAAATTAGTAACTAAGTTTATTTGAATGTATGTATAATAAGAATTAAGGATAAAAATAATTTTTATTAAAAAATAAATAAAAAATTATTTTAAAGCCGCGGGGGAGATGTAGTATGGCACTACCCTGTATATAAAAGATTTATATGTATAACCTTAATTAATTAATTGTTTATATTATTATAAGATTATTGGGAACGCCGACTAAGCAGAGTGAGTCGCGTGCAAATGCATGGGTAACCCAAAAAGTAAGGATTATTAATAAACTAAGTTAACTGAACACTTGTTTCATTATTAGTACTTAAGGGTGGCGAACTTCGAAAGTATTACATTGTAGTAAAATAAGGATTAACGCATTTTTATACAAACTTCCTATGTCATTATCTTGTAATCAATATCTGAAATCGATTTTTTACTTAATAATTGCAACTTATAAATAAAAAATAAGTTCTTTTCAATTTTGTGTCGGTGATTGGTATTTAATAAGGCAACTACATGGGAGTTGTCTATATTAATCAATTTTCCTCATTTGTAGGTATTAGTTTTCTCAAAGGGAAAACTCCAGATCTCTTTGGAAAGCCCTTAGATCTTCTTGTATCAACTAAGATCACTTTTAAATCACTTAAATAGTTTTTTATTTTATTACAGGTTAAACATATTAAAACATCGGCTGGTTAAAACCGTCTCTGACCAGTTAGGCCAGTTAATACCGACTGGTATTATTAGAAGCTAACTTAATGAAGCTATACATTGTGTCAGCTATAGGCAATCTAGTTTCCCGCACCACGCGATTGTGGAAAAACTCCTTAATTTATTTCCAGCATGAAATTTGACATAATAACAGTATTCGACTATTCCTTTTACACAAACTATAAATGGTTGCGTAAACTTTTCAAGGTTAAAGAATCTTTGAAGTCCCCCCTACTTGAGCCCAGCGGGAGGTCCATAAATGAGACCATTTTTTCGACCTTGACAGAGGCTCACACCATGTGCTTGTATGCACTCAATATTTTACAATCTATTGTTTACATTTAAAAAATATATGTGATTAATTAAGACCCAAAAAGCAAACATTTACAACTCAAAGATTAAACGTCTGTTTATTCGCTTTTTCAATACTTAGAAAATTGTCTACATAGAAATTGTGGTATTAATATCAAACAGAAAATGAATACAACTTAAAAAAAGTTAGAAGAGATATCAAAACACAGAACATTCAACAACTATACGAGAGTTATCTTTTTAAATTTGCAAATAGCCATATAGACAAAAACTATATAGATTTAAAGTTCTTTATTGCTTTTCAAAATAAGTCCTAACAAGATTGGTGCACTTTTCCATACGTTTAAACCAATTGCTAAAAGAGTTATTCCAGTCTTCAGTTGGCACCTACAAAATCACTGTTTTAAAGGTATCAATGGTCTATTTTGGTACCTGGAATGCGTGGGCAGCAACCACGCATTAAATTTTTGATCTTTGGGACGTAAAGAAGTTGTTGGGACTATACAGTGTATGTTCTAACAATTCGATGTTTTGAAGCTCCAAAAACTCGATTGTGAGCACATGCATTGTCCTAAAGTAGGGTGATTCGCCGTTGTATGTTGCTTTCGTAATAACTTCTGGTAAACAAACATTTTTATACCAATCGGAAGTAACCATTCTTTGATATTCTAAAGCAATTGTTGTTACATGGCCAGATTTGGCCAAAAGTTGCTACAGTTTTCTTTGACACACTTTTAAGAACGGATCACTTTTGTTGGTTTTTCCCTATCGTGAAACACTCAAACATCGGATTGGCGTTTATTTCTCGGTTTGAAGGAGTAAATCCAAGATTCATTGCCACTAACAATACAATAAAAGTTTTTTAAGTTTTCTTTTAAGAACCATTCCAATGTTTTTCGACACCAATTGACGCGAAACGTTTTTTGTTCTTCTGTGGGCGAATGAGGGATCCAACAAGAAACCCATTTCGTAACCCTCAGTTCTTTATGTTAGATCTTTTAAATTGAGGTCTTTGAAATGCCCAAAGATGACTTTATCTCCCAATATGTTACTTAGCGGTCATCCTTAATTAGCTAACGAACCGCATCAATGTTTTGCTGTATGACTGCGATTTTGTGTGGACCCAGGCTGGATTCGTCTCTGATACTTGATCGACCACATTCAAATTCGCAATACCAGCGGTGGTGCTTAAAACCCAAACACAAAAACCATCTCAGGGAGACATGGCTGTTAGGATAATCCTCTACGACAAATTTAAAAAAATATTACCCAAAAATGTTCTGGGGCAAGATCCATTTTTTGACCGACTTGCTAATTTCAAAAATTTACTGTACCTATACGATTTTATGTATTGCAATAAAATTCTGGATTTATGTTAACACAAGATTGCGGTTGGATTTGTGTCTGAAGGTTCTATTGGTGCGCCTTTTAAGTGGCTATATACAATGCTAAAAAGACAACCCTCGTACCCGAACGACTAAAGAATATTCCAGCACGTTGTTTTGTCACTTTTATTAGAAATTATATTCTATTCAACTAAATTCTTCTGATTTTTTTCAAGCACAAATTTAAAAGACTTATCGGCAAAAACATCATTTTGAAACCATACAAAAAATTTAAGAACTGTGCCTAACTACTGAAGAATATTCTACATATCAGTTTCAACAGGGCTATGATGAATAGAAGAACAATCTCCAGCATTGTGTGGCTTTCTAAAGAAGCTTTACAACACAAAATAGTAAGTCTATTCGAATAAAACACTGAAGAAAGCAGTTTCATTACTAAATTTACACACCTTGTATGTATGTTATGGTAATTTCGTAGATTATCCGAATAGCAAGAATTAAGTTCAAATTGTATTAAAAATGATCGTATTAGAAATTTTAATTTAATAGATTAAATTGACATTTCAATAATTCTCACAACCACATACCTTTATCTATATTTACACCTATTTTGATAGTGTGGTTGATAAACAGTTTAACTAACTCTGGATATTCGTAATATAGGCAAATCTCATTTGTTCACTAGCGTAACACGTAAATCTGATTAATTCATATCGGGAACGTACAAAAAGCTCCTCTTCAACATCAGCGTGACCTAATTGGGTGTAAATAATTCAAAAGCAATTTTGCCCTATACCAACAGTACCAGAATTGAAGTCTGGGACCACCAGTCCGTTCGGTTATATTAAAATAGAAAATTATTAAAAACAGCGCAGTGCACCATCAACCGGTCGTGCATGGGATTATCGTATGCGTTGGACAGCTGTTGAAAAGCGCGTGTAACGAACATATGGCTGATTAAATAATCAGAAGTGCTTCGAGGGAAACTTCAATATTTTAAATTGCAAAGAGAAATGTTCATTGCCGTACTTGTTCATAAATATAATAAAACATCTAATCTCCCAAAATACTTAATATACGAGTAATAGTTTAAAAGTTTATTAATTCTATCATAGTTTAATTAAATGCTATTTCTACAATCGCATGCAAATGATAAATACAAAGCAGATATTTAAGGAAAAAAGTCACTTTAATGCTCTAGACTTCAGACACTGCTGTTTGGTGGGACAATGGGGCTAGGTTTATGGTGATACTGGTGTCGGTTATTAGTCGAACTGTTTTTTTTTTGTATTGCATCAAAAACTCTGAGCCTTGGTGGAGCCGCCAATCCCCACACATGCGAGCAGAATTCAATATTAGGTCTTATTTGGGTTTTGTAAAGAGTAGCTAAGTTGTAGGAGGAGAAATACTTTTGTGCTCTAAACAAAAAGCCTAATTTCTTTCTTGCTGCAGTTACTATGAATGCAATATATTCGTTCCAGAGTAAGTCCAAGCAGCGTAGTAAAGTCGCCTACTACTAGTGTCTAATCGTTCATTGTGATGGATAAATTGTATGTTTCCCTCTTCTTGGATAGGCAACGTGTCTTTGTCCTGGAAGTGTTGAAATTAACAAGATTCTTTCTTTCCCACTTGTTTACAATCCTCAAATCAAGATTAAGAAAAGCCGTAATGGACTTCCTGTCCTCTTCCAGAATATCTAGGGATATGAGACGGTTGTGCGCTTTGCTATAGTGTAGGTTGCTATCATCTGCAAAACCGTGTATCGGTTTATTAGTGGCTTTTAGCAGATTATTAATCTGTAAAAGAAATAGAGTAGGAGCTTGAGCCAATCGAACTTCAGCGTTGATCTTGTAAAGGTTGGAGGAATGTCCATCCACTGCAACGTGGATGTACCTGTTGTTGAGAAAGTTGGATATCCATCTACAAAGGTTTGGCAAGAGCTTGTATGAAGGCAGTTTGTTCAAGAGAGCTGCATGTCACACTTGATCAAATGCCTTTAAGATGTCTTAAAAGGTTGTGTGTTTCAAGAAAGCTCAGGATCTTGTAATTGACGTATTTTTTTATAGTTTTGCTAATAACAGATAGAAGTGCTATGGGTCTGTAGTAAGAAGGCAGCGTATTAAAGTTATTTTTGAGGACTGGTTGTACCCAAGCAGTTTTTCAGGATTCTGGAAAAATACCAGTATCATATGATATGAAAACTGGCGCTAGTTCAGGAGCACAAGCCTTAAGAAGTAAAGCATGTATATCATCAAGGCCACTTGCTTTGTTGGTATTTAAAGTAGCAAGGACTTTCTGCACACGCTTTACCCTAAATGTGATATTTTTCATTGTGTAGAGAGCTCGTGGAATAAAAGGTAGCTTCATGTTGCCCGATGGGTTTATTGTCGAGTTCGAGGAGAACATTTTGGCAAAGAGTTCTGTCTTACCTGTGGAAGACGTAACTATTGAGCCTTCACCTTCTGTGAGTGGAGGGAACGAAGTATTTGTAAAATTGTTATTAATATGTATGGCGAGCACGGCTTCCATTAGGGTTTGACATTACCTTCTGACTCATTCGAGACTTTTGGAATTGGAAATAGTGGTGTTGTATCTGTTTCTAGCGTTTATAATACTAATAACAAAATTGAAACAACGATGAAAACTTTACCGAAGTCATCGAATACACATCCACATGTATTCACACCAATCAAGAATTTACTATATCAGAATATAGTCACATCACGTTTTTAGGTTCGGATATTATTATTAAAGATTGCACTTGTAACTTGAATATTAACAATAATAAGTAAATTGTCTCTGTTTTGTGTGTTATTTGTTTTTCTGTAATAAATTTTATAATCAAAAATTGTTTCATTACATTAAGTGATTGTAGAAAAAATTTTGTATATATATTACGATCACAAAGCGTCTTTATTGCTCTTTATACATGAATAAGTATTAAAATTTACGACTGTGAGGAAATCTTAACATTAAAAACAAGTTTTAAGAGTAGATTTTTAAAAATATTTTTAAAAATTTACCCTTATTTTTATATACAGAAATGACTTGTAAAACCACATTTATTCACAATCAATCATATTGAACTATTCGACAGGAATCTAACTCTGCAATTAAACTAAAGTTTATGACTGATAAAACAAATGCATTATTCACTTCCGTCTAACACGGTTAACGAAGCATTCATCGTGTTTGAAGGATACCTATTTTTGTGGCTTGTTACTAATGCTTGTATCAAATAACACATCCTACAAGGATTTAGTTTCACTTTAGGAGGAAGTACTCAAGTGAGAGTGTGCTGTTTCGTTGTTTCCTTCTTTTAAATAGACTTACTCTCTGCAATACAAATTTTAAAAAAGAATTAAATTATTTGACATATCTCACATAAAAGTTTTAAAATTAAGAAATGAGTTAATTTAAGAAATGTCACATCTGTTAGTGGTCGAACCTTTGATCTCTATCTAAAGTCGATAGCGCCTTAAACTGTTTTGTCACGGATGATCGTAGTATTTAGTCGGCCTTATTAATTATTTGTTAAATTAACTCAAGTCGTCTAAAAAACTTTATCAATTTGTGCCTGTCTTTTTATTAGCTTTAGGATCCGGAACCTAATAATTTAAGACATTACTTAATACTGTAAATTATGTTTTTTTTTTTTAATTTCTACTTTCTTCTTGTGACGCCAATTTTTAAAGGTTTGATTCCTAGCAGATGAGAGATTTTTTTTTATTTTTTGTTTCATCTCATTTTTTTTATTTATAAATTTTACAAATAATATAAAAATAGAGAACCTTAAATGCCACAAAAATGCATAAAAATACCTCTAGCACCTGTATCTAACAGGACTTGTCTATAAATATTTAATAGTAATAAAAATACCTCTCATCAACATGCAAAAAAACAAAAATACCTCTTAAATCAAACAATTGACATTCACACCCAAAATATCGAAGGTGGATGGTCTGTCATTGGGAGGAATCTTCGTCGATGATTGGCAGGAATAAGCATAAATTTAAAACATTTTTGGTAGAGTATGTTTGGCGTAGTCGATGCACCACGCATGAAGAACAATGGACGGATATCACCAATGCGATACAACATTTTTACCCGCTGGTAAACTTTTTTGGTTTGACAAGATCTATTACATACATTTCCTAGAGGTATTTTTTTTGCATGTTGGTAAGGGGTATATTTATTATTATTAATATTTGTAGACAAGTCCTGTTTGATACAAGTGCTATAGGTATTTTTATACATTTTTGTGGATTTAAGGTTCTTTTCTATTTTTATATAATTTGTAAAATGCACAATGCACGTGTTTGTTGACGATGGCTAAATTGACTGAATTAAAGTACCTACGAACTGCTTGAACACCCACATTATTTATCGTATTTCGCTCCCTTCGAATATTACATTTTTAGAAAATTAAAACAATTCCTTTGTAAATAGCGTTTTTTGTCGAATAAAGAAGCCATTGCAGCCGTGGAACAATTTCTATCAGAGCTTCTAGAAAATCATTACAGAAAAGGCATAAAATTACTAGGGGATCATTGGAATAAGTCTCTTTAAGCTAAGGAAGATTATATTAAATAAAAAAAAAACAATCCTTAAAATCTACAGAAGTTTTAATTTTCAAAAAGGGAAGTGATCACCCTTTCATATGTGCTTAAGATATTGAGTAATGTGACATAAGTTAAATCAAGATATATTAAAAAACACCGACTTCTGTGGTTCAATGATTAAAGGCACTACCGGCTATAGGTAGAGATCGCAGTTTAGATGTCTGCTGGATTTGATATTTTATGAATGTCATTTTCTGTTTGTATAATTTTTTAATTTTAAAAATAAGAAAATAATATGAAAATAAAAAATAAAAAATTATATATTGATGAATTTTTTATCCTATTTAATAAAAAATGCTGCTTCTAATTAATCTATACTTGTAATTTTATTGCAAATTTAAAATAAAAAACACACTGACGAAACATAACTCCTAAGCAGCAACCAACATTCCTCAAAAATCAAATCAAAATTAATTTTATACGCCTTCCTAAAGAAACATCGAAAATAAATTGTTTTTGTTTATTTTGAAAACACGAAGTATCTACCTACTTGAGAATAATGTCGAATCCAGAAAAACTGCTAATCAATAAATTCCTCAGGTGCTTTCAATTCCCGAGGAGTGAGATTTTCGAACAACGATGTAGATTGAATAAGAATGGGATTCGAGAAAAACGCAACAACACTTCATTCGTTGCGACTTGGAAAGTAAACCTTTGGAATGTCTAAACTGGTTTAAAAGATCGATTTCTGGTTAGAAAAAAAAAACATGAAATACAGAACCTTTATTTACTAAATATAACTACAGTCATACAATAAATTATTAAAGAAAAATAAAGAATTAAAAAAATTATTAAAGTATTATGTTGGGGTGGTTTTACAACTCTACGAGCAATTTTGCTCTTTAAATGTATTATTTAAGTGAAATAGATGACATTATTATCTTGAAAATTTTTTGGTGACCCATACTAAGTGCAAGAAGTTATCTGGTAATTTTTTCTGCTTCGTTTTCACTAAGTTGTTGCTATATTTACATTTATATAATGGACGTAAGATGTTCCTTTGCAAATTTTACATCTGTTCTATCCATTCTAATCCTTGCTATACTATACTGTCATATTATATTTTGTATTTAAAATGGTATTGGGTAAAATTTTTTACTAAATGTTTTACGTAAACTGCATTTTTAGAGTAATAAACTGCGTCATTAAAAAGTATCTTGTTATTTGGGACTTCCCTTTTTGTAACTGGACCTTTTTCAGTTATAGTTATTATCCTAACAAGTGCGTAAAGTTATACTGTCCCGCACGCGAACTGCCGATGCCCGAACGACGCGAAGCGGAGTTCGGGCAAGCAGTTAAGTGCGGGAAAGTTAATTTCCACAAGAGTTAGGATCAATATTTTTTCTACAAGCAAAATCACCTCGAAAATTATTTAGATACTTGAAAACATGCGATTGTGACAATTAAATCTTTCATAGTGTCAATAAATACACGACTGTAGCTATAGCAACCCTACTTAAACAGGTGAGTTTGTTGTTGCTTTGAGTAAGGTTTACAGGGGTGATTTAATAAATTATGATTTTTTTAAAAACAAACATTTAAAAAATCCCTATTTTCATGTAAAATAATCTTAATTTTTTTTACTATTTGTATGTAGTCCAACAAGATAAAGATAATAATACAATAATTTGTCAAAAAGGTTATCGGAAAACATCTCTAATTAATAAAAAAAAAAAATGCTTGCCGGAAAGAGATATTTTCTGAATTAAAATGCGTGCGGGAAAGTGTTGTTTTACGCATGCTTGTAGAAAAAATTATTTTCCTGTTTTGTGACAAGACAAATTTTTACGTTAAAAGTCCCAAAAAAATACCGTTTTGTGACTAACGTAAGATAATGTGTCTTATTGTAATACCCACCTGATTTTATTCTTTTTACCTCAAAATAGTTTGGTTTATTATCATGTCGTCTTTTCTTATTTCACGCATTTAAACAATAGGTACCTACATAAAGACGTGATATATATTTATTACAAAATAATACAAAATTAGGCAATTATCAACGACAAAGTTATATACATGTAGTCAATATACCTAATATAGATCTGAAGTCCCAAACGACCATCTGTAAAGATGCGGAAAGATCGTGTCGCAGTCCCTTTTAATTACAATCCAATGTGACTGTGACATTTTCTTGCATTGATTTTAAACACCATTGCCATATTTTATCTCAGTATAGTGAATATTGCTCAAAATGATATCATCATCAAAACGTCTCATTCCCTCGGGGGATGTTTGCCGCTCTTCTTCATAAAGCTATATTTGATTCGTTTAACGCGGTGAATCAGTCCGCATTCTTCATAGTTCTTTTCACAAGTTACATTGCGACTTGGCTTTCTCTACGATTCTTTACCACTCTTTTCTATTTGTGCATATTTCCTTTTAGTTTCTTACATTCATGGCTTTAATATCTCTATCGATCTGGTCCACCCATCTTTCTTTCTCTGGTTTCCATCTAATGCATTTTTTAAGCAGGAGGTCGTTTAATCTTTACCCCATGTGTCCTCTCCATCTTAGTCTTTGCGCTTTAATAAATCTGACAATATCTTCCTGTATTAGTGTATCTCTAATCTCTTGATTTATTCTATTTCTCATTTTCCCATTGTTTATTTTTATCGTGCCCGCGATGCTCCTTATGATCTTTTTCTCAAATATTCTTAATCTTTCTTATTCTTTACTTGAGGCACATTGTCTCAGCTCCGTATAAAGCTGCTGGTCTGATTGCCACTTAGTATACTTTCAGCTTTGTCTTTCTAGATAAGTTCTTGTCCTTCATTGGATTATGGTATCTCCAATTTGTTCTATTGCCTGCTATTATTCGTTCTGTTATTTTGTAACTTTTCCCATTCACGATTACACCCAAGTATTTAAACTGTTGAGCCTTTTTAAAAGTGTAATTTTTCTTAATACTATATTATTTCAAAATTTTATAGATTGTCGTGAATTTACTTAAACCTATTTTTATAATTGATTAAAGTAAAACGTTACAAATTTAAATTGGTATTTAAATTCGATAAACCGTAGATATTTTAAACAGAAAAATATTTATGTCTACGTTTAGTTATAATTCTTGGCAACAGATTTAATGATTTATACTCATCAGCTATCTATATCGGAGTGGGCCGCTTTTAGTAGCTTATACCTGCTGCCGAGGGTGATTATGGGCCGCTTTTGGACGGTTGCCATATTAGGTACTTAATCGAAATAATATTAAAATGTACATAAAAATGATAATTTAATTCTCTTTGCATAAATTCTTAATCGTAATAAAATTTAACCCTCTATCATTAGGACAATCTATACCATAACACAGTGATAATCAAACTCCAGGATCTATGTAAAATAAATGACATGATTATATTAAAAAAATAATAATAATAAAATAAAATAAACAAAACAAAAATTCATGTAAAGTGTTCACAATGTATAAATTGGTCTAATTTGTAACGTTCGTTTTTGGGCCGAAATCCACCTGACTATAATAGGTTGGTATTTATTTTAAGTTTTATTGCGTCGTCGTGGTGGGATATGGGCGATTTGTTTTCTTCGACAGCATATTAGTTCGATCCGGTCACTTTCTCGTAGCTTCTACAAGTAATTAGAAACATATTTTAATACTTCTGTCCTTCGATAATAAGTAAGTAAATTTTAGCTTCAGTATAAATTTTATTTTTATTAAAGTATCCAAATTGCGGTAAATTTGTTATTTTAAAATTTTACTAACACTTAATTTCAAATACATTTGCTATCGTATAAGTCAGTTTTTTGTGATCATAAAATATATAAACCAGATAGCGAATATATTTGATTGTAAATGATTAAAGGTTGGAGTTTTGATTAGAATTTCATTATTAGGGTATATTGCCAAATCGAGAAGAGCCCTAGTAGGAGAATTATCTACCGATAAAGAAAACGCTGACAAGCCGTCAGCAATTTTGTTACTGACCAGAGAAGTCGACACCAAAGGTGAAACCAAATTTTACTGCAAAAAGGTCTGGTCCCAACTTGAAAATTCATAATATGAATATACATATTTTTAAAAGTATCATGTAGCAATGTATCTCAAATGCATGAATAGGTTTTAAGATTAAATTTAATGTAGATTATTTGCTATTAACATATATAATTGCGTGCTAATTTTCTAAAAACCTGTATTCGCTTTTAGATCTCTAAAAATTCAAAAATAAGCATTTAATGTTAACAAATTGTTAAACTTCCTTTTGAATTAAAATTTTAAAATACAATGTGAAAAAATTCCAAAACACATTTTTAAAATTCTACTATAAACGATTATAATTTGTTCCTTCCGTAGAGAAAGGTTTAAATGTATCAAAATGAAGACACTCAACATCGACAAACCGCATAAAAACGTAATATAAAATTCTAGACAAAAGTTAAAATAAAAATTCGGTTTATTATCCTAGTCATTCATGGACTTTTAGTATTTTTAAGGGGTTTCGTAAGTAATGTTTGTCACTTTTTAATGCACATCAAAAGTGAATCAAGTAATAAAGAGACCGAAATTTTTGTAGCGGTACATCATAAAGTAAGTTTTCATGTTTCGTTTAATTGTGACACTTTTTACAGATAAAATGTAACAATGCTCTGCTGTGGGTTTAATGAAACGTATCATTTATATCAAAGAATCATTGTCAGTTTTATATAAAAGCTCTGTTTATGATTTTTTGAATGATTTCATGGTTGTAACTAACATCTAGGTTCATGAAATCAGTACACTAATTAAACTAATATTAAAAAATATAAATATCATAAAAATTTAAAGTAATATTTCATCATCAACTTATTTATATACCCTAAAATACGCTTTTATATAACTTAAAATCCGCTATTACCATGTCCCGGTGACTAATATAAACAATAATATAAAACAAAATTTGTGTTTAAGAAGCTCTGAAATGTTCATTTAAAACAAAACTGAATGAATGCCGATATATATATATTTGAGAAGGAGCTGTTATTTGTTTTGGTTGCGAATCTGTGGAACAAAAGGTAGTATTTTCATCCCTTTTTGGTGCTCTCTGTAACTTTCGATTCTCTGTTGAAATTGCCTTAAATTGCTTTTCCGACTGCTTTCATAATGAAACAAGCTTTCGGGCTTTGCCAGTGGTGGGGACTAAGTTTAAACAATACTAACTTTTACTTCAACTCATTACTTAACTTATAGTTTACCTGACACGATGACAATTGACCAGGTAGATAATGAAACCAAATCATCATAGGTGACATAAAAGACCTTTTGTCGTATAAAGAGATATAATATAACACTGTTTTAGCTTCCATTTTAGGGTTTTAAAAACTCAAAAATTTTTTGTGTAAAGATACTTATGTTAATTGACCTGATTGGGAATTGTAAACTGTAGGTACATATATTTGGTTCATTGGAATAATCATAGACGACTTGCTGTAAAAATTCAGGATTTTTACAGTTACTGTTGGACTAGAACTATGTATTTTGGTTCATTAAAATAATCGTTAAAAAGATTGCTATAAATAATCAAACAAATTTATCGGAAAAATGTTTATAGTAACTTGTAGCGTAAAATTACCCTTTTGCTAGCTCCAGGGTTCGTGGCTTTCTTCTGGCTTTCTTTTTTTAACTCTCCCCAAACAAATAATAAAGGGCGCCAAGTACAGACAGACAAATAAAAAAATGAAGCGGTCTTTAAATTGTTTATTAAGAAAATATCTTTAATTGGTTAATAAAAAAAGTAATTAACTAATTTCTTATCTTAGCTTTTTGCGTTCTTCGGAATCGATGTCGAGATGTTTTTTAGTAAGGAAGTGTTGAGACTTCTGGAAATGGTGAGCACCGGTCTACGGTGTCGATGGCTAGATGGTTTTTCTTTAAGAAAATGTAGAGACTTCCGAAGTGGACAGCACTGGTCTACGGTGTCGATGGCAAGATGGTTTTTTCTTTAAGGAAATGTAGAGACTTCTGGAAATGGACAGCACCGGTCTACGGTGTCGATGGCAAGATGTTTTTTTCTTTAAATAGATATGGCTCGATAAGCCCTCACCTAGGACCCTTCGCTATTTGGCAAAAGCCCTAAAGAATTAAAATAATAGCAGTCAAAATTCCGTCCCAATAATCCTTAGTTTCGATTACAATCACTCAAGGTTTCTCCAAAGTTCGAGAAAAAAGTTAATCACCTGTTGTGTTTATATTTTTTTTAACTCAATAAAAAACTGATTCTTGACAAATGATTGTAATCGAAAAATTTAAATGTTAGTAAAAATATCAAATAAAAAGACCAATAATATATTCACCAAATTTTTGACTATTACTTAAAATTATAACAAGTTAAATTTTACTCACCAAGAAGGGTGTAAGAAGTGAAGAGAACTAGTTTTTATCGAAGCACAAAATGAAATGAAAGAATATAGCGACGCCACTTACGAACAAACTAAAATTCTCCTACTCATATCTGATAAAGTAGTCGCGTCGACGCAAAATAACACTGATATTTATAAAAATTTAATAGTCAATAGGCCAGGCCACGATTAACGTTATTAACGTTACAAACTGTCCGAACCAGGAACTGTAATCTGTTCAGGCATTTGATTTATTTAAAGAATTATTGGAGAAATGACAGTAAACAATAGAAAAAATTTAATTTATTTTGACACTCTGAAATATGTGTTTGGTTCGTTAAGAGAATCATAGATAAGTTGCTGTAAACGGTTAACTTGATGTTTATAGCTAATGTCCGGGGTGTAAAATATGTCTTGTTGACGTGTTTGGTGGCTTAAACTGATCATAAAAGAGTTTGATACTCTTACTGTCCGGATTGGGATTTGTGAGCATATGATTCTTTAAAAGAATTATTGGAAGGTCTGTCGTAAATAGTCAAAAATATTTTATCCGAAAGATGTTTACAGCTGTTTATAGTTTTATTATCAGAGCAGATCACTGTAAACTCATTATGTTTTAGATTTATTAAAATAATCTTTATAGAACGTTGCTGTAAACAATCAAAAAATTTGATTATGAAGATATGTGTTGAAATTTTAAAACTGCTATCGAACTAGTAAATGGAAGGCAAAGCAATAAAGAAATAAACCTACAAATTTAGCCAAGCAAATTGAATCAGTATGTAACTTATTCCATTTGATACAAGTAAACGCCAGGAAAGTTTTTGAACCAAATTAAACTGTACCGAAAGATAATTTCAATTTCTGCATAACGAAAATGTTTTTATAAAGTGAATATCTATAAAAACTAAAAAATCCACAAAAGTTACTGCAATCTTTTTGCATATACAATCGATTAATTCGGAATAAGGTAAATATGAAATCCAGACATCAAATTTCACACTGTGCAAGAGGTATTATTTGTTCCAAGTTCCTGCAGACTGAGTTATCTACCTAAGCCGAGATTTTAAAGCTCAGGGTCGTAATAGGATCTATATTATACCAGCGGGTATCGACTGTTCTTTTTAATTATTTTACTAAACCACGGCATGAAAGCAAATTTGTTTTTTTTTGAAAACCCAATAATGGACTACTATTTTTCAAATTTTTCAATTAAAAATACTTCGAATATCACCACCTGCATGAAACTCGTGTTCAGCGAGTAATGATTCGACTGATTTTAAGTGACTGTAACATAAAACCCCCGGCAACGAGGTTCATCTTCGTCACCAGAAACTTTCGAGGCCATCGCTGTCATAAAATTCATGTTCTTCGACTGAGAAACCCCTCAGTAATAAACGTCCACTGATTTTGAATCAATTTTTACATTAAACTTTAGGCAACAAGGTCCAATCTAGGCACCAGGTACCGAAACTTTAAAGTGCAGGGTCGTAATAGGATCTATATTATTCCAGCAGATATCGACTGGTCTTTTCAATTATTTTAGTGAACCGCGACATGACAGCAATTTTTATTTTTTGTAATCCCAATAAAATACTAGTATATTTTAAATTGAAAATACCTCGAATATCACCTCCTTTATAAAATTCGTGTTCAGCGAGCAATGATTCGACTGATTTTAAGTGACTGTAACATAAATCTTCCGACAACGAAGTCCATCCTAGTGACCAGGTATTTTGGAGTCCATCGCCGTCATGAAATTCGTGTCCATCGACTAAAAAACCCCTTCAGTAATGGACGTTAACTGATTTTGAATAAACTTTTAAATTTAATTAAATGAATCAAGGTCCAATCTAGGCACCAGGTGACTCCTAGACCATCGCTTACATAAAATTCATATTCAAAGATCTAAAACACCTCAATTAAAACATTTAAGTCGTTTTTGTTGTTATTTCTCAAGTTTCAAGTTTTAATTTTTTATCTATCCGAGATGCACTTTAAAAATAAATCAGTCTAGTTCAAGAACTTTTCTGACACTTTCCCGAATCGAATGCACAAAGTTGCGATTTGTCTTGCTTCGACAAATTGGTAGGTTTGCATCAGTCTTTGATGAAGAGAAATCCCTAGTATAGACTGGACAAAATTTGTTCTAAAAGTTTACGAAAGTATAAAGTATTGTTGGAGCATTTACAGTACAAAAAATAATAAATCTGGAATCACCCAGGACGTTTTAAAGTTACAAATTTTACATAATGATGTCTCTCTGATTATATATGTGCATTCGTTGAAAATAGAGTTATCTACCTACAAGAAGTGAGTGAAGTAAGCTAAATAAAAACATTAAATCTTTTTATGAGTCAAGTAGTCAATGAAATGCCAGTATAGAGAATAGTTTGGTAAATGGTAAATATAACCAAAAAACTATTTTAATAAAATAGGCGCTTTGATATTACTAATATATCCAACAAATAGATGAAAAATTTGTTACACTATCCATATCTATATATTAGCAGTTATATTTGTGGTCTATGTCTATGTCTTTAATAATATATAAAAACTAATCAAGTATTCATAAACTTGTTATTGTAGACATTGCGAACATAAAACACGCAGGATTTGAATAACGTGCTTTTATTCCGTTATTTAGTCTGTAAACCGCCATCTTCAGGTGATAAATTCTGTTTACACACGTCATTTACTCATATATGTAAATCTAATAAATCATCATTTCGCGTTCTAATACGAAGTATTGTTAGTATAGGGCACAAACGACCATTGTAGTTAATTTTGTTTACAGGCAATGTAACGTGTCAATAAAGTTGTGTACAAACAAGACTGTGCGCACCCAAATTTATAGTCTTGTTTGTGTATAATTATATTCTAGTCTTGATTGATAGTTAACGAAGTTACGTTATTAGTTTTTTAAAACTGTTGATCAACCATAACACTAACATAAATATCTGTCTTAATATCTATTAAAATCTGAAGATAAAAATAAAATTTGTTATATTTTCTTGCTTTTAATGACCAACTGCACAGTGTAAGTACTTATACACTTTCATTTTTATACAACAGTGGATGATTTAGGACAAGAAGGAAAATTTAACTTTTTGTTATAATGATAATTGTTCAGTAAAATATTTTTGTGTTTATTTCTTTTAGTGTGGTTAAGCAACTTATAAAGTTAACAAATATTTAAAAGAATTACATGAAAACACTTTATATCGCACCATATAAATAATACTTTATAGTATTAAACTTTGCAGCAATGACTGCATGATAACATCTGAGTATACTCTCTATGCATTTCTGGCTGTATTGTTACCTAAATTGTTTCTATCTTTTTCTTGATGTGCCTATCCTATGTCAGGTCTAAATAGTTACAGGGATATTTTGTTAAACCAGGTTCTGAAGTTCTTTAGCCAGGAAGTTCTTCTTCTTTCAGGACCTCCCCTTTCTTCTATGCTTTATTTCTATTAAGCAATTTTTCATCGTTATTTGCTTTCAAAGGTTTTCTTTTAGTTTAAGATTTGGCGTATTGCCTGACCAGTTGAGTACCTTGATCTGATTGTCAGCAAGGAATTTTATGACAGTTTTTTGCCTTGCCACAATCTTGTTCATTCATTTTTACTTTATAGTACAATTTGCATGCTTTTGTGAAAATTTCAGATTGAAAATAATGCATGTTTTGATTACCTTATTAATACCTTAAACAAATATTTTACAACATATATTTATATAAAAAACTAAGTCATGTATAAAATGTTTGTGTATCAGCACACAAGAGAAAAGTTTGTTGTATGTATTTTGAAAGAGTTTTAGGTTGTAAAAGGCAAACCTTCTAAATTTTATATTTATTCAACTCGTGGCAGAGAGTTTTCAATACCGTTTCAAACCTCTTGTAGACTACTGAAACTAGTATTCTCGATATCGATGTCTGTTTGAGAATGGCATATTAGAGTGGTGTTAGTTTTTTTCGTTTTTTTTATGCTGTAGTATTCCGTGTGTGCAGGAAACGCTGGCAAGTGGCCACTCTCTTGAGTAACCTCAAGGAGGCCAATTCGATCACCTAGGAATAGTCGAGCGCCAACGACTCCCGCCTGATTTATTTATTTTGTGCCTGCTTTCATGCAACGAATCGATTCCTTAAAATTTTCAGTATTTTGAGTTTGGTTTATAGCCAGATTATGACCTGTGATAAACAAGTATTCTTTAAAAAAGTGCATGTAAGAAGTCAGATCCGGTTTTACATTTTCTGTTTATTTTCAATTAAAAAATCTAAAAAAAATTATCCATGTTTAAAGATACCTAGTCAAAACTAAAATTAACTTTCAGATTTCAGTTTTTTATTTTTGATTTTTAAATCTTATCATATGTTTATTTTAAACGTACCGTTACAGCCTCTCCTGTAAGATTGACTGCCAGCTTTCTTTCCATTTCTTGGCAGTTTTCCTAGGAGACGCTTTCCTGTTGGTTTTCTGTACTTGCACTATTTTCGCTTTTCTGTTTCTTATCAATCTTGGTACATGTTTGTACTAATTCTACTTTATCATTACGTTCACACTACACCTACCATCACAAAATTCCTTTTTTTGGTTTTTGTAAAAAAGGCACGTTTTTTTAAATCGGCAGGTTTTTTGTGCTTTTCTTTTTCATACGCTTAATCAAAGCTATGTTGTTCTCCTTGACATTTTTTAAAATAATGGATGACTATTATACTTCAAGTATCCACAAAATCCTGCTGTGATAACCTTTCCATCAGATTTTTGCGTCTATTCATACTTTGGTTTTGGTTCTTCGCGTTCAGTAGGTACACTCGACTGACTCTCTTTTAAACTCTAGAGTGTACAGAACCATGTTACATACATATATTGAAATATATTAATGACTAATATCGTTTTTTTTAATATCACTAAACGTTGCATTAAATCATTATGTTGCTTTTAAACGATTGTAAGCACGCCCTTAACACACTTTACACATAGTTTTCGCAGTTATCATTTGAAAGTGAGTACCATGGAAAATGTTTTATAATTTGTCCTCTAGGTGGTAGGTGATCTAAATTAAATAAATTTTCACACTATACAAACACCAATGCATTGTAATACTTCAAATTTAAAAAAACACAATTTAATGTTGTGGATTTAAAAATCAAATATTTGAATTTGGAGTTTTCCCTATCAACACCCCCACCCAATGACAAAGAACCATGGCACAATAAAAGAGTAAAGAAGTAAAACTTGTTGACGTACGTATCGGAAAATAAATATTTAATTACAATTCAATCATATTTATTGCCTATATACTTTACAAAAAAATAAGATGTTATATTTATATTATTCATTAGAAATAGGAATTTGAAAGTTATCATTATTTTTTTTATATATGAAATAATAGGTTTATGATAACTAAAAACATAGATTTTACTCTCTAAATACCATTAATGTATTTGAAACCGTTTGAAAATTTCATAAATAAATTTCAAAAATTTAAGCTCCTCCCATAGCTGAAATTACACAGTTACTTCCATCAGAATCTTCCGTTAGAATCTAACGTTAGAGTTACCCCTAGTCGCGCCTAAAGAAGTTTTGCTTCAATAATAGGTAAACAATATTAAAAATATACACACATTACGTTTAGAATGTGTGATTTTGTAGCTGTATCTACCTTATTGTAATACAACACAAGAGCCTTCGATAGTTAGATAACCATTTCATTTTCTAGCATTTTATAGCATATTCCATAAAATTTAAAATCCTGAGTTAAGTTTGTTTCCTTCACGTCTACGAAGGATCTGTTATTGCTGCTAAAAGATCAGCCATCCTGACTAGTGGTTTTATGGCCTTTATGACTACCTAACCAAACCTAAAATAAGTATAAGAAAGTGTTAAAACATTTCGAATATTATTATTTAATGAACAAAAACGTGCAACATGCTTCTTCACTAGACGTAAAGCTTCCGTATAAACAATTATTTACTATCATAATATGTATGTATGTATATAAACTTACTTAATCAAATCATAACGAATGTCGCTATCTCGTCATTTTTTCATTTTTGTCATTTTTCTTCAAATCTTTCTGGCGCTTATAATATGCCCTTTGACGTTCACAATTTCTTTTTCTTTTTAGCTCTTTAAGTCTATAAAACGAAAATAGCTAGGTATAAATAATTGGTATAAACAATTAGGTATAAATAGTGTAATTACACACCAAAAATAAAATGTATGCATATAGAGTATAGGTACTCACTATTTTCATTCAACATTTTTTCATCACTTTCTTCATTAATAAATCCACTTTGTTTATTCATATTTAATACAAACACTTTATACACAAAAAACTATTTACCAGCAATATATTTTGGTTGACAAGATAACAAGCTGTTAATTCATATAATTAGGTACAGATTTAATTTTATTTAATATAGTGGGCAGAATCGCATGAGCGCCGCCAGGATTATTTTCAGGAAGGTGCATCTGCATCTACACACAATTATGATCTAATATATATAGAATGTAGAATGATTTGGACAGCAACCGCGACGCCTTTAGTTTTTATTCAAACAATAATTTAATAAAAAAATTAAAAAAATATATAATTTTCTGGTAAATTCAGGTATTTTCTTTCATAGCAGGGGGGTGCAAGCGCACCCTCTTGCACCCTGCTGCCGGCGCCCATGCAGAATCGTGTTAGGTATTTTGTATTAGGTTTTGTTTCCGATTTCTGTTATTAGAATGACGTCACGTCCGTTAGAATAACTTTTTTACTCCTAGTCTCGCTAAAGAAGTTTTACTTCAAAAATAACCTTACTGATTTTGGCTTAGATAGGATTTACCCAAACGTTAAAATTTTAAAAGTTTTTCAAGACTCGTGTATTATTCCCCTTGGTTTTGTGTGCACCATAACTCTTCAGCGGTAGGTCCCAGGGTCATAAAATTTGGGATTGTATTTTTCTCTATTTGTGTGCGCTAAAGCTGTTAAACGAAAGATCAGATGGTGGTGAAATTTGGTATATAGGATTCTCATGTCATAAAGAAGAAGAAGCTTATTAATTTTGGTTTGTATCGTATAACTCTGCATAACAAATTTTGGTATATAGAATCCTCATATTATGTTAAAGAACCCTAATTAACTAACATTTTGGTCTATAGAATAATCCTAACAGTAAAATTTTTCCAAAACTCATATAATTCATATTTCTCTCTGTTTGTGTGCGCTATAACTCTTGAACAAATAAAACTTGGTACACAGAATTATCATTTCATGAAGAAAACTTTATTGATTTTGATCCAAATCAGATAACCTAAACGGTAAAATGTAAACGGTTTTCCGCAACTCATGTATAAATTAGATGGAACTTACTTACTTTTACATTGATTTTCTTTCACCATATATCAAACAGTTTTACATTTGTCTATAGTTAGCATTAACTGCACATTATATGAATTTAACCATAATAGCGCTTGTCTATGGGTTAACCTACGAACTTTTTAGGATAATTTTGATACTACAATTTTTTTTTCCCCAGATCAGAATTTTTAAAATAGAATTTAAGTGAAATTTACACTATCCAGCTAGAAGATCTCATAATACCATAACAAATAAAAGTTATTGTTACCCTAAAATACTATTGCCACAAATTTACTCCACTGTAGCTGCCGCGGTAGTATACTTTATTATTACAAAAATGGTATCACCCAAGTTTCTCCAAAATTCGCACGCCACTTGTAACTTTTTCGAGAGTTTCCTGAAGGAAACTAGATTACAGTATTAAATTATAAAATTTGTCCACAGCTGAGAAATATTCTTTTAATTTTTTAAACTTAATTTGCTCTATACAAGCGACTGTAGACTTCACTTTAGGAAAGGATAAAGTTTCAAACCTGGTATTACTCCTTAAATGACTTCTCTGGTTTTTGTTTAATCCTATTTGACAATTACAATAAGACTCATCAATTTTACCAAAATTATTTGTTGGTATTTAGATTACTATCAATTCTAATTATTCAGAATTATCATAATAAACAGAGAAGCAAAATTTTAAATTTAGTATATAATTTCGTGTTACACATAAGGTAGTATTTTAACTGAAACAGTTCCTAAATAGACTAAATAAGAAAAGGTTCCTTATACCAGAGTTATAAACTAAATATATTTTCATGAAAGTTTCAGTACGCAGTTCTCTTGTTTATTGCCTTTAGACTCGAGTTTCTGGGTTTACGTTATTCCTTTTGTGGATGCTTGATGTGCAGATCCTACTTTAGATACAGACATTGATTTCGCGATTTTGGATTTAAACTTGTTTTCAAGTCTTAAGGAAATAGCCAAGTACCTAAATGTATAACCATGTGAAAATTGTGATATAAAATTTACTACTGTTGAAGTGTAAAATTATAGTTATTAACTGGCAGTACAAAAGAAATAGAAAATATAATAAAAAAAATATATTTTAATATTTAACAAATATTGTTATTTGTTTTTGTAATTATTTCTTGGCACAAAGTGTATTACAATATGCAAAACCTTATTATAAAACTTAAACATACAAAATACCAAAAGAAAGAGAAAGAGTGATACCCAAAAATTGTGTAATGTTATCATTTTTCTGTAAGTAAATTTTGATTCAATTTAAAATCTGTGTAAAATTAAAACATTTTTTTAATATAATGAAAGCCTAAATATTTAATGTCATATTAGTATATCCAATTCCTTCTGTTACGTGTCTCCCCTCTCTTATCACTTTCTTTAACTCTTGTGTCAGCAAAGCATACTTTCCCACTATCATAAAAACCTCAAACACCATCCTAATCTCGAAACCTGAAAAAAATCTAACAAAACACACAAAACTTCAGATTAATCTCTTTGCTACCTCTCCTATAGAATAATTCGTATCTCGTTTCCAACTTGGATTTAAAATTTCAGAACCATTTATCCCCCTTTCAGAAATTTCACAAGGGTCCATCTTAGCCCGTATTTTTTACACTTAAAGACAGCGGGACCAATTCTCCACCTGGTGCAGCAGATGGAAAGTAGCCCTTAACCCCAATAAAACTCAAACCATCATCTTTGGACAACCAAACATCAGCCGACGAGAAAATTTCACTTTCGACAATATCAGCCTCTGACTATGGGGGGAACAGCTCGTTCCCCAAGACCAGGTGACTTGGGCGTGCTAGTCACTCGATAATTTAAGCTAGACCCCGATGTTGAATTTATTATCAATAAAATGAGAAGGCTTCCTTCTACGTGCTTTGGGTGGTAGACCCGGAATCTGCCACTCCAAAACCCTACTTCATACTTACAAAACTTTTATTCGACTTCTTGTCGATTATAATGTCGTTCCTTACTCTTCTTTGCCTCAGGGAATCCTCTATTCGCTTCTTGCCACAGAGAGAGCCATTATTCGCAAAGCAAATTACCTACATTACCGTTACCCTAACCGCCTTGTCTATCAAAATACAAAGAAACTTTTCCTTTCTTTTCGATTTCAAACGCTTCAACAACGAAACATCGCTCGGACTCAACAGGGAATAAACATCACCGGCCAGAAACCTTCCTCCCTGTATGTTTTTGTAAGTGTCTCTAAACAACAATAATATATATAATATTTTGATTGAATTGGCTGTTACTTGATGGATATCCATAACTATATGTAAATAAAAACACAATTGTTTTCACGATATCCACGATTTATTACTTAGTAATATGTGACGCGTTTCACTACGATGTAGCTTTATCAAACATTTAGTACCAGTGTTTGATAAAGCTACATCGTAGTGAAACGCGTCACATATTACTAAGAAATAAATCGTGGATATCGTGAAAACAATTGTGTTTTTATTTACACATATATATATAATACTTTGTTTTTTTAATTTTAAAATCTATTTCAAGAATGATGTCATACTTAATATTTGTGATCAAAGTTAGGTATAAGATAAGGAAAATTTTCTTACCTCCAGCTCGTTTTTGACCTTTGTTATTTCTCACGTAGTCGTATGCGAATACCAAGTAAAAAGCATTGTTTTTCTTTGGTTATTCGTCAATACATTGATCAAGTTTTTACTAATATTGGTATTACTTCTATTTTGTGTGACCATATTTTCAAATAATTCACTGGTTATCTCGGTCGCTAATAAGAACTTCTTCTTAGAACCTTGTCATCTTCACGAAGAGATTTGAAATCTTCTAATAGAGTACCTATATTTCACTCGTTGGGCACTTTAATAGGCAATCCAAAGAGACCAAAATTATTATATGAGTTATTTTCACCTGTTTTCTCACACCTTCGTTATATTGAATATTTTTTGTAACTTCCGTTTTATCTGTTGTACTAGAATACTTGATTATGTCTAGATACTTACTTCTATGTACTGGTTGTATTCTAAATCCAATTTTACTGGTCTTTTTGAAGGTTTGAAAGTAGTAACGCTCTTAATTTTTAAATTTCTTTTCCAACTTGTAGGTATTTGTCTCTTGAAAAGTTTCAAAGTAATAACGCTCTTAATTTTTGGATATCTTAAATTTTCTGTAAATCTCACATTTGAAACCACTTACATGTACCTACATATTGTCTGTGCCATATGTATCCTGTTGATTAAATTACAAGTACATAAACAATAATTATAACAAGTTTCTGTTATCATATATCTAGAAATATAGTGTTTTTGTTTGAAATGGATTCTGTCGAATACGTCCCATAATTAATGAATCAATCACTGATAAGCCGAGTTATTAATCAAAAACGCTGACCAACTGAATACTAAAATCGATTTCAATAACGAAGCTACATATAAAGCCGACTTTAATTCTGCAAAAATTAAAATGTGTCATAATTCACATGGCAACAATTTATGTAATAGCGCGACATTTCAATTTGTTGAACGTGGCTCGTTTTAATCCGTTATTTTTGTGATAGATTATTGTTTCAAATAATAGTGTGCTCATTTTCAATAAATCGTCACAATACGTTAAGTTCTGTTTAAATATATTTTACTTTATTACAAATTATTAATCAAGTTACTTGTTGTTTGCTAAATAGGTATTATACATGGAGTAATTTGGATATAAACGTTTTTATTTATGGATTATATCTCCCTCTAACAGTTAGCAATATTTATTGATGTCTGGTGGGAAAAATGACCGAGCAAGCGACAAGCCAAAGTCTTTATAAAGCGACCCTTGTCGAAATTTACTGCATAGTTTTTATCACAAAGGTGAAGTCAAAATGATTGTTAGTCTTTTGACATCTGCTTAGAAAACACTGCTGAACTTGATATATGGAGACATCTATCGATACTGCCTAGAGGAGAAAGACACCGCATTTCATGTCCTATGCCATATGGAGGGTAGTCTCGTAGTCTCCATACTATGCCAATGTGAAGGCCTTAAAATGACTAGTATCTAGTATTGGTAGAGAAGAAATTGGCTGCTTCAAGTTACGGAGAGGCCACTGTCAAGGCTATTAAGTCTCATTAAGAGGGTAGTGCTATAGGCTAATAGTCAATCCAATAAATATCTATCTACTATAAGAAGATTTGTAAATAAATATGTAACGTAAGTACGTTTCAAATTCCTTTATTTTATAATGCTTAATATGTGTCATTATCTGTAATCTAAGGCAGAGCTACAAATGATTATTTTCTATATAACACAGTTATTAGGTAATACTTAAAGGCAGTATCCTCATTTGTTGATACTTTTTTACTAAAAGATCAAAATTTATTTCAGCAGTTTTTGATTCTTCAATGATTTTACATATAATTTCTCCCTAAACTAGACTAATAAGTATTTTTCATACTCTTGCTTTATGTATTAGTCTAGGCGGGATCTGTTTAGGATTGGACATTTTCCATAGGAAGCTATTTTTTTGTTGCACTCTTCAGAATTTACCCAATACCGATAATCACAATATGCGCCAATAGCAAACCCTGTGTTATTTTTTTTTATCTGAATCTGAAAAAAAAATGAAAATTTTCCATTTTTTGCTCCTGTTTTTGTGTATAATTCGAAAAATATTGCTCCCAGAGAAAAAATTATGAGAAGGTATTTGTTTATTTCTGCAGTTTTATCATAATAATGACATTATTTCATTTGAGAATGTATGTTGATTCGAAATTAACGTTTATATTGTATGTACTAATCTAATCTAATCTAGATAAACCTGGCATGGTCACTCCTGTGGAGCCCCATGTTTTAAGCACTGCTTCCTATGGGAATATTGTGACCAGGTTCAGCACCAAGATTCCTTACATGCACCCGCTCGTGCAGGACTCTAGTTTGCTCAGCTGAAAATCAACACCAAGCTGATCTTCAGGTAGGCTTGAATCCAGGTATCCCAAGTTCCTTGAGTTACTGTTGCCACAGGGCAGTTCCCTTTATAAGAAATTTGAGTCCTGTGACTAGCTCCTCAAGGTGGTAATATGATTCAGGGTTCGTGTCACCGAAGACGAGGAACCGTTTATGGTCCAAGGCCTCACATTGAATAGAATGTGAGTTGCCGTCTCATCGTTGTATGTAGGTACTATGTACGTGTCATACTGCAATTTAATGTTCGAAACTGGTATTTGTTTATAATTGTTTAAGGTTTAAACAAAATTCTAAGCCTTTCGAGTGGACTAATTTTAGTTTTACAAAAAGCTTATGAAAGTTTAAGCCTTCCTTTAAATATAAAAAATTGGCGATTATCTGAATGCCTTATTTAGGGCTTAGTATAAATTTGAAAATTTGCAATTTTTTTTCAGCAGGTTGGATTGCATATTATTATGCAAAAAACTATTTGACCGATCGTAAAAAAGTTTAGCCCCTGTTTTAATCATATTAAAAAGATTTTGTGGAAAGTCAAGTTTAGTTTAGAGGGTTGAAAAAAATTAAAGTACATATAAACTTTATTTTTTTGTAACTTTTTTTCCAATAATTGTCACTTTTCCTACAATAAACATAATTTTTTTAATTTCTAGCTAACAAAATACTGTGCAAAATTAAATAACGAAACTTTAAAATTGTCATAATTTTTTCTCTAGGAGCAATATTTTCCGAATTATACACGAAAATAGGAGCAAAAAAATGGGAATTTGTTATTTTTTTCAAATGTAGCACAGGGTGTGCGACTGGCGCATATTGTGATTATCGATATTGGGCACATCCTGAAAGAGTTGCAGAAAAAAAATAGCTTCCTATCAAAAATGTCCATTATAGTCTGCATTTCGAGACATACCGACTGGTCTATACGAAGAGTTTATATTCCAACAAACAAACGGTAAAAGCGGCCGTTTAACCATTAGTGCATTTTCCTGTTCTAGGTTTTGATATACATATCAATACACGTACCTAATAAAAGACATTAAAACTCTATATAAAAAATGCTGTTATTACTATTAGAAGACTGTAGAAACTGTAATATAAAACAATACAATTAAATTTTATCATAAGTGTCATTCTTGAAGGTAATTTTTGACATCTTGAATGTGTTATGAATTATAAATGTGCTTTTGATGAAATAAGTTGTGTTAAGATAAGTCTTTTAGTTAATTAAAATTATACAATATAAAGTAAAGTGGATGTATGTATGTATGTATGTATGTGGTTAGGGGTAACAGATACACCTGCGACCTATAAGATCTATTGTGTACCCCTTTTCTTGCTATATTTCTGATGATTTCTCAGACTTATAGCAGCTCTTCTAGTCCTATCTTCCTTAGAAAGTTTAGGATATCATTGGGTTTTAAATTAGGTAATTCTTCCCTTTCTATTTCGTATGACCCTAGGTATTTGACACTAGAAGTACTTAATGCTATTCATTCTGAAAGTATGTGTATTGAGGTTTCATCCTCTACCTCACAGAGTCTGCAGTTTGCTTCATCTACTAATCCTAGTTTCTTCATGTGTCCTCTTAATCGACAGTGACCGGTTAGTATTCCTGTTATAATTCGGAGGTGTTTCTTACTAAGGTTAAGACAGCTGAGAGTACTCTTCTGGTTGTAGTTTCCCAGGAGCGTCTTCGATTGTCTTAGTCCTTCTAAATCATTCCAGTACTTGGATTTTTCGCTATCCATTTTTTTCCTTTGTTTTTCTAAGATTGTACTACTGCTGATTCCACAGGATGGTTCTGGTACCATGTATGGGGTTTCAGCTCCTTTTTTTGCCAGCTTGTCTGCTGTTTCATTTCCTTCTATTCCTACGTGCCCTGGAACCCATAGGAGGGTAACAGTGTTATTCTGTGCTAGTTCATTTAATTTGCCTAGGCATTGCCAGACACTCTTTGAACTGATTGTATCTGAGTTCAGAGCTTTGATGGCTGCTTGACTATCTGACATGATTGCAATCTTTTGTCTACGATAGTTCCTTTCAATATTAAATTCTATACATCTTTCGATGGCACAAATTTCCGCTTGAAAGATGCTTGGGTACTCACCCAAGCTTTCTGAGTATTTGGTTCTAGGTCCAAACACCCCTACTCCTGTTCCTTTATCTGTCTTGGAGCCGTCCGTATATCATTTTATGGTGTTTTGGCTTAGCCCCAATATGGTGTTTTCGTCCCATTCTGATTTACTTCCCAGTTTAGTGGTAAATTTCCTTACAAAGTTTAATTTCTTTGGCATGTCATCTTGGGGCATTTCCCAAGTTTGATCAAGTTGGAGTGATCGAGGTTTTTCCTTGATTATTCCTCCTTTGATCATTCTATATATTGTTTTCTTCCTAGCATTTTCTACTTGAATATGCAGTGGCGAGAGATTTAGTATTACTTCTATTGCAGCAGTGGGACATGTTCTCATTGCTCCAATGATACATGCACAGGCTAATCTCTGAATCTTTGTGAGGTTTGTCCTCGTAGTGATGAGATTAGCTCTCGAGCCCTAAGCTACTGCCCCATATGTGATGATAGGTCACTCTATGGCTGTGTACATCCATTGCAATTTCTTTGGGTTACAACCCCAATTTTTTCCAGCAATGTTTTTGCACACCATGAGGGCTTTTGTAGCTTTGTGTATTATTTCGTTCTCGTGTTTGTTCCAGAGAAACCTATTATCTAGGATTAGCCCTAGATATTTGACATCTGTCTTCCACTCTACGATATTTCCACCTATTTTTATGGTTTTTAGTTTAGGTTTCTTCTTCCTTGTAAAGGCTAATAACGTGGTCTTGGTGCGGTTAATATTAAGTCCCACTTAATCACTCCAATTCTTTGCTATGTTCAGTCCTCTTTGCACTATGTCGCAAAGGACGTTTTCATATTTCCCTCCTGCGAGGATAACTACGTCATCGGAGTAACCTTGGCAAGGTATACCTAGTTCGGTCAATTGCCAGAGTAAGCTGTCTACGGTGAGATTCCACATACGTGGGGATGCAACTCCCCCTTGCGGACAACCTCTGGTCGTATTGATGGAGATACTGTCTTGGCCTACCTTCATTTCTGCGATAAAGTGGATAACACTAGTTACAAAATATACCCACTATTATGAAACTAGATTGGCTTCTCCATCATTTTTTTAAATTTATTTTGCTTTTTTCATAATTTAAATGTTAACAAAACCAAAAATTGACATTACGGCAAAAATTTTTTACAAGTTAAAATAAAGCGAATTAAATTTATAAAAAAATAGAATTAAACTTGTTTATGTATTATTTTACTTTTGTTAAATGTGAAGAAGTTAAAGTTGAATTCGTCGGTTATTTCAGAAATCTATTAGAATGTAGGCAAATGAATATAAATTGTTTGTCGGTAATCTATAAAAGAAAAAACATGCCAGAAATAGTCTAAAAACCCTTTTAAGCCACTCGACCGATTACGTTCGCTTAAACCGGGCTAAAACCGCTTGAAAAGCAGCAAGTGGGATCGATATTAGGGGATTTTTGTTGGCAAGAAAACCGCCTTACAACAAATTGCCACTAATGGATGGAGTAATCCAAGTGACCAGCTTCAACCTGCCCTCCTAGAAATTCTCTTGGTTGTTTTTCTACGTGCTCGCGTTCGTTTAAAATGTACCGTGATACTTAGTCAGCACTATGCTCAAGTGCACTACTATATCCCAGATTCTTCTTAACACTGCCACAAGTGTCTTTGTTAAAGAATAAACCAGCACAAGTGGGATACGTTGGCAAATTTTACTTTGTAACTAATTATATTTCCGTCACATTTTGCCTTTGTTTTAGCACACTTTTGCTTTGCACTTCGGCTGTTAAAAAGTGTGGGTGAAAAACTTTTCACCCTTGTTGCGTGTATATATCCGAGTTCATAAATATATAGGACGACGATTTTTTTATAAAAGAAATAAAAAATTCTAATAAAAAAAGACAGTGTAATTTACATTCTGTCAAGTAATTAATGCTGGAGTTTTAAGTTTATGGTTTGCTCCAAAATTTAAGTTTCTATTTCTTAAGTATGTTTGCATTAATTCATTTCTTTTTCTATAAATGTTTTGACTATAATAAAGGAAAATGATAAAAACATTTATTCTAAACCTCAACAGTGCTATGTATATATAAGTTTAGATTATTTTAGGAATACTTACTTCTGAATGTATATTCTGTGTGATCTGGAAAAGATTTTGTGTATATTACACCCAGGCTCAAAATCTAGGTAGGTATATTTAAAAACTATATTTATAAAATGGTTTAAAAGTATTTCATGAAATAACTTGAGTAAGCCTAATACCTGGGAAGAGGTGAATGTACGAAGATATCAAAATGACTCATTTTCATAAACAAATAAGAATAAGAAATATGACCTTCTCGTGCATTAATGATAGCTCTACAGCGGCTTTCCATACTGAGGATCAAGTTATCCAGATCTTTTTGGGTAATCGCCCTTCAACACTGTTAAAGAGCTAAAAACAGCTGATTACGATTTTAAATTGGTCTTGAGAAACTGTTTACTAAAGCAAATCCGAAGCATGGTTGAGATCGGCCGATTGAGCTGGCCCTCTTCCAAAAGTTTTTTTTCACTCTGACTGTATGTGGAGTACCACAGTAGCAGGGAATTTTGGACCTAAAACCAAACAATCAGAAAGCCTGGGGACAAACCAAAGCATCCGTGCCATTAAAAGATATGTAGAATTTAATATAAAAAAGAGTTATAGTAGACAAAAGATTGTAATCATGTCAGATAGTCAAGCATCCATTAACGCTCTGAACTCGTACACAATCAGTGCAAAGATGGTCTGAGAATGCCTAAGCAAACTAAATGAACTAGAAAAAAATAATAGTGTTAGGTACCCTCTTATGGGTTCCAGTACACAAAGGAATAAAATAAAACAAAACAGCAAAAAATGGAGCTTAAACCCCATACTTTGGACCAGAACCATCTTGTGAAATCTCCAGTAGTACAGTTTTAGAACGACTGAGGAAAGAAGTGGATAGAGAAAAATCCAAGTACTGGAACGATCTAGAAAGACTAAGACTATCGAAGACGTTCCTGAAAAACTATAACCAGAAGAGATCTTTCAGCTGCCTGACCTTAGTAAGAACAACCTTCGTATTATAACAGACATATTAACCAGGCACTGCCGATTAAAAGGATACATGAAGAAACTAGGATTGATAGATAAAGCAAAGTGCAGAATCTGTGAGGTAGAGGATAAAACCTTAGTTCACATACTCTCAGAGTACATTTCATTACGTAATTCAAGGGTCAGATGCCTGGGATCATACGAAATAGAAGATTAAGATCTACCTAGCTTGAAGACCACCGATATCCTAAACTTTTTAAGAAAGATAGGACTAGAAGAGCTGCTCTAAGTCTGAGGAAACATTAGAATTATAGCAGGTATACCTGTTACCCCCTATACAAGGTCTTTAGCCAACTAAATGATCTTCTTATCTCAATCTTCTCTCATACTCTTCTGAGGTGTTGTAATCGCCACAGCCCTCAACATTCTGTTTTTAAGCCAAATGACGTCGAGCGTCGAAGCATGTTAAAACAACTTTTGAAAACATCTTTGCAAGATACCAATTGCTAAAAAACTAATGAGATCTCGACTAAAATTGTAAATTATTAAAATAATGATTTCGGTAATTTTGTATTCCTTTAAAAATCATTTTTTTATAGAAACATTATTTGCAGTTTAATTTTATTTGTATATCTCCATTGATACATATTGCTAGAATTGTGTTACACTGTCCAACATAGCTAAATGTGTAAAATAAATAAATAAATAAATATTAAACATCCCTAGATTTTGTACATTTTGAGCAAGTGTGTATTTATAACATATGTATGCCAAAGTAAATTTTAAATGTTCGTAGGCTAACAAACAACTTGAGAACTGCAATAAAAAAAGCCACTATATCTATAGAAGTCAGTGTATTCTTAGCATAATTCATGTAATTTTGCTATGGTTTTTATTAAATTGTAACACGGTACATGGTTTTAATAAAATAGCATTATTTCATACTCAAATAGGGCCGTTTTTTGGTAATTTCATATTTCATCCTTAAATCGCCCCAATTGGGTTATATTATAATCGCTGCTGATGGTCAGGCCTTTTTAAGGTAATCGATAAGTATTATACCTTACGTGACCCAAAATACTGTTGCCATAACCTTGACAGCAGAGTGTTGCGTCTTTCCATGGTTGGAGTCTGTTTATCGCGTTACTCCACTAGGCTGACTGTCGATTGAACACAGAAACGATAAAGTCATGTTTTATCCATTGTAATATATGTATAGCCAAAAAAATAAATTTGTGTTTATTACGTTTAGATCTCGTTAAACATAGGTTAAATTTTTAGGGATAAATAAATATTTCAGGTGCAAATTGTCAAAAACAAATAATCCGATTTTAAAACTTAAACATAAACAATCCATTATCCAGCTAAAGATATGATTGCAGTGACAATACTGGTTAAGAAGTATCTTAATTCTCTTAATTACTAATCTTAGTTTAATTTAAACCTTTGGACATTCAGACATTCTGAAATCTGGACATTCCGATATTCAGACATTCGTCATACTGCATGTACGTTTAGATGTATATACCTAAATATTTAAAAATATATTATTATGTTATATTTGCCGATTAAAGTGGATCAATTTGAACCTTTGGACATTCAGACATTTAGACTTATAAGCATTTTCACGAGTCAATCAACTTTGCGTTTTTTAAACTAAGAATCTATAATTGTTTACTGATTTAACAATAGATTACCAAAAAATAATAATCATTAAACAAAATAGTTGAGTTTTCTGTTTCCAGTTTCTCTTAGGAGAAAAGAAAACTCTTGGAAAGTTAGGAAGTCCTTTTTTTATATTTCATACTGTGCTGTAAAAAGCTGTAATAACTGATTATAATACTGAATCTGAGAAATTTTTACTTTTTGGATTCAACCAAGTCCTGGAAATGGCTTATTACAGCACAGTATGAAATAAAACACCGTACGATACATGGTCGAGAACTGTCATTATGGTACTATTTTAGAAATTTTAGCATGGACTTCTTTGCCGCCTGGGCTCCATCTACCTCGTACCGTAATTAATCAGTTCCCGACTTTCTAACATAGAGTACCCCCCTTTCATTATTATCTAATAAAGTGTCATTATTTTAGATTTGATAGACTCAAAATAAAAAATTCCGAAACGTCATCTGGATTAATATAATATAAAAGAAAATATTAAACGTTTTCTTCAGTACCATCTAAAGAAATTTTCTACTTGAAACGTTCGATTGACATTAAAAAAGGAGAATGATATTGAAACACTTATAGGGACTTTATCACAATGTATTCACCAAAATTGTAACAAATCCACAAGAACTCTGATGGAAAAGGTTTAAACAGTTTTACAATGACAATCAACTATTCAAAAACTCCCCTTAACTGCTAATATATCACCTTATATAGTAAAAACGAATATTCTAGTATTTTCGAATAACATAATCTAACCAAATTGCTACTTACGTGAAGAACTGAAAATATTCTGGAATATAGTCACTTAAACATAACTTAAAACAGTCTTTAACCGTTACAATATTCTGAAAGCTAGGAACATCTTAAAGGGTGTCACGCCAGTAGAGGTAGAAAATTTGCCCTAGTGCTTTTACTAGATGCATTTCCCACCCAGGTCGTCGTTATCTAATCACCTGGTAGGCATCATGCTGAAAGCAAAAACATAACTAATTGAAGATAAACTAACCAATAGAAAACAAACAACAAATCTATTAACAAAAGAAACAAGCAATAACAACGCATAATTAAAAAATGTATAAGAAATAACTGGATACAATAATCTTAACTAATTCTGCCAATTAGACAACATGGTGGCATGTCACAATTTTTTACGAAAAGACACCAAGAATCACAACCGCTCAGACCTAGGTAAGCGTCGGTTTTAGAGCACCCCAAAGCGTAACTCTCACAGACGACTACAGTACAGACTCCTCGACACTCTTTTATAGACAATTCATATTCTGCGTGAGAATAAAAATTAAACCAGTTAAGTTTGACTTGAGATCTAACGTACTGACTTTGGTATGTATGATTACAATACAAAATAATACAATAAAGTATAAAACTAGTAAATTATTACGTAGATTAAAACTACCCTATCATCGTATGTGAGATATTTTCTTGCATCATTTTTACTTGCTGTTTTTGGAACGAAGTTCCCTTTCGTGCGATACGACCAGTTACGACTGAGGCTAGAGGCTAGCCGGAAAAAATTCAGACGAAATGTTGTCACGACACGACACACGCATGTTTCTCTGTGTGTGTGTGTCTCTCTCTCTCTCTCTCTCTCTCTCTCTCTCATAGATAGATATATTACAATTAAAAAGACACTAATTTAAATTAAAAGAAAATGTACATTAAAAAGAAAATACTGTAGAATAAAAAATAAATACCTAGAATAGTATTATATTTTATTTCATCCTGTTTTTATAAATTAATGAATTCATAAACATTTTAAAAATAGTTCGTAACTTGACTAGTTAGGTATGTCAAATTACCTTAACTGTCAGTTACTGTCAAATATTTTAATTTTAAAATTTTGTATTGTTAAATCCTGTTTTAAATTTAATTGAAATAAAAAGTAATTCTAGGTATATTAATTGAAATAAAAAGTAATTCTAGGTATATGTATGTCATCTAAACCTCTGGTATTGTATAAATGGACACTTTTGTTAAAAGAAACGAACTGTTGAAAATATTTAGGTGATAATGGATTTACTATTTTCTATTTTGCTTTGAACAGTGTAGTGTCGCGATTTTGTTAAGTTTATACAGGTTTTTTGTAAATAATAAATAATAAAATAATAGAAAATAATAACAATAATGTATCCTTACAGTGTTTCTGAACAAGTTCCGGATATTGCTGATAGAGTTAGGTAAGTAAAGTAGACATTTTATACAGACATTATGCTTATGTATGTATAAACACTCTGTTATGTTTACAAATTACAATTCCTTCACTAATTAATCGAAAGGAACTTCGTTCCATTCGGGTGTCCCTTGACACCTCTTACTTTTTTTTATTTAAGTAGGTTTGAAAATTTGTAGGTTTATTTTACAAATTTATCCAATTAAATTCAATATTTTATTAAATTTAATATTATCATTACTCAAATAAGTGGTTCTTTGTATTTGTATCCGGTCTTATTTCCCATGATTAATGCTAAAAATCTCCTTGACAAATATCCCAAACTGGCGAAGTCGAGCGAAATAACTTTCAAAACAACCTCTGAAAATCTTTTAGAGCACGTTCGCTCGGGAAAAATTTCATTAAACCAATTAGCGGCACGGTCGTTTACTAACTTGGAACTACAAGCCACTGATTGCTTGCAATGAATCGAGACGTTTACTGAGGTCTCGTTGTTTATTTCACGCCTTTTCTTTCGCGACACACATACACAGATACAAGTTCGTGAGATTTTAGATTTAGAACGTAACTAGATTAAATGTCAGAAAATTATCTACTGTTTTTTTTTAATTATATCTATAGGTACATATAATAAAACCGTAGAAATTGAAATTCTGTACATTAAAGATATTTAAAAAATAATTAGCAGGAAGTGTTAGTACTTCGATATAGAACTCAAAAATGTGGTTAGATTTTCTTGTCTTTTTGTATGTTTGTGCTCGCATCACATGAAAACTAATGATCCGATTCGAATGCGGTTTTCACAGATGTATTTGCCTTCTTTCAACTTAACATCTGTTTTATATAAATTTCAGAAATAAGGCACAGAAATGAAAACAATGAAATTAAAGTAGATAAAATGATAGAAGATATTAAGTGAATAAAAGTGGAAAAAGGTCTAGGAAATGATAAGATAACAGCAGAAATTATTGAAAATAATGGGAAATCAAGCACTAACTAAACATGTGATGGGCATAGTGTGAAATGAAGACTGAAAAATTGCTTTGTTGCTACCTATATATGTAAAAGAGGATCGAATGTTGAAGGTATCTGCGAAGATTTTGGATAAAAAACTAAAAACATTACAAAACATTGGCTCAAAAAAGCTCAAAATGGGTTTCTAAAAAGCAGAAGCACGCAATAATATATTTTTTTTACTAGCTGCACCCACGACGTCATTCGCGTCACGTGTTGATTGTTATATAAAAATTTCTCTCCCGACTCCGTGAAAGTGGTGGGGGGAGAAGTTTTTATACACCAGATGTTAAATTAAAAGAAGACAAATACATCTGTGAAAACCGCATTCGAATCGGATCAGTAGTTTTGATGTGATGCGCGCACAAATATACAGACAGACAAACAAAAAAATCTAACCACGTTTTTGGGTTCTATATCAATGTAGTAACACCCCCCGCTAATTACTTTTTGAATATCTTTAATGTACAGAATTTTCAATTCTACAGTTTTATTAAATGTATAGATTATTTTTCACGCCCCCGCAACCTCTTTGTTGGTATAATTACGTAAAATCCGTTCAAAATTGACCTCAAAATTATAAAAATAACTATTATGCAAAGTTTCAAACTTGTGGGACTTATAGGTAGATTTTAAATTTTAATTTTTTTTCACGCCCCCGCAATTCCCCTTGTGGGTGAAATTTCGTAAAATCCGTTCACAATTGACCTCAAAATTATAAAAATAACTATTTCGCAAGGTTTCAAACATGTAGGACTTATAGATTTTAAATTTTAATTTTTTTCATTTTTCACGTCCCCGCAACCCCCCTTCCGGGTGGAATTTTGTAAAATCCGTTCACTTTTGCCTTAAAATTATAAAAATAACTATGTTGCAAAGTTTCAAACTTGTGGGACTTATAGATTTTAAATTTTATTTTTCACGCCCCCGCAATCCCCCTTATGGGTGGAATTTCGTAAAATCTCTTCAAAATTGACCTCAAATTTATATAAATGACTATTTTGCAAAGTTTCAAACCTGCAGGACTTATAGATTTTAAGTTTTAAATTTTTTTTATTTTTCACGCCCCTGCAATATCCCTTGTTGGTGAAATTTCCTAAAATCCGTTCTTAGCTGACCTCTACCTCCCGATCGGCCTTACAGGTCCAGAGATATCGTGATGAATGACTATATACATAGAAACTCTCTTTTATTATATAGATAGATTAAACAAATAATAGAGAAGAACTCTTAGCAATATAGCTACGCTTGTCTTGCCTTTATAGATTTTAAAAAAAATTAAAAGAGTTTTAAGAGACAATCCTAACCAAATAAAAATATAAGACAGGGCACAAAACAGTGACTAATAGTTTAATCAAGGCACTATAGATAAAGGTATTGGTATTATCATTAGCCGTTTTCTGTCGAATGTCACTAAATTCACGTGTTAGACCATAGACAAATTTAAGAAACGCGCAATCGTATTCTGTAGTGGTAAAAATGGGAATTAAACCAGCAAAATATTATCAGCGGATAGCGCAAAAGCGGAAAAGCAGTTGTGGCGTTATAGTGACAGGTTAAGTGCTAGTAGTTTTAGTTCAATATGAATTGAAGGTAGTTTAAGCTTAAAAAGGGTATAAAAGAATAGTGAATAGTTTTAAACATGGCGCACTGATGTCGGCACTTGTTGCCAACTTTATTTTAGACATCAACACATCTGTTCTATTATCTCTGGTTTTGTGGTTGACATTGGACAGAAAATGGCTGGTGATAATTCCTATGTTTAGTGTCGATTTGACAAAAATGTCTTTCTTATTAACGTCATGTTATATTTACTTAGGGAGAAGTGAGTAATTGTCACATGTGGCCTAATGGAAATTTAATGACTGATAAACAATTTAATGGCTAAGCATTCATAGCTTAGTTGTTCGAGCGTTAGCGCCTAGAGAAAAGGTTGCGGTATAAAGTCCTGCTGGATGCAACACTTTTTCAATTTCTCCTTAATGTTATTTAATACATTTTTGGTTGTATATTTTCTAAAAAAAAATTAAAAAAATTTAAAAAATTTCAAAAATAAATGTCTATATCTACGTCTATATTTATGTCTACAGAGGAATATATCAATATATTTTTATACATCACAGCCTTCCACATGGGTAAAAAATTGTTTTATTTTTTGTTAAAAATAGTTTCCACTAGACTCCAAATCAAGTAATAAATAATATCAGTAACCTGACATTTATCCCATATAACAATTTCTGTTCAGTAATTTTATGAATGATAGTTAAAGAAATTTAGCTTCATACTAAATTATTTATCACAGTTAAAACACAGTTTAAACATGATATTGTGAATTGACTTTACAATCAAAGCCATAAATTTGTGTAATGGCCGCAATATCCTCAGAAGTTTTCCATGAAGACATCTTAACTATTATCGGGCGTACCTGTTACTAGCCATTATAAGTTTTATTCACGCACATAAATCGTAATAGGCAATAGATATCACCGTAAAATTTCTTTGGATTTATATGACTTTATTTGTGCAAGATATATTAATGTAGGGTATTTGAGAGAAAGGTGATTATATCAACACAAAATGAGATAGAATTTTATAGCCGAGAAAACTTTTATATCGTTTCAATTTACTGCTGCTTGTAAGATATTTACGTCTATTTTTGTGGTTTCAGTATAAAGTTTATTATACCAAACTTATGTACAACCAGAATTATTTCCTTATTTTCTAAGGTAGGTACATAATTAGAACTTTAATCCCCATACCTTTGTTGTGCCTGGAAACCTATTTAATTAAACAAATTACAATATAATCTATGAAGGAATGTACAGCGTTGATAAATAATTTCGAACATAGTAATCGCAAATCTGCCAGTCAATTAATATATACAAGGTGGGTAATATGTAACTGACTGATTTGTATTTTAAATATTTGTTACTAGAAATAAAACACATTCATTTTTTTTATCTTTATACGTTATTGAAACTAAAATATAATGTATGAAAAATAAGTTTGAATTTAAAAAAAAAATAAAAACGTTTTTACGTTTTTTCTCGTTTTTTCGATTGATTTTTATGTTTTTTTTTTGTCCATTTTATTATAAATTGCTTTTCAAGACGATTCCAAGGAGCCCAAACTCGATAGCGGTACGACGTTTCATCTCTGAGATGCTACGGTCACCTTCCGGCACCATCATCATATCAGCTTTCTGACATCTTAATATTGCATTATCACCCAATTTACATGTCTTTACAAAATTTCAGATCAATTGGAAGTCGATAAGTGGAGCAAATTTTGCTTCCAAGATTTCACCCGTACAAACTAATGAACACGGCAAGTCAAATAAAAGCTTGTAATGCTTGTAATAATATCACAATCCGCGCAAACCTGAGCACTCTGGATTGCATTTTCTATCACTTTTTGGTAGGTTTCCCGAAAATAGGTTTAATCGCTTTCGTAATATGTTCTTTAGCTGATCGGCAGTATTTGGTTTGTTGGCATAAACAAAATCTTTTAAAAATCCCCATAAAAAGAAGTCAGCAGCCGTTAAACTTGGAAACCTTAGTGACCACATGACATTACCAAATCGAGAAATTGAACATCCTGGGATGTAGTGGTCGGTCATGAATGACAGGAGGGTTTTGTGGTGGCCAGATATAAAATTTTTTGAAATTTTTAGAAAGTATACAAATAAGAATATACTAATGACATTAAGGAGAAACTGAAAAAATGTCGCATTCAGAAGGACTCGAACCTGCAATCTTTTGCTAAAGGTTGCAGGTTCGAGTACTGCTGGAACCGTTGTGCGATCATGTAGCGCTTCATAATGATTTGACACATGTGCTTTAAACAGCTACTACGGCGCCACTTACTGAAATGCACGTATAAAAAAATGGCGTGCAATTCAAATCAGTCAGTTATATATTGCCCATCTTGTACAGTCTGAACGTAACTATCACTACTGCTAACTTTTGAATTTAGCTAGATAAAATAACATCATTTCTACTATTGTTTTATATACATATTAACAAAACTTTTCAGGTAGCGCTGCAGAAGTCGTGTAATCTCCTATATAAAACACATATATACCCTTTAATATATTCCTAGGTGTTGTATTTTTTATACATCAGTCACATTTTTTAAACTTCTGATTTTCGTTGGTACAGCTATGAGTCAACTCTATTTTTATCATGTACTTCTCTTAAATAGTTCTTGATATACTTGAACACATTAGTTTATTATTCCTTAAAATTAAAATTTATTGTAAAATTATACAGATTTAAGAGTCTGCTGCTAAAATTTAAAAACCTAATAATAATTTGTAAATAAAATATTTATCACTAGCAGTAGAGCTTGAGGTTTAAATAATTTTAGGTAGGATTTGTATATTTTTACTATCTTTGTGTTTATATCGTAGCGACTGTTTTTATTTTATTTTATTGTACAGCTGTCTGACAAACAGTTACCGGTCGTACTGAAGCCTAATTGAGCTTATTCTACTTCCTCTATTGGATCATGACACTCATTTTAGTATCTTGGTACCATGTACCTACTAATTGGTACAGATATAAAGAATGGGTGACATTTGATTGTGAAGTCAATGTAAAGTTTCCAAAAATTAGCAGTCAAGTGCATTCCAATTGCATAGAATGAGTTTAACTGTTTTAATTCCCACAATGTACAGCTGGTGTCATTATTAAATAGTCCCAAGGTGTTCCTTCACCGGTGCATAACTTGTAAGAAATCCTGTAATGACTCCTAATTGATTTCCGCTTGTTGGAACGAAGTTCCCTTTCGCGCGTTACGAACAGACGCTAGGAGCTAGCCAAAAAAAATTCATACCAAAAATTGTCACGACACTATGACACGACACGCATGTTTCTCTCTCTCACAGACCAAAAAATAAATAACTCTCTCTCCCTCTCTCTCATAGATAGATATATTACAATTAAAAAGACACTATTTTAAATTAAAAGAAAATGTACATTAAAAATAAAATACTGTAGAAAAAATAATAATTAACTATAATAGTATTACATTTTATTTCATCCTGTTTTTATAAATTAATAAATTCATAAACATTTTAAAAATAGTTCGTAACTTGACTATTTAAGTACCTACGTCAAATTACCTTAACTGTTAGTTACTGTCAAATATTTTAATTTTAAAATTTTGTATTGAATTGTTAATTCCTGTTTTAAATTATAAAAAGTAATTCTAAAAAGATGTGTTATCTAAAGCTCTGCTATTGTATAAATGGACACTTTTGTTAAAAGAAACGAACTCTTAGGTAAGTAGAGATTTTATACAGACAATAATAAATGCTTATGTATGTATAAACACTCTGTTGTGTTTACAAATTACTAATTCCTTCACTAATTAATCGAAAGGAACTTCGTTCCATCCGGGTGTCCCTTGAAACCTCAAACTTTTTTTATGCAGTAATTCAGGTCTTCTAGCACACGCATGTTCAATATTTATTCTGTGTGCTTGATCTAAAATGTGGTTCCAGCGATGGATGTCTTGTTTACGGATGCAGGCTTTTATCTGACACCGAATTACACTTTCTGCTACCATTAGAGCTCTGGACCGTTAAATCTTGTAGCCGATCATTATCTTTTACAAATTTACCAGCCTGCTCATATTTGTGTATTCCGGTGTTTCACCAGAGCATCGGAGTTCAACTAGACACTTTTATACTATTCTAGAACCCATTTTTGTTTTTCCTTTAATAAAAACAAAATGACAACAAAGTGCATATATATATTAATCTGCTTAAATTTATAATTTTATGTTATTCTTTCGTGATTTTTCGAAAATTGCAACTTCCTTGCCTAAAACGCATAGGTATATGTATGTATTTTTTTTACATTTTGATTACATCTATTAATACCTTCTCCTGAACTCTCCTTAGTCTTAGACCTATAAGTGTAACAGATATAACCGTGAATCTTGAGTATTTTACCATTACTCTATCTACTTAATTTTGTTATGTTTTGATCTGGGAGAAAGTTTTTTAGATTCTCTTGCATTATGTAAAAGCATTTTTCTTTTCCTAATAATATGAAGAGAAAATTCAAACAAAACTTTAATAGGGTACCGGACAGTAATCGAAAAAAAATCTAAAATGTGTTTTAAAATAAAGTTTGTTATACAACAATATCACTCAATAAAGATTTTTAAGAAATAACAATGATTTATATTTTTAAATCAATAAATAAAGTTGCGTAAATTATCTGTGACGTGTAAGAACCCAAACGCCTATCACAGTGCGTAACGTCATGTGTAGGTAGCCATAAGTAAACAGCACTGCTTTGTATGTTATTTCGCGTTTTTCTACGATTTATTTGCATTTTTCTAAAAATATTTCATTGTAATTAGTTACGAATTGAAGGACTATAGTCATAACAGAACTTTAGTTATACATTATATCTCTAGTATAAGTGAATGTTGGAAAAAAATATATTCCATATTTTATATGAAAGCACTAAATAAAGTAATTATACACAATTTGTCAATGGTTTTATTTATTAACATTCTCAATATAAAGTAAAATAAAATGTATATAAAAGATATAATTAAGTTTAAATATTCTCTACAGCTTCTTTGGCAGCTAAAACACAAATACAAGATTGTTTATGCACACGTAAAACATTCTAAGTAAGACATAACCTATAACACCTAAATTACATACACACTAAATATGATTATTTATATAATGGGCTGTGTAATAACACTCTAGGTACAGTACTTACATCAAAGTGATCTTCACAAAAGTAAATTGGTGAAGTAACAGACATTCCATCGCACTTATGTCTGGTTTTCGAGATACACCAATAAAAAAATTATTTGGAGTAGTTACTGATGTATTTCCACATCGAGGTACAACACACCAACGATATCTTTTTCGGTCCATGATGATTAAGAAACACAAAATACTTTATTTATCTAAGCACTGATCACTTGTAATATGGTTAGAAGTTTGTTTACCTTCCAAATGACGTCACGCGATCTGAATTGACATGAAGTGCTGTTTTCGCGGCAATTTAAAATAAATTATGTTTTTGACGTTTTCAAGTACACCAGAGGATTTATTTAAATAAAATATTATTTTTTATGGCTATATATATTAATAAAGATTATTTTTAAACACTATTTGAAAAGTTGTCCGGTTCCCTATTGCTGGTGTTAAAGTGCCTCACAGAACTTCGTTTTAGCAACTAAAAATTTAGAAAATATTAGGTGTAATATTATTTATTGTATGGTATACTATATTTTACTCGCTGGTGCCCGCGGATTTGCTCGCGTGGAAGTTTATTATATGCAAATACAAAAACATACATTTATTTTACAGAATAATTTAAAATATTACGTTAATTTAAAACATCTTTGTATACCACATTTGTGGTTCGCAAATCACACTTTCGAACAGGCTACATAGAACTTGTCATGAGAAAAGCAGTCTCGTAGGTCTAATTCGCTTCATTAATCATCATGGCGATGCAAACTTTAAAAGGGAACTGTTCTTGAACTCAAAGGGATATTTTGATGGTATCAAAGGTTTTTGTTGAATATGAGAAAAATAGTCTTCTCTTTAACCTTGTGCTTCATTAATTGTCATGGCGAAGCAAACTTTATGAGGGAACTGTATTCTCTTGAACTTAAAGGGGTGTTCTGATGGTATCAAAGGTATTTGTTGAATATACACCATTTCTTCTGTAGCACAGCCAGTGATAAACGTAGCCCCTGTAACATGGATTGATGTTACTCGATAATGTTACATCCTCGCACTACACCGCACCGCACAGTCCATCAAAGGTTCAAATATATACAGAAATTAACTGGATGAATTAAATACTGCATAAATATGTATAAAAACAATTTATTTATGTTTTAACGTATCTATTTATTTATCATACGTGTGAAAATAATTTATTCATGTTATAACATATTTATTTTCTATCAACAGCCCATGAAAAAGAATTTTATACGCAATTTCAACATTTATTTTATCACCCTAATAGTAGAAATTGAATAGATACAGGTATTGATTTATTAGTAATTGAAAGTCTGAAGACAAAGTTGCATGCTTCTAACTTCAAAAATTACGGAATTTGAGACTTACCTATATACAAAATGTCAACACCTATTTCAATTCTTTGGTTTAGAATATACAGAAATGCTTAAACTTTTGGGCTACCGATTAAAAATTAGTAGATACGTATTCAAGCGTTCCTTTACACCAAAAATAGTGCAAGTCCCTTTTTCACCCCTTATTAAGTAAAAATTTTGAAATTCCTGAACCACGTGTTTATTTGTTTAACGTCAATAACCGAAATACAAAATTTTGTTTCAAAATGACGGATTTTCATAAATATTGTCGTCTCCTATTTTAAATTCTTTTGGGATGGAATTTTCTACAATTCTTTCTTTGCCGGTACCTACATATCAAAATGAATATACAGTTCGAACTTTATGTTTTTAGCCTAGATAGTTTGCGCTCTGCGATAATATAATGAATCAGTTACTCAATCAAACATTACATTACATGTTATTTTATAAGTATAGATTGGATTCGTACGCGCTTTTTCTTTTTTTGCTTAAAACTATCCGATCTGCTTCTCCAATAAAGATAAATTCGGGAAAAGTATTTTGCGATTTTTTAAAAACTATGTGTGAAAGACTGCTAAATTATTAAAAAATAATTATTCATTACAAACATACGAATGACATAAACTCAAAAATGAACATCCTGGTCGAAACTTTTAACTGACTTCAAAAAGGAGGAGGTTCTCAATTCGACCATATTTTTTATGTATGTTACCGACAATCTCCGGTATTTAGGTTCCGATTTTAATTTTTATTTTGCATTCAAAAGACTAGAGTGTCCGTGTGGTTTCATAGAAATTTGTTTAAGGTCTGGTCATCAATATGGAAGATATTCCTGGAAATATCACAAAAATCAACAAAATAAGTTCCGCTGTGAAGTTAATATTTTAATAATGATTTATAACATATAAACATAATAATAAGCCCGTTACTGTCTCACTCTTAAGCCAAAGTCCTCTTATCACAAATAGAAGAAATGAGCATTTAATCAACACGCTTGCTCATTGCGGGTTAGTGATTTCAGACAATTAAGTCCACGTTTCATCACGTTTTCCTTTACCTTACGTGCATGGTGTTTTTAGGTGTTAGACAATAACCTTATGTCTCCAAAAAGTCACGTTGTATATATTGGGATTATTGGGAATTTAACTCAGTACCTCTTGCACAATATTCGAAAGGTTTTAAACATAATATACTGGAACCCGTTGAAACAAAGTCACCACCTTCAGGAGGACCTGGATAAAATTAAAAACTGAACAACGACCTGGAAAATGACCATGAATGATTCTAAATGCACGGTTCTCCACATAGGATGAACAACTCCCAAAAACAATTACATTCTGGGACAAACTGAGGTGGTAAGGGTACAAAAACAAAAAGATCCTGGAATGATTATCACCGAAGATCTAAAATGGGAACAACATATCAGTCACATAATAAAGAAACTACTCAACTTAATCTACCTACTGCATGTCTCATTTGGGGATCAATAAACTCAAATGATTTTGAGACTCTTCAAATCCTTTTTAAGACCAAAAATTGAATATAGACAGTGTATTTGGAATCAATACTATGTCGAAGAATTACAAAAATTCAGTTGGAACTGAGAAACTTACCATACAGCGACAGACTAGTTAGATTGAACCTGACAACACTTAGTGAATTACGGCCTCGAGGTGTCCTTATTGAAAGCTTTAAGATCACTGGTGGATATTATGGGTGCAACTTGGACCTCTTTTGCTCTCCTCAATTGCCTATTCTTAGAGGTCATGGTAAAAAGCTTGCTAAAGAAAAAACCAGCAAACTGCTAAAAATAAATTTCCTTACAAATAGGGTCATATACAGCTGGAATGGTAAACATTGTAAAAATGGTAAACAACAAAAAACTGTGAGAACGGTCAATGTAACAAAAAACTGTGATAAAAAAAAATGTGAGCCGTCACGGGACGCCTGGCAGATGTGAAACATCAACATTATTTTGTAAAAGTATATGCAGTATCCAATAAAAAAAGGAGTGTGCGTGTAACCTTTACGCGCGATTAAAGTAAACATTGAAAAATTTCAAAACTTTGAAAATTTTGAAAATTTTGAAAATTTTCAAAATTATCATGATTTTCAAATTTTTGAAAAATTTTGAAAATTTAAAAATTCTAAAAATCTTCACAATTTTGAAAATTTTAAAATATTTTGAAAAATTTGAAACATTTGATAATTTTCAAAATTTTGAAAATTTTCAAAATTTTGAAAATACCTTTTCCGTGAAAAAATACATTTATATATATATATATATAAATGTATATATATATATATATATATATATATATATATATATACATATATATTTATATACCAATTTTTATAATAATCGGTCCAGTAGTTTTTGAGTTCATGGATAACATATAGACAAACATTCATTTTTATAGAATAGATAGTATGCGGAGTCGTGTTAGGTTTTTGCGTCACCGTCGCCACGCCAGAAATCTGATTTACGTGCGGCTATAATTTGTTTATTATTGGAACTATTGGAACTATGTTTCTTACGGCAGGCTTGGAGAAGATAGGGATTTTGCTGTGTGACTGAACTGAAAAAAATGTAATAGTAAAAACCGTAACGAAAAATCCGTAACGAGACGTAGAATGCTCGCCTGCCACGCGGGAAGCTCGGGTTCGATTCCCGGCCGATGCAATTTTTTTTTGTATATATCTTAACTTTTACCTTTTTTTGTTAAAGTAGATAATATGAGATATAATTTTTAAAAATCTTGATAGTTGAAAGTAGTTAGGAAAGGTGAGAAAAAATAAATGTATACATTACTCTTTAAAGCTCACCTTGAATTTTAAAGAAGCTTCTTTCTTAACGCCAAGATTTCACTGATTTTGATATATTGACCGTTAAATGAGACGTGCGCAGGCGTTACAGTCGTATACACAAGCGAGTAGTGTTATGTGTCGATTCTTCATTAGCCGAAGGAACATAGTTCCTACCTGGTGTCCCACGAAACCATTTTAACTTGTTTAGTTTTTATATTTATTTACCTACATATTATAAGATAATATGCACTTTTAAGTCTATATTTCAATTTTTAATATTTTTACACATCAGTAAAAATATTAAAAATTAAAATATGAGCTTTAAAAGTGTACTTCTATATGAAACAATTAATACCCTGTCCCGTCAAATTTTTGAATCGATGAGCTTCTTCCCCCTATTGTTGGCGCGCCACCGTCGCGTCGCTCAAAACATGAGACCAATTTTATATAAGATATCAGTACATCTCTTTATTATATATTATCGATGCGTTAGGTTTTTTACGTAATACGTCACCGTCGCCACGCGAGAAATCTGATTTACGTGCCGCTATAGATGTTTCACATCAAAAAAACAAACTTCATCTTAAAAAAGAAAAACTTTATTTATGAATAGTAACACTGTGATAGACAGTTTAATAAGGAATTTTCCGCTTACTATTGATAAATCTGTAGCATGGTTGACGTTGACAACAGGAAACCTTTTTCTGAAACAGAGGAGTTTATGTGTGCCATACAAGACCAAGTAGTAGCCACCAGATCGTACTTAAAATTTATTGTGAAAGACCCCAAAATTTTAACATTAACCTGTCGTATGTGAGGAGAAGGAAATAAATACATCGAGCATATAATTAGCAGCTGCAAGACTTTAGCACCGAAAGACTACACTACCAGGCACAGCAACGTTGCCAAAATATTACACATTGAACTTGGATTAAAATACGGATGTATAGAAACTAAGCTGCCTACTATAGATATGCCCCAGAATCAATTCTAGAGAACGACAAATTTAATGCAAGATATATTGGGCTATATAGATCTGTTGTAACGGTGCAGCATAATAGACCAGACATATGTCTACTGAATAAGGACAAAAACATTGTGTTCATAATAGATATTGCTGTACCTGCTCCTGCACACAGAAAAAATAGAGAAATACTTACCACTGGCAGAGGACATGCAAAAAGTATGGAGAATGGAGGAATTAAAAATAATTCCCGTCGTCATTGGATCTACCGGAGATGTTCCGAAAACTCTCATGAAAAATCTTCAGGCACTACAGATCCGAAAAAATACATACATCCAGATGCAGAAGGCCGTAATACTAGCAACTTGTAACATCATGAGAAAAGTATTAAAATATTTGTACATAAATAAATAAGAAAAAAATAGGATAAAATGGAATTCCAAAATAATAATAATAGTAATAATCATGAATTTGTGCCCACATCTGACAAAGCCAAAAAGCTAAAAAGGTTAAAATAAAAGGTTTTTTTAAAAAAAAAGGGACCACCTAAAAAAAGAAAAATGCACTACAAAGCCAGAAATAAATTCTTTTTTCCTTAAAACATTGGAAGCAGCTAGGCATCTGATTTCGATTTCCTTGAAGTCGTCACCAATGCAAATTGCCCTCTATCTTAATCTTAGCTATTTTTTTGAAGGCGGTTCATTTTTTTTAAAGAATTTTTTTAATTTGCATTAAGATATTTTGTTCAAAATTTAATTTTGATTTTTTATGCCAAAATATGCTAGTTCAGAATTCAAAGAAATACTACATTTTTTGTGTAAGTTGTGAAATGCAAAAAATTGTACCAACCTGTATTGTACTAATTTTAAATAATATTACGACGGGAGTAGCGCCAACGATGGCCATTTCATATTCTAATAAGCACGGTATGGTACGGCACAAACAGAAACACAGAGAGAGGGCTGTGACCCCAGCAGAATTTCGAACTTGTTGCTTTGTCATGATAGGGTGAGACGGCACATTCAGCTGTTCCCGATGCTTTAGCACCTGGTGAAATCAACAGCTGACCCAGAGAAACAACAGACATCTGTCTACGTCACGGCTGACACGATTTAAACAATGCGATATTTTATATGTATGCCATCGTGTGCTTGGGTGCACTATCTTTAGGGTTATTAATGCCGACATGAGGGATGGTGGATAGTTAGTTATAGGGTGTGATCGACGTGACGTGGTTAAAAGATAAAAAATTTGTAAGCGTCATGTTTGATCAATTGTTACTGATTTATTTTTATTAGACCTCACAAAAAATATTACTTATTCATGATTCCACGTTTAAAAAAATCTAGCACGCTGTTTTTTTATTTATTTACGTTGGTATTGGTTTTTGTCAGGTTGGTGTGAAAGTAAAAATTGCTTGTCATTAGTTCACATAATCTCTAAACATACAGAATTACGAAAATTAGAGACCTAAACACAGATAAACATTTTCTATTATAATTTAAATCTAATAGCATGTATTAAATCAAATGTGCAAATCAAATTCAAATTCCGAAAGCAAACATTAGCATTATCTAGATAATTTATATTCAGAAAAAATCTATTTTCTTGATTTATTTAAAACGGAAATATTTGTCAGTAGGTATACTTATATCCAAAATACCTATTTAGGTTTAAATCAATCTAGTTTGTAACCTCTTTTCTTAATGTATGAAATGTGTTGGTTTATAAATAACCAGACGTGAACAGCAGATTGCTGAAGCAGAGGAGTTTGGAGTTAAGTGTCATAAAGAAAATGAAATATAAAAAAAAATCGTTTTTTAGCCTTCTCCAAAGCCTAGTGAGGTCGGACTTATCTCTCTATATTATTCTCTTCCACCGTCTTTTCTCCAATATTTTATGATTAATGAATTAAACAGATAAACCTCTTTAATACGCAAATTTTTAGTTTTGCATATAGCCATAAACACAAAAAATATATACCGACACTTAAAGTACTTTATTGCTTTTTTAAATATATCCCACCAAAACATTCAAACACACTGGTGAAACACTTATTTTAGTCTTTAGTTGACACCTGCAAAATCGCTGTTTTAAAGGCATCGATGACTGGACTGGAATCGTTGCCCACGCATTAAATATCTAAACTTAGGAAACTTACAGAAGTTCTTGGGACTTAGGTCGGGACTATACGGTGGATTATCTACCAATTCGATATTTTGAAGCTTCAAAAACTTAATTGTCTTTTGGGTAATGTTATCACTTGCATTTTCCTGATACCGGATGATGCGCCGTTGTGTGTTGCTTTCGCGATAACTTCTGGAAAACAGACCTTTTTGTACCAATCGGAAGCAACCGTTTTTCTATCTTCTAAAGCAATTTTTGCCATATGGCCAGATTTTGATACAAAAGTTGCGACCATTTTCTTTGCCAAATTTCGAGAACAGATCTCTTTTGTTGGTTTTTTCTAGTTGTAAAACACTCATACAACGGATTGATGTTTATTTTTCGTTTCGTTGCTGTTTATTTTCCGATTCGTAGGAGTAAATCCAAGATTCATTTTCACTATCAATACTATAAAAGTTTTTTCAGCTTCATGAATCGTCCAATGTTTTTAGAAACCAATTGACGCAAACAGATTTTTGCTTTTCTGTGAGCAAATGAGGTATCCAACGGGAAACCAACTTCTTAACACCCAGTTGTTAATGTAGGATCTTTGGGATCCAGATATTTGAAATGGCCAAAGATGCTTCTATCTCCCAGTATGTTACATGGCGGTCATCCTTAATTAACTGACGAACCGCATTAATGTTTTGCTGTGTGTCTGCTGTTTTGGGTGGACCTAGCCTGGATAAGTCACTAAAACTGAAGCGACGAAAATGAAATTTGCAATTCTGGATTTATGTCAACAAAAGATTGAGGTTCTATTTGTGTTTGAAAGTTTTATTGGTAGCGCCTTCTAAGCGGCTATATGCAAAACTAAAATAACAACCCTCGTAGTTACAATGTTTTTTTTTAATTCTATACTTTTAGAAAAAGAAACTTGAAAATACCTTAGGAACAATCTTTTTAACAGAAAAAATGTTACCAGTATATGATTTAAAAAATCAGTCCTTCGTATTATCGTATCTACAACTATTTTATTTGGGAAAATGGATTTGGAAGAAAAAATCAAAAAACGAAATTGTTACAGCCTTTTCCAAAACCTATGGCAATATATTCAGACAATTGCTTGCTTAATAGTATACATATAAAGAATCTTGGAAATGCAGTACTTTTAACGTTAATAAAACTGTTTCAATCCAAGTTTTCGAAAGTTATTAATTTCATCATTAGGAACTGACAATATTTAATTTGTCATAAATTTATAGTTGCTATACATCTCTGCGAGGTTACAACGTTTGATGTTAATATATTTATATATATATATATATATATATATATATATATATATATATATATATAATAATAGTAAGAATGACTAGTCAATATAACACTGATAATTCGACAACCAAAGAGATTGCAGAGTTGGGGATGTAGTCAGGAATTCTTGGCCTAGGTGAGTAAAACTCTTTGTAATATTTTCGAGCTTTCGAATTTATTTTAATTCTTCTTCAGGAAAAACTGTTAAAAATTAGAAAGTAAGTGAAGAATACAATTCAGAAGAGAACAGACTTACTGTACGTGAGTTGGATGAAACTACTAAATTCGTAGCACATTTGTCGCTAATAAATTTTTAAAATACAAAATACACAATCACATTGTTAAAAAACAAAAACCGAATAAAATGTTTAAACATTGTTTGTCTATAATTAAAAACGACATATTAAAAAGTTACAAAACGTTCACAAGTTTTTAAAATTTTCTGCGTTGTAATGTAAAATGGCGGAGAGCCCTTCCAGAAAGGCATGAAAAATATGTACGTTTTAAAGTTTAAACAAATTTTAAGGCAACCCTTTGCTGAATAGTAGGTACCGTTTAGGTTTATGTGGAGACGAAGAAAAGACAAGGTCAGCGCGGTGTTAGACAGATAACGAAAACAAGGTAACCAACAAATTATTGTTTATTTACATTTGTATTAAGTAGTTTGTATTAAAACTTTATCATAGATGTTTTCTTTCTTTTTAGGTTCAAGAATTAAAAAAAGGTTAACTTACCCAAAGGAGATGGATGGGAGAAAAGCAATAGTCAGACCGTTGTTATTAGACTAATTTCAAGATTCAGTACAATAAGGTTAATTTTATTATTTAATGTTTTTAATTGCTAAAAATATCACAGATAAGATAAAGATTGTATCCCAGTTTGACGTAGTTTTATTTTAGTAGCAGTTATTCGTGTTATAATTGTTGTCCAGTTGTGAATTATAACCTCAAAATAAAAGAAAAGTGTCAAAAGGAAGTACTTCTGCCTCACATGAAAAGTTACAGAAGGAAAAGTAGATGTAAAGTATTGTTCGAAGATGTTGTCAGTATAAAATGTATTTATGATGTTGAAAATTTAGTTTAATTTTGATTAATAGGTGGAGAAAATTTATTTGAAATACTGAGAATAAGGTACATGCGCCCTGTAAGGCCCACTTTTTGCTAAATTTTAATAGCTGGAAAAGAAATATAAATTTGTGAAAACTGCCTTTATCACAACATAGTTCATTTATTTGTGAATAAAGTAATCATACAAATCAACATGTTTGGAAACAATTCGTTAAGATAATAATTGTTTTTTAAAACCTCTAAAGTGGGCTTTTTTAGGAACATAGGCACCTATCATAGCCCAATATTAATTATGTAATCAATAAACCCTATCAAAACAAAAAATAAGTATTTATGTAAAACTTGACCTAATATTATATGATATTCTTAGGTAATCAGTCTGATACAAAAGTTTTTTTTGGTCACAAATTGGACGGTGGGCCATCTTAGACTTAGCAAAATTTAATTTACCTACTAAACAAAAACCTCTAAATAGACGCAACAAATAACAATGTTGTGGCGTTATTCTAATATTCACTTTTAGAAAAAACATGTTTATTTAAAGACCAAATATTTTTTTCAAAAACATCTGAATTGTCTCATATCTTCGACTGGTCCAAGCCATCATAGGATGTGATGGGCCTTTATAGGGTAATTTACCCCGCCACAAGAACTACTTTTTATAAATGAAAATTAACAAATAATATAAACAACTCTTACGTTAAGTCAAGTGCCCATAAACCCAAGTAACGCTGTATTAAAAAAAAACACGAAAGCTTCTTGTTTTCTTAAGAAAATACTAAAAAGGTTTAAATTAGAAAGTTATAAATCGTTAGCCCTTTGCAACGACACTAAAAAACTGGCAACCACTGCAAAAATGACGACTGTCTTCCTTATTTATGAAGTTGCAATTTTGTCTATGGCACTAACCGAACATGGGCGCAAAATTTAAATTCATTTGAACTTTTAGACGTACAAAATATTGAAAGTGGGCCATCTTAAGAACTGGGCCTTATTAGGCGTAAGTACCTTATAGCTGTAACAAGAACTCAGGTGCTGAATGTCAGTCTTTTTGTTGATGCTGTCCCCAACTCTGCAATCTCTTTGGTTGTCGAATTATCAGTGTATATATATATATATATATATATATATATATATATGAACAGTAGTGGTGTTCCGGGTTTCAATCCGTTCGTTGTTTGTGTCGTCACGACGTTTCGCCAACATCTCAGCTGGCATTTTCAAGTAATGCTTCCTTTGCGGCTGCTAAACTTCCAAGTTTAGCAGCCGCAAAGGAAGCATCACTTGAAAATGCCAGCTGAGATGTTGGCGAAACGTCGTGAAGACACAAACAACCAACGGATTGAAACCCGGAACACCACTACTGTTCATTCTACCATCCGTGAAACACTACATAATAACATATATATATATATATATATATATATATTACCTATATATATAGTAAAAATTAGAGTCAACATATCTATGGCTCATTAAAGGCCTATTTTAACCAATTTTCAAAATTTTTAATTGTTACAACTTTTTAAGTAATTTCATTAATAAATTACTTTTTAATAAAATATATAGCTCTAATCAGTTTTACAGAGTCAATAGTTACTCCTACGACATGTCTGATCGAAAACGACTCGTTATTACTCGGCCAAAACAATAAAAATTAATACCACTATGTTACTATTAGTACCTTCATATTGATACAAGATAACAGCGTACAAATGAGCCATTAGAGGAAAATGTTCCAGTAATATTGTGTTTATGTATATCTGATGTCAACATAAAATTAGGCTATTTAAATTTAAGCACTATATAAATAGTCCATGAGCTGCTAAGCTAAATTTATTGAGAATAAACAAGATACTGGGGTAATAAATTTAATGCTCGTTTTAACTGTAAGTGATTTAACATTTTCATTTTACAAATTATTGATGAGAAATTCTTTATGATCTATTATTAAAAAATGTTGGGTAAAATAAAACAAAAGATATTGGTTACCATATTCAATGTGTTATTACTAAGTATATACCTACACGGTGTCAAAAAATAAAATGGGTGTGTCCTGAAATAAGCAAAGGAGTGTTAACAAACATATGTCCGCAAATTAACGGTTTCTGAGATACAGACCATTTTGCGGTTAAAACAATTTTTTAATCTGTACAAAAAAACAATGATACTTATTTATTAACAAACAATAGAAACATAAAGTCAAATAAGATGTTCAAAGTGCCTTTCCTCCATTTCACTGCAGCTACATCTCCGTCGCAGGGACTGTCAAACTCTTTCCAAAATACCTTCGTTGGCTAGAATTAGATGGCATCCCTGCTCTTCTGCTCAACCCTTTACGGCAGCTTCTCAAGATTATTCACAGGAGTTGCGTATACAAAATTTTTTTCAAACTAAAAAGTCAAGAGGATTTAAATCAGGCGATTTTGCAGGCAATGGTACAGGTCCAGCCATTCCTATCCAACTTTCTTCAAAAGATCCGTCTAAACGCTCTTTTACATTGATTGAAACCACATGTAATTTCTTTGTATCATAGTAATATCGTTTAAGAGATTACCCAATGTGTTCTGCAAAAAGTTTAAGTAATCAGCTTCCGTCATTCGGTTAGGTAGTATAATTGTACCTAGCAACCGTTCGCCCAAAATAGCTATCCAAACGTACTTGCTGCCTGGATTCCACAATACCATGGGGATTTTCGTCGGCCCACATATACGAAGTATGGAAATTAAAAACACCATTTCGTGTAAACCTAAAACCTTACCTTTCATGCAATCGTTGGACAATTTACGGATAAAGCTGCTGCGCGTAGAGTATTTTTAAAACCAGAGAAGCCACAATTCCTACCTTCGCTAGTATTCTCCACAAACTTGTTTCTGGATTCTCCTTTACTCGTGCCAAAATTGTTTCATCTGTGTCAGGGGTGGATTATGGAGTTATGGGACTGTTGCCCAAATGTATTACGAAACAAAATGGTTCTCATCTATTTGTTACGCATATCAGAGAAAAAATGACATGCTTGCCCGAGATGAAATAGATAGATAGTAAAAAAATTGTAACGTTCGTTACCCTAATTATTTTTGTGAACAGCAAATTAAATTATAAAAATCACACTACCTGATTTAAATACTAAAGGTAATATTGTTGTATTGTACTTTACAAATGCTGCTGGATAATTTAATTTGTTCGTTAAAATCTACAAATCCTCACCAATTATTTTCTAAGAATAGCTGTTAACCCTGCGCCTTTTGAATTTTTAATTACTGGCGATTTAGGCATAAATAATACATATAATACCCATATATATATATATATATATATATATATATATATATATATATATATATATATAACGTGAAGTCAATAGTGGAGTTGCAGTCAATGTTATGGCCAATGTAAATGAAGAAAACTCTTATTTTTGTCAAGCTTTCGAATTTATTTAATTCTTTTTCAAGACATCTATAGTGAAGAAAAAAATTTTTTATATAATAAAAATTTTTTTATAATGTTTTATATGTGATAACTTACTAATACGTGAGGTTATGAAAAAAGCTGCGAATTCTGTTTGATAAAATTAAAGTAAATCATATTATTAAAATACATAAAAACATATACGTTTAAAACTTATTATTTGATTGATATTTTTTATATATGTATGTTTTTTTATGTATCTATGGTATTTATTTTAACACAGTAAGAAAGCAAAACATTGTAATGATTAATTTATTTAGATTTTATTATTATATCAAGTAACTTACTATATTCGTGAAATACAGAACTTTAATTTCAAAAACTTTTTATAAAAAAATTTTTTTAAATGTTAAATTTAATGAAAGTTGTTATTTTTTATGTTTTTATTTTTGTTTATTTTAATATTATATTAATCTTTATGTTTGTAATCCTGTTTTAATTTATTAAAAGTTTTTTTATATTTATAAGTTAAATTTATATGTTAAATTTATTTATATTTATTTTTGAAATGATAGAATGTAACAATAAATATTACTCAGCCCTTCTATATCTGATTTTCTATTAATACATGTTTGCCTTTTATCAATGTGTGTCATTTCTAAGAATAATCTTTTTTTATGGTTCCTTTCTCTTTCTAAAATTTTTGTTTCTTCAAATTTAAAACTATGATTATTTTTGACTGCATGTTCTGTTAGTGCACAAGCATTAATTTTATTATTTCTAATATCACTTTTATGCTGCGAATTCTGTTTGATAAAATTAAAGTAAATCATACTATTAAAATACATAAAAACATATAAGTTTAAAACTTATTATCTGATTGACTTTTAATATGTCTTCAATTTCTTTTTTATATATGTATGTTTTTTTTATGTATCTATGGTATTTATTTTAATAAATATTTGATATCATACTAAAAGAATATTGGATGAAGCAGGAGCCGAACGGTCGACGAATAACTGCTTCTAAGAGAAATAAAAACTCTTATCTCGATGCTAATGCGATCCAAACGAAGAGAAATAAGTAGACGATAAAATGCAATAGCATAAAATTAGTTTTTAAAATCATTTATTTGCAGAAAATTATTAAATAATTATATACTATACATTTATACATTTAAGATAGTATGTAGACTAGAATATCAAAGTCTTTCGCCGCTGTTATTTCTGTGTACCTTCCCATGATTTCCTATAATACGAAGGTTGTTTATTTAGTTTTGCAAAACAAAAAATATACAGAATAACAGTATTTTATTGCTTTTTAAAATAGATCCCACCAAGATCGATACAAACGTCAAACCAATTGGTAAAACAATTATTCCAGTCTTCAGTTGACACCTGCAAAATCGCTGTTTTAAATTCATCGATGGATTCTTCTGAAGCATTAAATTCTTAATCTTTCGGAACGCAAGAAGTCGTTGGAATTTAGGCTAGGACTATGCAGTGGATGGTCTAACACTTCGATGTTTTGAGGCTCCAAAAACTCGACTGCAATAACTCGATTATCTTTTGGGCAGTGTACGCACTTCTTATATAGGATAATTCGTCCCTGTGTGGTGCTTTGTCTCAGTTTCGCGATAACTTCTGGTAAAAAAACGTTTATTTACCATTTGGAATAAACCATTCTTTTATCTTCTTACGCAATCGTTGCCCACATGACCAGATTTTGACAAACAAGTTTCGACTATTTTCTTTAAAAAATTTCGGGAACGGATCACTTTTGTTAATCTTTTCTCGTAAAACATTTACACATTGATTTGGCGTTTTTTTCCGGTTTATAAAAGTAAATCCAAGATTCATCGTCACTAACAATACTATAAACGTTTTTTGAGCTTCCGTTGTTGAACACATCCAATGTTTTTAGACACCAATTGACGTGAATCGCTTTTTGGTCTCCTGTAACCAAATAAGGGATACAACGGAAAGAACTTAAATCTTCATGTATAATCTTTTGGGTTGATGTCTCTAAAATGCCCTAAGGTGCCTATATCTCCCGGTAGGTTATACGGCGGTCATCCTCAATTAATGTTTTGCCTTTTGACTGGTTTGGGTGAACTTAGCCTGGATTCCTCTTTAAGAGTACAACGCAATACCAGCGAGAAATAGTTAACTGGTGTGGTGCTTCATTCCCAGGAACAGAAACCATATCAGCGAGACATTGCTGTTGGGATAATCCTCTCCAAAAATTGTAAGAAATAATTGCTCAAAAATGTTCTCGTCCGACCTGCTAATTTCAAAAATTCAATACACGACTTGTAGGTATCGCAATTAATGAAACGCTGAATTACTTATTGTCAACAAAAGATGAAGGTTAGATTTGTGGTGCCTTCTAAGCTGCTATATGCAAAACTAAAAAGACAACCCTGGTATTTTCCTAAGCCTATTTTCTTTTTTTATTAAGTATGTAATAATTTGAAATACATTTTGTGTTGATAGTTTTTTTAACATTTCCTTTTCTTTCATGTTGCCTTAACTTCAGTTTATTTAATAAAAAATATCTGTAGAACAGGTTCAATTAAAACAAAACTTTCAATATTTTCTATTCTATTTATTATGAAAATATAATACAAAACTTACTATGTATTGTTACAGTAATAATAATAATAAGAATAATAATAATAATAATGTGGTCAATTAGTGGACTGCAAGTGTATGGGTTTAGTCAAGCATCGCACTGGCCAAAGTTATAAAATATTTTGCAACTTCATGCATAAAATTTACATTGTTTTCTTTGGCAAGGCCGCTACCCTAACGCGTTCCATCACGCTAGAGTGTTAGTTACGATGGATTCACGATAAAATTTTTGTTGTTTAGGAATAAGGTAATTTTCTCAAAACCAATCGCTATAAAGGTCACAAGAGATGCTAGTATAGTAAACAATATTTTGATTGGTTAAAGTTTGTATAAAGCAAGAATATTCATTAAATATAATTATTTCTTCACTAAACTGATAGATAGTAGATAATTGATAGCAAAATTTATAATTCTCTTTAATACAAAAACAGAAATTAGTTACTATATTATTGATTACGAATTCAAAGCGCAATCTAATAAAATATCAATCGCTATAAACTGGAAGATATTCTTCAATATAAAATTCGATTTTACAAATAATTTGTAGTTTGTATAGTGTAGTAGATGCACTTATACTTAAAATAAAAAACGTGTTTAAGATAACATCATTTTTAATAAGTTTCAAATTTTATATCGAAGAATAAAGTACCAAGATGTAACCTGCTTTTTTTGTATTTAAAATTTAGAAATTACTTTATTCGTAAACTTATTTCTTTACTCTACATCCGAATAACTTGGGAAAACTATCTAAGTAATATATAATAATATGTATATTGTATATAAACATCTAACATTGTAAATATACTATCATATTAACAGAAATTTTTTGTACATTCCCATGATAATCGGACGCACAATAAAAATCTTCATTATAAAATATGGTTTTTAATTTTTTTTCTCTAAAATTCATCTACCTAGGACTATATAAATAATACAGTAAATGGTATTGCTTTTTGATTACATTTGTTATATATAATGTAAACTATTGCTGACGCTATATTGCTATATATTAATAGGCAGGCAGCTAAACTAGTCGGTAAAAGCAGAACCGGCTTCCAGAAAATTTACAGTACCTATATGTATTTTCTTGTATATAAATATTAGTAACTTTTAACATTTTATTATTTAAACAACTTTTCTTATCACAAAGAGTAAGCATTCCGGTAATTTTTTCTTTAGATTAAATTTATTCGCTCTTTTAATTCTGGGTATTTTAAAAGATAAATTTGGGACCTATAAAGGCGTATCAAAAAATATTTAAAGCGTATAAAAACTAACAGAATCCTTAGATATACCACGTGATTTGCAAGACAAAATAAAATGAATAAATCCGTTCATGGAAATAGTCTATAAGAAAAATAGTGATTTAAAACTATAAATAAATGGCTAGAAACAGCAAGCATACCTACAGGTGCACACACACAATGAAGTAGAACTAGAAAAATTGTAAAAAAGTAGATTAGACTATAGACAAATACAAAAAAAGGTAAGTAAGTATCCAGAATGAGAATGAAGAATGGCATAGCTCGATTATTAGTGAGTTCAGGGAGACAAAAACACTTTTTTAATGAAATTAATAAAGTCAAGCTACAAAAACTTTTAAATGCTTTTCATGAAAAAAATATTTAGATTTTGATTAAGCTTAAAACATATAAATGCTTAAAATTTGTTTAGACCTGTTTATTTAGCCTCTGTTTCGTAACCGTAACATATAATGTTCGTGTTGTTCTCACAGACAAATACCCCTTTGGGATTTCACTGCTGATCTAGAATATATAAGTAAGTTACTTTTGATATATAAAAAAGTTTATCTAATAACAAAATATTACTCGTTACTTTTATTATATTATGAGATGATTTCTGTGTATTTTAAAGTTATAAGCCGGCACTGCGTAAAGGTACTCACACAAACCAAAGAGCGTATAATTGCACTGATATTGACCTAAACTTCAGTTTGTTACGATGAACAACTCGAATATAAGGCCGCGACCAACAAATCCTTTATTGCTTTTATGAGAAAATATTGCTTTGAGGTTATTGCTAAACTTCAGCCATTCCGCACCAAAATAAACTGCACGGGTTTCTACATTTGTTAAAAATTCTGCAAGGATCAGTTAATTAAGGTCATTTTGAAAATTTTTGTTTTAGAGCTACAAACAAACGATCGCTTATTAAACTGAACAATATTTTTAATTTTAAATTTCTAGCTTTAAAGTTCGTGAGAGTAATACTCAAAGAAATAGAAAATTTAGTTACTGTAGTCTTCTACAATATTTGCCTTTGAAAATTTGCCATTATTTTTTGGTTTCTAAAACACAATTTCTATAATATATTTTTGTAGTCGATACTATCTACTTAAAATCATTATTCCTATTTTTTCAAAGACTTCACATTCAAATCTTTCTTTTTTGTATACGATTTCCATTTTGTAATTTTTTCCCACCTTTTATATAAAAACAATGATTATAGTCCAAGATCCCGATATAGGATGACCTTCACCGAGCTAGTTAATGGACCAAACATATTTTTTATGTAATTTAATATATCAAAAAATATATTGCATATGAGTTGCCTATCGAATTTCAGTCAAGGATATTTTTAATTAATTTTTAAAAAAATTTTGTGCGACTGAGAGGTCCCTACCTACCGTCCCATGCGATAGAAGAGGACACAACATAACAGCGTTTGAATCCCGGCCTTTTAAATAGAGACAGCTCTCTGCTCTTGAAAACAATTTTTGTATCAGTATATATCTATAGATACATTAATTATATAGAGCAAATTGCTTTAATTTATTTCAGTTAATATTTTTAAATAGGAAAAAAAAGAAATAAAATTTGTAAGATAAGAATTATATATTGTTATGGTATCACTGTGTCTATTGTGTAAATTAAAATATCTTACTGTATAGTGTGACGACATAGACCAGTGACTATTAATTTTTTTATGTATATAAGCGGTGAAATGCGATGGAAACGGGAATTGATTTCTGATTTTTGATTGATAATTTGAACTTGTCATTTTGTATTTAAAGTTGATCTTAATATAGAGTTATAATTAATTGAATGGTGAATTTTTTTAAATAAAATTAAAAAAGAATAAAAGCAATAAGAAGGAACCCATCCCAGAAAGCCGGAGTTAAGAAGAGAAACCGTTACAAAATTGTCGAACCAACGTGGGGCCCAATACAAGTCAACTACTAGCACCCAGAACTGCAAATTCGAGGTCCACTGCAAGCACCTGAACTGCAAATTCGAGACACCTACAAGTACCTGAACTGCAAATCGAGACACCTACTAGCACCTAGAACTGCAAATTCGAGACACCTCCAAGGACTTTGACAGACGGGACTGACAGATAGGTAAGATATTTGCATTTATATAATACACGCAGTGATTTGTGGGGAAAATTTTATTAAAACAATTAAACATAAATTATAAAACTAAAATTATTTTATTGAAAATTAAAAATAAATTTTAAAACTATAAAAAAAAAAAAAAAAAAAAAAAAATAATTATGGAAACAAGAAGACAAAGACAGGATAGGGATAATGCACAAAAAGGAGATCATCAAAAAGATGATATAAATATTATGGAAAATAATGAATCGGGAGATGAAAAAGAGAATACTACAATTATAGAAGCAATTATAGAAAGTAGTGGTAACAAACATGAAGAAAGTGACATGGACAGAATGTTTAAATTTTTAGAAAAAATGAATGAAAAACAAGAAAAAAATAGAAAGGAAGATCAAGAAAAACAGGAAAAAATGAATAATAACTTAGAAGATTTGAAGAAGAATTTACAAGAAAATAAAGAAGAAATGAATAAAAATATGGATTCTATAAAAAAAGAAATAAAAGAAGATATAAAAAAAAACATGACTGAACAAATTAAATTAATAAGATCAGATTTACATGGAGTTAAAGAAGACATGAACAAAAATATAGAAACATTTAAAGATGAGATGAGGAACCAAATGGAAATGTATAGAGAAACAATAAAAGATATGAAAACAATTTATGACAAATCAGTAATTAATAAGGACTATGAAACTGAATCTCCTGAAGACAAAGATATGGGGGAAAATAAACTTAAAAATGAAGATAATTCTGAATTAATAGAAATATATGAAACAAATATAAATAAAAATAAACCTATGAGACGATATAAAGAAGAATATATTTACGAAGACATTTTACAGAATGGAAAAAGTAAAAATAACTATTATAAAGAACATGTTACATATAAAAACAAAATGAAACAAGAATATGAAATTATGAAATTAAAATTAAATTATGAATATGATGATGATAAGAAGAAAGATAAAGATAATTATTATACAAATGAAGAAGCAAAATGTGAAAATAAAGTATATGAGGGTGATAATAAATATAAAAATAGATTAGATTATGATAATGACAATAAAATTAAACATAAAACTAATTTGAATTACAATTATAAGAATAAAAAGAAGTTTAAACATAAAACATATAAAGAAGATGATATAAATTATTTTAAAATAGATAACATTAATAGAAGATTAAGGAAGATTTAGATGAGTATTGTATATAATTATAAAACGAGAAAAAAATAAAATAGTTAAATAAAAGTAAATAAGATTAAAACTAAATTAAAATTAAGATTAAAATTAAAAATATGGATAAAAATAAATAAATAAAGCTTTATAAAATGTTTAAAACAAAATATAAAGGAACACTGAATAAAAAAGTTAATAAAAAAAAAATATTAAAAATAAATTAAAAAAAATTAAAATATGTCTTTGAAGAAAATTTTAATTTTTTTTAATTGTGGGGATTTGTTATGGTATCACTGTGTCTATTGTGTAAATTAAAATATCTTACTGTATAGTGTGACGACATAGACCAGTGACTATTAATTTTTTTATGTATATAAGCGGTGAAATGCGATGGAAACGGGAATTGATTTCTGATTTTTGATTGATAATTTGAACTTGTCATTTTGTATTTAAAGTTGATCTTAATATAGAGTTATAATTAATTGAATAGTGAATTTTTTTAAATAAAATTAAAAAAGAATAAAAGAAATAAGAAGGAACCCATCCCAGAAAGCCGGAGTTAAGAAGAGAAACCATTACAAAATGTATTGCTATAACCTTCTTATTAACTAAAGATTTATATATACTTTAATGTAACAAAATATATACACATATATATTTAATTGATTAAAAAAAAATTAAAAACTAATCCTTTATTTTAATATGAAACTACTCCAAAATAATGCTCAGAATGTACGCGTCTATCGCTTTCCTTCTTGTCTTCAAGAGCAGAGAGCTCTCTCTCTTTAAAAGGCCGGGATACAAACGCTGTTATGTTGTGTCCTCTTCTATCGCATGGGACGGTAGGTAGGGACCTCTCAGTCGCACAAAAAAATTTTAAAAATTAATTAATAATATTCTTGACTGAAATTCGATAGGCAACTCATATGCAATATATTTTTTGATATATTAAATTACATAAAAAATATGTTTGGTCCATTAACCAGCTCGGTGAAGGTCGTCCTATATCGGGATCTTAGACTATTATACCGTTGTATTTATATCGATCTGGGAGTTTACAACACGATGTTAAATATTGACTTAGTCATTTTCTTTTTTAATTTTACATACGTTTTCTTGTATAATTCCTATTTGCTTAATATGGGTTTACCATATCTATAGACGGATAACGATAAGACTAATATATAAATATTTGATAATTTTAAAATAACTGTTGAACACTATTTGCAATATCTGTTAAAAGCCTTGCGTGAGTTGTTCATAGAAATTCATTCTGGTGTTTTCAAATAATTGACATGGTTTGTTAGAGAACTTTTACGTAACGTTACCAAAACGTTACAAAAATGTTGATGTTTACTCTTATTCTAAGTCGAAGTTAAAATATGCATATTTCTAGTTTTTCCTAGAATTCACCATTAAAAATTCATAAAATGTACATTTTCCTAAATATTTTTATACAATATATCCAATATATTTCTAAATATAATTTTTCTTAAATATCTTTTTCTACAAAAAAGGGAATCTAAGAAAAAACTTTCTATAAAAATTTTTACATATGAGTACATACTTTAACTTCGAAATTTTCTTTACTTAAGTACTCGTTACTTCTATATTGCTATAGTTTTTAGAGGAAGGGTCTTTTTTGACCCATCTACTCATTTATTGCTTTTGAATACCCGGCATTCCGGGAAGAAAATACCGAAACCATTATACCCGCCATTCCATATACGCAACATCATACATGTCATTTTTACGAATTACATTAAAAAGTACAACTTTAATTAATATAGTTAGATGAAAATAGTTCTTATATTAACAGAAAACTTTGATAAAGTACCTCATAGTTTAAATATGTTTTAAGTTTTATTAATTGGTTTTATTCATAAATATAAATGGGTGTTTAATTCTTATATTTTAACCTAACTTCAAACTGAACTAGTTAAACGTCGAACATTAAAAATAAATCCACGTGTTATACAAAAATTATTAAATTTTTATCGCATTTTGTAATTAAGGCAGCTAAAAAATCGATTTTATTTCTATGAACTAACACATTGACGTCAGTTCTGAAGTGGCTCATCTGCGTCCATTCCAGAAATTTATACTTTTGCTTTTTTTATATTTTCTAAACAAGTTTTTTGTAGTATTTTCTTATCTTACTTCTTTATAATACAGTCAAGGTCCCGGTTCAAAAAACAATTTCTGAACTATCACAACGAATGACGAGACTACAAGAGGAATTATCACAACGACTGACGATCCAACAAGAGGAACAGACACAACAACTCTCCCAGCTGTCGCAACGAATGACGAGTCAACAAGAGGAGCTATCACAACGGATGTCTACCTTATCAGAAGAGTTATCCAGTTCGTTCTCCCAGCAAATAACACATCTTCGGGACGAGCAAAATCAGCAAGTAGCCAACTTGCGAGAGGAGCAAAATCAGCAAGTGGCCAACCTGAATCAGCAAGTAACCCAATTCAGAGACGAGATCAACCAGCAAATGCAGTCCGAAATAGAAAAGCTTAAACGAGAACTGGAAGCTTGTCTACAAAACCAAACCATCCACCACGGCGACGGAATTCAAATAATTTACAATAGTTCACTGTATTGTCAATCAGTTTCAACGTTATCCAGCTGAGTTTTGTGTATCTTAACAATTTTGTGAATAAATTGTGTTAAAGTCCCCATAAGTGTTTTAAATTATTATTACAAATTGATTTTTATGTCTTAATCTTTTCGAGACTCAGAATCAGGTGCAATATTAGTATCACATCTACAATTTTTTCTTAAATCAGTTTCACTAACAAAATGGTAAAATTATTCCAGGTCTTTTTAAAGGATAGTGTTCGTTTTACATTTGCATCAAAGTTCAGCAAATTGTTCAACGAAAAGTATATTTAACCCATTTTTTACTCTTTATGCCAATAAACTGGTACCAACAATAAAATTTAGACAAACGTGAAACAAAAATGAAAAAAACTTTTATTTTTATGTTTAAGGAAATATGCATTTATGTTAGTCGCTATAAATATAAAGGAATCTAAACGTAGAAGGGACATAATAAAATCAATACAACTGATTTGTTGATTAATCATAGAAAAGCAATTTTTTGTTAGAAATTTGCTTATTTAGTTGCAGTTCACAGTAAAATAACAGCTTTATTTCCGGATCCAACCCTCGACCAGTTAGAATTAAGCTCCTAACCAATTTTCGGTAGACGATATACACACATAGCGACATTATGGTAGGTTTACACGCTTGGCAAGTGTCCCAAGCATCCACAAGCTCCAAGCCTACATAAACGTTTGAATGCCATTTACACGCTTAAGAGCGCTCTGGTATATTTGTTTAAAATATAAACAAAAACAAAGGAACCGTAAAAGGTAAAGAACTTTCCATCTTACGCAAGCCAAGCCAAACTCCTTTACACGCTTGTGTTTGTGGAAGCTTGCCGAGACTTGCCAAGCATGTAAACCTATAGTTACAGATAAGACATACAGCTGTCTGAAAGCTGATACGTCCGAAGGTTAGAAAGAGAGATAATATTGCTGTGCACTATCTGTCTTTTTATACCGATGTATGTGCAATAAAGAACAGATTGTTTTTTAAATAAGATAATATATGTATCTAACAAAATATAGAAAAAAGTTGAAAAATTTAATGAAGAAAATTGCTTGATAATGCGAAAGTAAAGGAATGGAAACTACGATCTTCTTTCTACTTCCAACTTCGGGACAGCTGGAAGGCTGGCTCCTGTGCGGTATTCAAATGACTTAATAATTTTTTGCTTGTAAAAAAACTTTATCAAAGTATTCTGTTAACAATAAAATACATAAAAAAAGATTGACTGAATATTTTAATTAATATATTTTATTAATTTATTATAAATTAGAACCTGCTAGGTAAACCTTAATTAACATAAAATTTAACAAAATATTGGTGCATTTATTGATAATTTATACAAGAAAAATATACCATATTGTCATAAAAAAAACTTTATTTATTTATTAAAATATTTCTATTGGACGATGTAAATCGAATACTGGTAATAAAAAATTTGGCAATACATAAAGTAGGAACCAGAATTTGTTAAAAATGTAATTTTATTTACAAACTAGTATTATATTACACTGTCAACATAATTGTATATGAAAATCAAGTTTTTGGATATTAATAATTTACAGACATACATGAAATATTAATAAGTGAATTATTTTAATAATTTAAATATACTTCCACATTTTTATTTATATTATTTAAATGGTTTATCAAAATTTTTATTTAGATATTATTTAAAAATATAGAAATATATTTAAACTTAATTTATTGCATAATCTGTATTATTATCAGTAGGTATAAATCCTTTAATAATATTGGATAATTCTTATGTATGTATCAAACAATTATTATTAACATGTAGTATTGCTTTCTGAATTGAATTTCGTTGTTAATTATCATTATAAATTAAATTATCTTTCACCTAAACGTTGTATAAGTGATTTTCTTCGTTGTATAATGTATAGTAAAATTCAACTACACATTTATCGACGGTAGTTCATTTTATTGCTTTATGAAGTACGCGAGATCGCGGATTCGGGTAGATCCCCGGAAGTTATTGCCAGAAAATGTTTAATATAAACTATATATTTTCAAATAAATAACTCCTATCTCTAAAGTTTGCACTCACGCTACTGTACATGTGCTCAATTCTACACTACTGGACGAGGGCACAACAATCATAAGTAAAATTTATTTATTAAAAAATGTATTTTGGCTTAAAAATTGTATTTAATCAATATTATACTAAGACGATACCTTATGTAATAAAAAAACTGACGGTACAGGTTTAAAATTTTTGGTTGCGATATCAACTCTTAGTTAGGAAATTCAAAACATAAAAAATACACTTTTGACAAAATAACACTTAAAACAAAATATAATTTAGACAAGAACAAAAATCCTTCTAGATAAATTATAAAAATCCATGCTAAATCTTTGTTGGCAAAAAATTTTTAGACTAAAAAAGTGATTTATCACATTTTTTATTACGTTTGTATTGAAATTGAGAGTATCTTCAACTAATAGTTTAGAAAAATAAAAAAAACTTATTAGAGCAATTATTCAGGTATGTGACAAGTGCTTTGGGCTATGATTATCTATATAAAAACAGGAAATAAGTCATGTGTAAATTTATTTCTTCTTCTTCTTGTGCCCTGTGCTACGCTGCACGTTGGCGATCCAACTTTCCAATATTCAAATGTAAGGTACTGGCCTCCTCTGTTCAAAAAATTGTGGCAGAAACTTATTTCACCATTCCCTTATGTTTCGGAGCCATGAGTGTTGTTTCTGCCTGGTCTACGACGACCTTCTATATTGCCCTGAATTATTAACTTATGAATACCATATCTATTATATCTAAGAATATGGAAAAGTTATGATATTATTGGTTCTTTTTAACTACCCCAAGGAGCTCTCTTTCCACACTAGCTCTCCTCAACACCTCCTCATTCGTCACAAGGAATCCGCAGAAGTCTTCGAAGTGTCCACATCTAAAGTGCCTCTTATCGGTTCAACGTTTTAACTTTAAAGGACGATGTTTCTGCTCTATATAGTAAGATAAGCCATACGTAACGCTTGATTGGTGGTATTGGTAAAGATATAAGCAACTTGCGGCAAAGGAGAAAGTTTTTTACTTTCTTGAATGTCGTTTTAGCATACCCCGCGATCAAGAGTTTAACAGAAGATCCACCTCTTGGTGCATATAAAATGAATGTCCACAAGATTAATTTTTAATTTGTATTTTACCTTTATTTCCCTAATTTCTAAGCAACGAATTTAGTTAGAATTGATTTTTGTAATGATTTTTAATTGATGCAATCTTCAATAGAAGGTGAGAATCACGAAAATTGCCATTTTTAAAATCAATAAGTAATAAAGTTATAGGAATCCGTTCTCACAAATATTACGAAAAACAATTGTCACATACATGAGTAATTCATTGTTCTGTGACATTTTTTTCCTGAAACTATTTACTTACATGTTTGTATAAATGATGTTGTTTTGTACTCTTGGCATGTTGATTTGTTTGAACATTTAGCAAAGTAAAATCTTAAGGAGGCTTTACATTAAGGCCACTAATGGCAACAATTCCGCATGCGTCGAAATCGCATGATGCAAGATGCCCTATTTATTGGAAAAGGTGCATAGTCGTATGCGGCTTGAAACGTTTTCCTTTCCTAGTTTCTGTAGGTTGCAAGCTTTTCGACAGGTATGGGTTTAGTTGTTTGTTTGCCTACAGCGTCATGGCTTGGAATCCAGAAAAGGTAAACTTTTTTATAGAAGATTACCGCGAAAACAACATTTTGTGTGATTTGCGTAATCCGTCATATAAAGACAATCTTAAAAAATTGAAGGTGTGAGATGCACTATCTAAAAACTATGAATGCACGGTCAAAGATTTAAAGAATAAATAAAGAAAAAGTCCCGATCCGGTAAAACCAAACAGTGGGTGTATTTTGCTTTCCTTATGTTCCTTCTAGAAGTGGACGCGCCAAAGAAAAGTATAGCTACCATAATTAGAAGGTTATCAAACTCCCGTTACTCCATACGTGTAAAATTTCTTAATAGGGTCCAGTCAACAGCCATAATCTCAATTTTCATCTTGCGTATGTGCCTTTTTAGCCTAATTCTGGTAAAAATTAAGTGAACTTCGGTAGCTACCATTTGCATAGGCTTCTCGAGATTAATTTAGTTAAAAAGTCGCAAGCTGTTATAGTTGTATTAAATCGCATGTAAAGTTTTTTTTTATAATCGGGTGCTGCGGGCAACTAGATTGCATATGGTTGCCTCAATGTAAAGCTACCTTTGGGTTCTTTACAAAACTGACTTAATTTATCAATTATTTCCTAGTGTTTAATTTTTTGAAAGTTAATTAATTAACGATAAATTTTTAAATACAAAACGGGCAACACATTCATTTATATCCAATAAATAACAATTTAAAAACACCTTACATAAGGAGAAATATTACTATTATTAACTTTCTTTAGTTATGTTAAATATTTATACACTTATCTGTCATTTTTCTTCCTTTAGGGTAATTGATAGAAAGATGAAGCAACAATTGATTTATTGACTTAATTTGATTTTATCAAAATATCTTTTGTAAATTATACTATACGAATTGTTAAATCATCTTTTCCAAACCTTACAGCACCAGTTTATTTAAAACAAACAATAATTATTACTAGCTGTCTTTAAAAAAGTCCTAAGATTAGATTCTTATGTTCAATAAATAAAAAAGGTGTATGACCAAAGATCAAATAAATACTGATAAATATAAATTGTATTTAGAAGAAAGCTGGTTATTTGTTATTAAATATTTATAGGTAATCGTCTTATAATAATATTATAAAGTTCTAAAACTCCTATTAACTTTGATTTTAAGAAGAAATACTGTTAACGATTTTGAAAATAATCGTTGCATTTTTCGTTGTTTTTTTTTGTTAAAAACTAAGGCACGAAATTAGTATTTGATTATGATTGTTGGCTCCTTAAGGGCCCGGCACTACTGATATTGGCTACATGACTAGAAATACACTCGCCTTGGCTCAGCGCTCGGGCCTATTGCACCGGCCCTCTGCATTCTTCTCAGGATTTTTGATTTTGGAAATTTATGTATACAAAAAATATTATTAATATTCTAAATATTAGTGCTTATTACAGAATAAATTGTATCTAACTGCTTTTAATTGATTAACATAACAACGTATATGTAGTGGATGAATACATCAGCTTATAGATTGAATAACAGAGATCTAAGATGTATAAACTACAGTTCTAGGTAGTAATTGATTATATAATGTTTTTCCCACATATCCTTTATTACTGTGCCAGACAGGACGATGAAATGACAAATTTCGTCGTTTTTTCATTATTTTAACGCGTTAAAAGTAAGTAGTTGATTTTACCAATGACAAGTATTTCTTATAAAAAAGTAGTGTTTCATAGTGAGGGTTAAACCGTAAAGTCAAAGCGACAAATTTTTTCGTCAGTCTAAGGCCTCATCAATGGTTAATTTTCCATTTCACTAACTTATTCATTTGTAGAGTTGTCTGTTGGGCCACTAGGAATAACATTATGCAAACAACATGTAGCTTTCATGACATCTAGTGCACTATCTGCATCCAACTCTAAATTTCTGAAACAAAATACCAAATACGTTTTCTACTACTCTACGGGCTCTAGTTAGACGTTTATTAAATTTCTGTTTGGATTCGTCCATCATTACTATAGGGGAAAGGCCGCATTAAAAAAGGTTTGCAACTTAAAACCTTTATCACCTACGAACACATGTGGAAGTTTTTGTTCCGGGTAATGGTTGGGAAGTTGAATAGTTTTGTCGTCAAGGAAGTCACGATGGAATGAAAAATTTTCGAATACACTGCTGTTACTATATCGGCCATAACTTCCGATATCTACGACTCATCTGCAATAGCAGTGCTTGTAAGAGAAGAAACTTGAACCATTTATTTTTTACGTGTTTCCCATCGACGCTCCCAATACAGTTCAGGTAATTCCAACTCTCCCTGGGCATGCAAAAGATTATGTAGAATTTCCAACTGCTTCTGAGACATTCAAAAATAAGTATAGAAGCGGTCTTTCAATAAAGAAAGTTCAACACATAGTCTGTGATATTCACAAAAATCTTCTCTCGTCTCGTTTATTTTATGTCCCCACTTCCCGTTTTTTCTTGAGGATAGTGCAGAAAGAAGACGAACTTCATCTTCATCAGACCTGCTCGACATAGTAATTTAGATGAGATCCACACCAGACACAAGTTATAAAACAACACGTGTTCTGTTTGACGGCTTTTTGTTAGACAAGACATTTAACGAAATAAAAGTAGTATGCGATAAAAGTCAAATACCGTGATAAAAGTTTGCATGAAAAACATAGTTTTTTCATAAAAAATACATATATTTGATGAAATTGGTTGAATACTATTTGTAACGCATTAAAATGACAAAGAAGGTGATAAATTTTGTCGCTTTGACAATACCATTTTAAGTGTCTCATCGCGACAAAAGTGAAAAATAGCAAGAAAAATGGATCCTTTTAAACAACTTTTTTCTAGAAGAAATACATGTAATTCGAAAAAAATAATGCATACTATTGCTCTAGAGTGACGAAAAAACGAACAAAAAAATGTCACTATATTGCTCTGTCTAGCCAGGCTTCCTACTTGTTTTAAATTCTAGGAATTCTTTTTTAGGCCTAAATTAATACACGTTCTTAGTTTAATTTAGCTTGTAATTTTATGTTAAGGCCTTTTTCCCAACAAACCAATATTAAAATTTTACGATTATTGATTGCAGGTATGCTATATTTAAAACAAACTACCTAAAACATCAATGTTAAATAATTGGTCCTAGATGCGCTGTAATATACTGAAACTTAAATGTTAATCAATTTTTTACATAAATTTCCAATAAACCTTCCATTTTACCATTGACTATTATGTAAGATAATAATAGACATACTTAAAGTCATTCAATAACTCTATACTAATATTATCCACAAAAAGTCTAATTTTATTAAACCCAATCGATATCTATTTCATTCACGCTTTCATCAAATGACACAAACTCCTTAAATATATTATATTAATAAATATATTTTTAATAAATACTTGCAAAAATACTGCCAAAACTATGCTCCGTTAATCTTTATATAGGGTAATTTATTTTTATACATTATTTTTTAATGTAATAGTCTAATTACTTACTGGAAATAGAGATCTGAATAAATTAATTGAAATAAATAATTGACTAGAATACGAGACTAGAAAATTTGAGAATTAAGAATACTTTAAAAGTTACGAATTTTCAAATTTCTTCAACTACAATTCAATCTGACTTCGCTACTTTAGATTTGCAAATGAATAAGGAAGTAAAATAAGCAATAAAATAGAAAGTGACTTAAATGAGTCTTATTTTTAAATTACAATTTTCTATATTCGGGATTTTGCAACAAAATCTTGCACCCGTAGATATAAAATATACCTATTATCCAATGTTGTATAAATGTGATCAAAAATTCGAGAGTAGGTCTTTATTTTTATGGCATGTTGCAGTAAAAGTGATGCTGTTTCTAAATAGCTATACAGAAACAGTAAAAATAAATATATTTTGCAGTGTTAAAATTTGGTAAAATATCAATATCTATTTGTAACTCATACAGATATTGTTGATAGAAACTCATGGACAAAATTAAAGCACCACTTCTTTTCTTTGCTTTAAATTTTAAAATAATGATCATAATTAAGGTGGCTAATGTTTTACGAATAGGGATAGGTCATCTTTGATAATCTACACAGATTAAATAGACGTTTGTGTTAAAATCATAAATGCTATAATTTTAACTTGTGTTAAAAGTTGATTACATTTTCGTTACAAAAATTGTTAATTAGCAAAAGATTTCATTTGGTAGAAGGTGCTATGTTGTTAGTAGTGGTTTTAGTCTTAGAAAATAAATCGTGGTAGAGATTTATCAGTAGAGGTCGCGGTAAAGGCATCAATTTTATTGGCAAAAGAATATTCTATGCGTTATGTTGCTAATTTTCTAGGAAGGAATCATTCTGCTATAAAAGGGCACAAAATGTCTACAGATGCAAGCAATGAGCGCTTTTTGCATGGGTCTGTTCTTCGAAAAAAGACAGTCACTGGTACAATATTACGAAATGAGTTATCGATTGGTCGCAATGTACTGACATTGTTTCGAACTTTAAGAAGATGTTTAATTGAAGCTGGATTGACCAGTAGAAGACAAGCGAAAAAAACCTTTATTTACTAGGGAACACAAAGTTGCAAGACTAGGTTTTGCTCGTAACCATCAAAACTGGACGGTTGACGATTGGAAAGGGGTTTTGTTCTCAGATCAGACAAGTGTGAACTTAAAGTCTTTGAATGACGTAAGCATATTTGGCAAAGGCCTGAAGAGAGATTTGCGAGCCTGAATATTATTCCCAAAGTTCCATTTGGTGGTGGCACTGTGAAATTTTGGCCGCACAGAGTTGTTTTCTATTCACATGAGATCCATGAATGCAGATTATTATTTTAAAATATCGTTCTTTAACATGTTATGCCGTTTGCTACCTTCGTAGGGCCGAGTTCCAAGATCATGCTCCCCACGTGGTTAGGTAAGCGGTTAACTACCCAAATGCAATTGGATTTGAATTAACGAAATTACCAACTAAAAATTCGGACTTAAATCCCATAGAGCACCCATGGGACTTTCTTAAAAAAAGTTCGTAGTCATGGGCCCTCACCTGTTAACCATAATCAACTATTAGATGCAGTAATATTAGAGTGGGAAAGTATTCCCCAAGATGTTATAAAAATCTGATCACCAGTATGTTAAGACGAATGAATGCAGTATATAATAAGAAGTAGAGGTGTCCATACACTAGGCTCAGTTTAAATACTTAGGTATATTCAATTGTTTACGTTTTTTGTGTGTGCTTTATGTTTGTGTTATTAATTAATTAATAAAAAACAAATTAAAATACGGTTTTTCTTGCCGATTTCTGATTAAAATATTTTAGTAGATTACAGGAAAACTTGAGCTTATTTAGTTAAATGTTGCTTTAATTAGCTCATGAGTTTATTTATTTGATTTTGAAAATTTTTGTATAGTAAACCAGTTTTAATACTTACTTGTGAATAAACAACAAAAATTGCATAGCTACAATAATTAATAATGTTCAACATTTTAGAATACAAATATTTTCTATTATTTATAAACCGCTAGCTCGCTTACTCTTTCATTTGACATTGGATAAACTATACTGCTATTTGTTTCTGTTGCTGTATACCTGATCGAGAATTTGTGTTTTCTCTAATGGAATCTAATCATTCAAATCCTTTGAAGGGTAACATTGTGCCTGTCAGGATTGTTTCCTGGTATTTTGTACTTATAGCTTAAGGACGTAACTTTCGTTGCTTGAAACAGGATAAAAACTTTTTCTTTTAAAAATTTAAATCTTTATAAACAATTGATGTAAGCTCAAAATGTTAAAAACAGTAAATACTGACTAAGAGATACAATTTTTTAAAATTCGCTATGAGAGCCAATTTTAAAGTTTACTATCTTCTACTAAACACATAACCCATTTTTTCGGAATAAAAGTTTTGTAAGGAAAAAATTTGGTATCCAACTAAAAGATAAAAATGTTTGCTCTTATTAAACAAGAAATACCCAAAGAGACGTAGCAGAAGTAGTAGCCGTTACCCAGGGATATTGTATTAAAGGCATTTGCAAGGTACTTACAACTAGGAACTCTAAGAAATAGGTAGAAATAAAGTCGTCAAAGGTAGCAATTTAACAGCAGCATCGCTTCATGTGCCGAATTGCTAGAAATACCATTTAAAGTTGTTACAACTTCTAGAAGAGCTGAAGAAGTGTTCAGTAGAAAAGATTGACTGTTCAAAATGATACATGCGACACCAAAAATGGACAAATATAATTACCAAAATGATAATTTTATCAAGTAAATATCGAATTCGAGTTTACAGAGATCCAGAAAGACGAGGCTCCAGGCTGCCAGATATCAAAGAGGATTTTCTAGGAAGATGTTATGCTGGGAACAAAAATTCCATTGTTTCAGTTTAACAAACTTTTACCGGTCGAGATATATTGCTAGAACCAAGTGTTAAATTATTAGAAGAACTGAAATGACGATAATATTATTTTATTTATTCATTTTATTAGAGTAGCTAGAAAATGTCTTAAAAAGGAAGGTATCACAGTTTTTAATTGGCCTGCATATTCACTAGACCTAAAACGTATTAAACACATTTTAGGCTAGCTCTAAAAAAGGATTCGTTCTTGTCACAACAATGCGAAAAATGTTATACAGCTTATTGCATACTAACGTGAATTTTGTGTTTATGTTATTAACAAATTATTTTTTTCATTAAAATTCTTGGTAAGAACCAAGTTTTATTTTTTTTTTAAATATGAATCTCAAAAATTATAAAAAATATTAGTAGTAAAAGTTGGATTGTGTGTATTAGAAAGATTTTTTTAAAATTTGTCCTGCTGTATAAGCTAAAGCACAAAAAAAGAAGAATAAAATCAACCGGTTTTTTTTCAGTAGTGAAAACCACATGTCCAAAATTCAGACAATTCTATTGTAATTACTTAAATGTTTATTAATTTATTCACTTATCCATTTGTTATATCTTAGTCAAATAAGTGGTAATCTTGTTCTATTAATCTCTAAATATAACCTTTGGTTATATATACATATAATAAATTCATTAGCGAAGCCATAAGAACTAAATAGATTAAATATTATCTGAAAATTCGTAACTTTTAAGAAACTCTCCTTTAAGGGATCGGGACTTGAAAATGCGACTAAATTTAGCGGCGGAACCGCCTAACACATTAATTCCTTCCTTAATCTAAATATGTTTAATAAGACTAGGTATTTGCATAAGTTCGTTGTTTCTGAAACGTTGCTTTCGTTCTTTAGAGAACCTTGAAAATTCAGCTATCTTTGTTAAAGACGTCGAAGGAAGGAGTTGTTGAGAATACGTTAGCATAAATTACCAGAAAATCGGTAAATCGCTGCAGTTCAATACATGAATGCAAGACTAAGCTTATCTTTGAATTTATTTAGTCGTTTGGATTTAAATTATTTTTGTATATTACATTAGCTTAAATTTGGAAGACTTTTTGACTAAAAACATAACTTACATATATTTACAATTAATTTGTTACATTTTAATAATAAACTAGTCAGAAATTACTTCTAGAGTTCTAGGAACTTTTAAATGTAGCTGAAGCTATAGGTAAATTAAAAATTAACGCGTTAAAGATTTTGTTCCCATTTAAGAAAGTTATCAAAAATTGTCATAGCTGGTACATTCATTCGCGATTAAACAAACAAATTTTTTTTGTATACGCAGACATCTCTGTAAAAAGACAAAGTTCTAAATACGTCGAAGATTATTACAGCGACAATAACTACCAACGTAATTTTCTGCAAAAGTAGCTAAATTATCCTAAAAATATGATTGTACCAGAAAAATCAAAAGAGTTAAGATTTTTTTAGCAGTAATTGGTCAGTTTACGTACCTTCCATCATTTACATAAAATAAAATATTGGTTATAAATAATTAGCATATTTTTATGTGCTCTTTTTTTATTTATTAAACCAACTTTTACAGTTAAAATTTTAATAACAATACCACCTATACTTTTATCAACAAACTCACTCTAAATGGGAACTACCTTATAACACGATCTAGATATTATATTTTTCAATTCCAAAGTGCGGAATACATGTAAAACATACACATTTCGGGTAGCTTTCAATGTATTAAATCTCCTTTAATCGACATCTTTAACTAATAAAAGAAAAAATAGAGAGAAATAGTGCCTGTAATAAACTGCTGTCTATATACATTCCTTTGATAGTAGCCTAAAAGGTACTGCTTAATTCTAATCCTAAATTAGTGGACGTGTTGCGATGTGTTATCTCTTTTTGGAGGGGTTATATACAAGGGGGCGTCAGTTTACGAAAAATAAATCACTACTAATCTAAAACGGCATCTCGCGCCCGACGCTTTTATATTTATACGTGTATGTGATGCTCGAACTAAACTATCAGGAAAAAGACTAGAAAGCTGACTAGATTGAGAGAGGCCACGACATTTTAAAACCTTCCTCCAACCATGGCCCAGTTGGCTAAAAAAATATAGATTTATGGCAACGGTCAGAGGACATCATCAACTTTAATTTGAATTAACATTTACAATCTATCTTACAAAACAACTCTCAACCCGCATAAACTCTTACGGGAACAGGCGTGGCTATTGTAATTTCTTTTAAAGTTGGGTCTTCCTTACAAGCTACTGAAGTTATAACCTCCTCCTTAAGACAAGCTGACTCCAAGTGCTTGTTTAAGTAAGATTTAAGCGCGAAAGTTTTATGGCATCGAGGGCATTCAAAATTTTTATCAGCAGAATGCGTTTGCATATGTGCGCGTAAATTTGATCTATCCGCAAAAGCTTTGCCACAATGTGCGCAGCCGTAAGGCTTCTCTCCTGTATGTGATCTGAGATGACCTTGCAATAACCAAGGTCTGGAAAACTGTTTACCACAGACGCCGCATCGGTGCGCTAGCTTATGAGTAAGAACATGCATAGCTAACGCTGGCATACTGACGTAAGCCTTACCACATGTCATACACTTTTTAGCGGATTGAGAATCCAAACTGCGATGGGTTTGTTTGTGTCTTGATAAGTTACTGGATGTCGCGTATTGCTTCCCACATTCGCTACAAGTATATTTAGGCTTCTCAGGAGGTACTTTTACAGCTTCAACTATTGATGCTGGATCATCAGGATCAAGCTTTTTCTTCGATCTACCATCACTTACAAAAAATGCTTCATAAGTATAAGCAACAGTTTTTACTGGTTTCACACCTGGTGTTACAGATCTTAAAGGTTGATTAGTTTCTGATGCCTCCTGCTGCAATTCAATAGTATGATGTTGCTCTTGGATCTGTACCTGAGGAGGAGGAGGTAGAAAAACTGTTGTTGAAGCACTTAAATCCAAAATTGCATGAGCAGCATGAAGATCTTCTTCAGCTGGTACCCGAATTGCGTGGTGAAAAAATGGAGGAGCTGGTTTGTCTTCAAGTGAATACGGTCGATAAATATCTTTTTTCTTTGGTGGTAAACTTAATGCCGTTCCGGTACTGGTATACGTCATTGCTAAAGACTTTTTATGTTTCGTAGGAACATGACTAGGTGTGTATTCATACCGTACTTCATTTGTTTCATCAGCACTTCTTAAAGTAATGTAAGATGGTTGTGGAGGATTAGGTAGCTCAGATTTTGAAACAAAAGTTGTGTAGCTTGAAGGTGAGATTTCATGAAGATAGCCTGAAACAACAGAAATATAATTATTATTCATATTAGGTTAATAATAAAGATGAAAGGCATTTTTCATAACTATTGTTTACTTTAATATTATAATGAATATTTATTGCAAATAAGTAATAATTTCGTCGCAGAAGGTAAATCTTACAACACACAGAAAAAATTTACCATAAATAAATATTAAAAAGAATTAAAAATTAATCAATACCAACGAGCACTTTATTTATCGTAAAATGCCAAAGACTAAAATTACCTACTAGTTTGACTCACCCAGATTAATGTTCACATTTATATAGAAATCGACTTTACTTGATACTTACAGTGGTTTTCAATAAATATTAAAAAAAAAACAAATATAAACATATATAAAGTGATATAATAAACCATAATTTTACTATTATAATGCCATCTTTTATTTGTCCAATATGTAAATTTTCATGATTCCCGACTTCTTACCGATTTAAAATACAAGACAAGGCAGAAAAAGTAATTTAAAATATTTTTCAAATGTCGATTTGACCAATAATTGTTGCCAAATTAACGTTATATATGTTATTAAGATGGAATTTATACAGATAAGATCAAAAACAGCGACTAACTACTAAGGCATCTGTGGCCGCATGGTTAAAAGCGCTACCGGCTATAAATAGTTGGAGTCCTTCCGAATGTAACATTTTTTGATACTCCTAAATGTAATTTCCTTTTTATCCAAATTTAAAATTTTAGATATCCCATGAGAGGTGTCTCAAAATAATAAGTTTACTAATACGATACTAATTAGATTACTCGCTAATTTGTCAACTTTCTACTCTTTGTGTTACGAAGCTCTTGTCGTTCTTTTTCTAAAGTAGATTCATAAGAAGAATAATCTACAAAAAATAACGATAGTGACTTCGGATTAAGTCTAAAAATAAGTTTCTTATATTTTAACTTTTACCTTTAAAAAGTAGAATATTTGACTTGTTTTTTTATCTAACAAAATTTATATTTGGACTTTAATACTATTTCATTTTATACATAATAAGATGAAAATCAACAGCAAAGCAAAATTTCCACGATTACGTTTTTTGTGTTCAAAAACAAAGTCATTCCAGGAACCACAGCTTCGTCAATTAGGTCAAACTCTCCCTATCGCTATTTTTTATTGGCTCATTCTGAAGCATTACGTCATTATAACACGACTTTGAGAATCCAAATGCAGTATTAATGCAAATTATATTCTAATCCTAGGCCTCACTGCCGGATCTCCACAAAAGCTTTGTCATATCCGATGCCGTTTCTTATAATATTTGATATCTTTGTTACGTCTTGTTGTCGGCACTTGAAATATTCTTATGTAAAGCAGGAGGCCTATTGAGATTTTAGGGCATAATACAGGGCTTCACTCAAAAAATAGATCGTGTTTATGTTATACATTTAAGTTATGCATTTTCTTTACTGTTTTAGTGCTAATACCTCAAATTGAACAAATATGACATAAACTGATTTCCTTGCCGTTTCGTTTATTTCATTTTTCCAATTGTTTCTCCTATGGATATTTGTCTAATGCAAAATATAAATACAAAGAAGGTTAAAAAATACTTTTTGTTAAATTATAAACAGAATTTAAGTTTTGACTTTAAATATTTAACAAATATTCGTATACTTATAGAAAGAACATCAATATTTTCATAGTAGTTTTATGCCTCGTTACATTATTCTGTTTTCTACTAGAATTTTGTAAGTAAACTTGGCAATAATGAATTTGATAACTAATGTTAAAAAAGGATACAAACATTAAATTTTTAATCAAAAATTAAATCATAAACTTCAGGTCTCGTTAACATTATAGAAAATAGTCTACAAGTTTTAGTGGAAATCCCTGTATACACATAGGTTTAATATCTAAAATAGGCTTCACCGGATATTAACTTTCTTTTTATCGAGTTTCGGTGATGATACAGACCATTAAATAGCGTCCTTGGCGATTCTCCGCCCAACTGTTGTGATGTATCGGATTTAATTAAAAGGGGTCTTGTCGGCTCCCCTGTTTTACTCTACATACAGCTGTTGAAGGTTGAGGGTGTATACATGCCATGAATATTCTTATAAGTTCTGGAGGTCTTACCAACATACAATCCTAGAAATATATTACGAAGGTATATCTTAGTCGACAGAAAATACAAGAAAAGAAACTTCAAAGTCCGTAGAAGGAAATAATACACATTTAAATTATATAAAAAAATTGCCAAGAAGAAAATAGAGTCGACAGAAAATTAAAAAAGGCGATAAGGACCAACTTAAATAGAAAAAATTTAAAAAACGGTTTAATGAAAATATTGCTATCACGATATGTTTAATTTTTATATTAAAAATATACCTGCATTAGACTATGAGTAACTTATTCGATATTTCTTTAAACAAATGAGTATCGCGATAAAATTTTGCTTTAACAAACAACTATTCAGACAGCTAATTTCCAATAAAGTAAATGCTGTAAATATATAGTCAGATAGATCCAAAACCAAACAAAAAATACGTTTTGTTAGCTTCCTGAACATGAAACTACAACATGCTATGAACAACTTGATATGCGTGGTTTCGGCTAAAAATAACCAACCAACAAACCAACGTTAACCGTACGTGTTTAGCAAACTATCGACAATCACCACTAGCTTCGGCCACAGATTACCTCCAAGTAAATAGTAGAATCTCACCATCTAAGGGTATAAAAACTTCAACAAATGTATTCTTTAGACACTTGGGTACGAAGAACAACAGGGGCTCGATTCTCGACTTTATGTGAAAATTGTCCAATGTAAAATATTTCCACTATACCCGAGCCGCTGAAAAGATGGAATGATCACGTGAACGGCACGCACTGTTTGAATATTACTCTCCCCAACCAACGTCACAAGTCCAAATTACACCACTCAACAAAAAAGTACACACCGTCAATGCCTATAGTTCATATTATCTCTGGTATGAGTACAGTGTAAACTGTGCTTCGTTATTTTAGTTTAGAAGGCGTGGCATCGTACGACTACCTCGTCCAGTCACTGATCACGCGTCCTTCAATTCCATCTTTTGAGCGGCTGGGGTATAGTTCTTTTCACATGCTTTTGTTAAACGCTATTCTTGGTTATATGTGAAAATATTTTCACATGGGAATAGTCTCAATACGTAAGTCGAATATTAAATAGATATTAGCCAATCACATTTCATATTTTAAAAATTATAATCTCAATTATAATGTTGTCATTCCTGACAACTGACAATAACAACAGACTGTAAATGAAAACATAAACCTATAAAAGATATTGTTTCGTCGAATTATTTACCTTAATTTAAATTTTAGTTTTTAAGATTTTGTTGCTATTATTTTCCTCAGGTATTTTTTGTATATTATTGTATTCAATTGTTTTTGATTGGCTAACAGGAAGATATTTATTTAAGTCAACATCAGTGTGATAACTTCCTGTTGCGAAAAATTTTAATGAAGCTTAAAATATATTACAAATAAATATTTTAAATAGATATAGGTACCTTCTCATTGATATAATACATTTTTTAACTTCTTACTTTCATTTGGAAAGGTATTGCCGATAACCTTGTTGGTGCTGGTAAAATAACCTCAATTTCATTCAGTAACTGTAAAGCTACTTCTTTTGAAAGCCTAAATAATTTTATAAATTAAACGTTCAATTGGATCGTTCTTCTTCCACTTGGTCCAAAAATCTCGAGGTGGATTATTTTCTAATAATTTCACCTCTTCTAAAAGTTCTAAATAAAAAAGTAAAGCAGCTTCTTCCATAATCAAGAAAACAATATTACAACAATATGTAAAATACACATAAAATTATTAAAATGTGTGGTTAGGTTAAAACCAAGTAAATATTATACAATACTGCGCACTCCTTTCTAATAATTCCACTGGAGATTAGATTCTCACATGACCATAACCATGTGGAAATCTTCGTACACTTTTTGTGTGAAAATATTCATGTGAGATTGTCGAGAATACCAAAAACAAAAACACATATGAAATTTTATTTCTCCCATGTGAAATAATGTCGAGAATCGAGCACCAGGTCTCAAATGTATTGTTTCCCAATCATTTTCCAAACTAGCAATTTTCTGGGATTCACACATAATTAGGATTACAAAAGACTGTATACTTACGAGCGAGCATTTTCTCTATAAAATATAAGAAACTAACCAGACAGAATTTCGTATAATTTTGAAAATAACAATACGTTATTGTCAACTAAGAAAATGTCTCTTAATAATTAAATTAGCAAAAAAAGACCAAAAAGAGGTAACAGGGACTAATTACACTGTCACTGTCAGTTTTTTCTCCAATCTAGAAATCTATGTTTGGAAATTACTGCCTTACTCTAGCCAAATTTAAGTAGATCGTCTTTGGTGTACTGTCTTTACCGTTTGATCCATGAATATATCTTTGAATGGAAGAAAATTAAATAGGTAAAAGAATTTTAATGTAGAAAACAAGTTGGGGGTACTTAGCACAAACACAATAAATATCAGGAATAACTAATGTAAGGGCATGTAATAGAAAATTGTAGTGGGCAATATATGCAATATTTACTGAAAACCAGGTAAGACTGATTTAATGAAACAGAAGTTCAAACAAGCAATATATACGTAAAAAGAAATTTAAAAACACCGTATTAATATTTAGAAACACCTCAATGTATTTAGTTTAACTAGAAGAAGCTAGTGAAATAAAGAATTTCTTTTCACAATTTTTTTACTGCTAACAATAGTATGTACCTTTTTTTATCCCATGCAACTTCTCATGTGATTGAGTAATATCTTATTTGCTTGATATTTATTACAATTTGTATTACTAAGCACGTCCAAAAACTCTTTTACTTCACCAACAAAATGGAATATTTTTAATTATGACTGCTAGTGACAGTACACGGAAGTAAAGTAACTATAAGAGTATTAGACGAGAATACAATTTTATTTTAAAAATTTAAAACAAAAATTTATAAAACTTAACAATCGTATAATTTTTCTCGAAATATGCCTAGGTGGAACTGGCTCTTCTTCGTCATTTCCACGCAAATGGTCAGCATTGACCTCAATGAGAAAAAACTGCCGTCAAAAAAGCTGACGATAGCAAACACTCCTTGAAAGGACTCTACTTGAATGTAATTATCTTTATTATTTATTCGTTTTTTAATTTGTACTGTAAGTTTATATTATGCTAATAAGTAAATTAATAAGTGAATTGGAAGCTTTCAATTAAAAAATTTATAAAATAGTAGTCTTTTATTGGGTTTTTATATACCTACTTATTTTTCGCGGTTCAGTTAAATAACTGAAAAGAACAGTCGACACCTGCTGGTATAATATAGATCCTATTAGTGCTCTGAGCTTAGTAGCTTAGTAGCTGTTAAGATTAGTCAGTCCGCACAAAATTGGAACGAATAATAACTGAAATTTATTATTTGGAAAAGACAACATGCATAAATATTTAAGGCCGACAATTGTTTTTAAATCAAATGAGTCCTGGACAAAAATTATAATAAGCACAATTTACAAAAAGAACTTTTTATAATTGTTGCTTCATCTTTCTGTCAATTATCCTAAAGGAAGAGTAAGCACAATTTATAAAAAGAACTTTTTATAATAGAAAGTTTTTTACTGATTTATAGGTCATATTTTGTGTCATCTCAACAATGCACAGCATCCCTGACATTGTAAAAATATTAAGTCATCCAACGCTGTGATTGATCATAGAGAAGATTGTTTCCTTGTTAACAAAATCAAGGGTAGTTGTATCTAAATACTTTCTAAAACAGTTTATTTTATTACCAGTTAAAATAATACAAAAAAAAAACAAAAAAAACTTCTCTGTCGCGTAATCGATCCCATTATGATAACATAACAGAACTGTCACAAGTGGACTGATCCGCCGCTTAACCAACTACGCTACGAACGATTTATTTAATAACTTTCAAAATAATATTATCTATAGGTACACAACTTAGATCATGTTTAATATCAATTCGGTATAAATTTCGAAATCTATGTATATGCCTAAATACACTTGAAACATGCATTGTCATCCAGTTCTTAGCTATCCTGAAAATTTCAGAGCTCTAGGTAGTCGGGAAATAGGTTTAAATTCGATTACAAATTCCACGGAATGACATAGAGACACAGAACACGGCGAAAATATAAAAAACTTTCTAAAAATAAGTAAGTAATTAACTATTAGTAGTATATACATTAAATTTCCCCGTTAATAAGCGTGTAAAAAAAAATCCTGAAACACGTCAATTTTTAAATTTAAAATGACACTTTATCACGCTAAAAAACCATCCCCCACTTCAAACCTCTTCCCAAGGGGTGGGAGCACCCCATTTTTTTAAATGGCATGGTGGGTCATGTGATACCTCGTTTGAAAGAGCATTTAATTGCCTATTCAGCCATGTAAAAATTTTTAGATTTCATTTTTTTATTTTCAAGAAAATTCGATTTACAATTTTGGAATGTGTTACTTAATATGTACTTAAAACGTGTCGTATTGATATACCAAGCATGCCTACTAGATTATTTTATTATTAGGAAATTTAACTGTAACTACCTATTGCATTATTACATATTGAATTTTCTTGAAAATAAACAAATTAAATTCAATTTAAAATTTTGGAATGTGTTACTTAAAATGTACCTAAAACGTGTCGTATTGATATACCAAGCATGCCTACTAGATTATTTTATTATTAGGAAATTAAACTGTAACTACCTATTGCAGTATTAAATATTGAATTTTCTTGAAAACAAAAAATTTAAATCTAAAAATTTTTACATTGCTGAATAGGCAATTAAATGCTCTTTCAAACGAGGTATCACATGACCCCCCATGCCATTTAAAAAAATGGGGTGCTCTCACCCCTTGGAAAGGGGTTTGAAATGGGGGGTGGTTTTTTAGCGTCATAAAGTGTCATTTTAAATTTAAAAATTGACGTGTTTCTGGATTTTTCTTTTACACGCTTATTAACGGAAAAAATAAATGTATCCGTTACTTTTGGACCTCACTGTATGTCATTTTAAAGACATTCAAATTAAAATGTATTACATAAAGTAATATTTGGAGTAGGTATAAAATATAATAATGAAAATAATGAAGCTCCAGAGATTTTGTGGTTTATTAGGTTTTTGATGTGGTTTCTTTCTGTGAAATAACGATTCATTCTAATAAATCATTTACTGATGCTTTGCGTGTACAAAAGAATATTTGATATTTGCTAGAAATTTCTGCGGATATGTAGGTAGGTATGCTAGTTTTTTGTGCTGTATGATGAAACAATTGTATTGTCTGCTCAGAGCGAATTGTGTAGACGAATAATTCTAGTTAGGAAATAATCGAAAACGAATCTCTGGAAATTAAATCGCAATACAAAGGTTGTCTTTTTAGTTTTGCATATAGCCGCTTAGAAGGTACCACCAATAGAACCTTCAGACAAAAATCCAACTTCAATATTTTGTTGAAATAAATCCATAAATAAATTCATTGCGATACAATAAGTCGTGTAGGTACAGTGAATTTTTAAAATTAGCAAGTCGGTCGAAAAATGGATCTTAGCCGAGAAAATTTTCGAGCAATAAGTTTTTTACAATTTTCCTAGAGGATTATCTCAAATCAATGTCTCGTTGAAATGGTTTTTGTGTTTGAGAATGGTATTGGGAATTTTAACGTAGTCGCTCCAGTCTCAGCGACAAATCCGGGCAAGGTCCATCCAAAACAGCAGACACAATACATTGATGCGCCATGTAACATACCGGGAGATAGAGGCATCTTTGTGCATTTAAAAGACCTCAAACCAAAAGATCCTTAATGAACAACTGGGTGTTAAAAAGTTGGTTTCCCGTTGAATTCGTCACTTGCTCACAGCAGAATAACAGCAGTTTGCGTCAATTGTTGTCTTAAAAGATTCGAACAGTTCAACAAAGCTAGCTTAAAAAACGTTTATAGTATTGTTAATGGCGATGAATTTTAGATTTACTCGTACCAACCAAAAAAACGCTGTGTGGGCGTTTTACGATGAGAAAAGACCAACCAAAGGGATCGGTTCTCGAAGGTGTCAAATTGAATGGTCGCAACTTTTGTGTCAAAATCTTGTCATGGGGCAACAATTGCCTTAGAATATCAAAGAACGGTTACTTTCGATTTTGTGTCAAAATCTGGTCCTGGGGCAACAATTGTTTTAGAAAATTGAAGCACGCTTACTTGCGATTTGTATATAAATATTTTTTTACAGGAGTTATCACAAAACCCGGACAAAGCAAAACACAACAGCGAATCATCCTACAATGCAAGTGCTTCCACCGCCCAAAAGTTAATCAAGTTTTCGAACTTCAAAACATCGAATTGTTAGACTATCCACCATATAGTACCGACCTAAGTCCCAACGACGTCTTTACGTTTCCAAAGATCAAAAATTCAATGCGTGGGCAAAGATTCCAATTGCCAGAAGAAGACATCGATGCCCTTAAAACAGCGATTTTGCAGGTATTAACCGAAGACTGAAATAACTGTTTTACCAATTGGTTTGAACTTATGCAAATTGTATTGATCTTAGTGGGACACGTTTAGAAAAGCAATAAAGCTTTAAGTTTGAATATTTTTTGTGTTTATGTCTATATCAAAAACCAAAAAGACAACCCTCGTACTGACTAATAGTACCAGTATTTAAAAATTATTTTATTAAAAAATTAGTTACTGTACTAACATCTCATAATGTTATAATAATTTAACATCAGTTCTTGTTAAGCAGTCATCATCTCATTCTACGTAAATATTAGCATAGCAATGAAATGAGTTCATTTTAGTTTTGTAGTTAAATTTGTAAAATTGTCTGGTCTGCTTTTAACAACCAACAAGCTTAAGAACTTAAAGTTTGACATTATGGAGATTTGTTGTGCTTTCCCTTTACGAACTGTCTATTATTTACAATGTTGGGAACACGACGGCATAACTAAGTTTCCGTTTAAAGAGGCCACAGAATTGTGCAACAGTTATACTGTTGAATAGTATATGGCGTGTATTAAATATCTAGAGAACAGCGTTTCCAGTCATAAATAAGTTGCGAGTTTAATGAAAAGGGTTCTTGCAATTGTGCTTTACTTACAAATGAATACTGCTCAAAGTATATTTTCTTCGTTTTGTTAGAAATAATAACCGTAAGGATCCAATTAATATTGTTAAATTTTTAATGATATTTCTTGCATTTAAAAGCGATTTCGTTTTACAACTATTATTACAAAGATTATTTACAGTTTCATTTACAGCGTAGTATAAATATACCTAGTAAGTCAGTTTTCTTCACAATTCTATTTAAAATAAGTTTGGAGACATTAAGCGGTATATTGACAAGAATAGTAGGATCACTCTGCGCGCCGCCTTTGAAGTTCTTGGTACTATATTTCGCTCCGGTTTGCCGACGTTTTTTGTGTAATTTTGAGAAAACTGGTGATCATCGATGACAATTCTACCGATTTTTCTGTAGATCAACCAATTTAGAAACTAATCTACAGATATACCGTTATAATTTTCTTTCATAATTATTTAACTCTTTTGTAACTTAATTTAAACTTTTTTTATTAAATAAACACTTTTTGAAATTGGCACCCTTTTTTAAAATCTACCGATTCTACTTTTTTTGCTATCAATTTACTGATATTAGAAATTATAAGTTGGCAACGCTGCTGGTAAGCGACAACGATGCAAAGAGAAATGCGTACCAGGAGCTTCAACGGCATGGAACCATTTTTGTTTATATTTGGTGGTAATAACAATATTTGTCTGAGAAATAAAAAATATTAATACCTAAGAAATAGTCTTAATTTTGTACAAAGAAAAAGCTCACTAACTAAATGGTTATATTACTACATTTTTATATTCTTCGATTGTTTTCTTTTTGTCTGTCCGGGTGGAATTTTGTAATTGATTTTAAAATCACTTCTCGAATAAGTACAGATTTAAATCTTTCAGGGTTGTCCAGAACTCGATGACCATCCATGATTCATGAATCTAATTATGGTTACTATTTTAAATTAATTTCTGTTTCCGTCAATCTTTGTATCCATTGGGCTATTTGTCTTATTGTAAGTCCAGTTTGTCTGAAAGTAGTGACCAACATAAAAATTTTCTTTTCTTTGTACTATGCCGAAAGTAGGTCGTTCCGGCTTTAATATTACGACAGAAAGCCTAACTTTTATGCCGCGATAATGTCGCGCAGACAGCGGACCGAAAGAAATTATTCCTGCACTGATGTCACTGTCACTGACACTGTCACTGCAAATGTCGGGGCGGGCATCAATATCTTTTAACACAGAAGGCAATTTCCTTCGTACTTTCAGCATAGTACAAAGAAAAATAGTATACACTACATGGGCAGAAAGTTTGAGAGCCCTGCACTGCGCGCCATGATACCCGCGGCTTCGCCACGGGCATCATGGCGCCCAGTGCAGGAATCTCTAACATTCTGCCCTTGTAGTGTAATATACTATTCTGGTCCGGTATAGGTGCCAACAGGGTTAAATGGAAGCGATTTCTATTACAGAAAAAAAAGTGGGATCAACCGAAAAAACAAAGCCGGTGCCGTTCCAGCGCATGATGACAACCTTGCAATAGCACTTAGTACATAACAAGTGATTACAATAACCTAAACCATGTTTTAACTCTTTTTTTTTTATTCATAGAAAATTATATAATGACTAAAATTCTAAACTTTTACTGATTACCAAAATTGTAAACTAATCATAAGAAAACTTTAAACCTTGAAAGCCATTTGGAAGAAAAATACTTATTCCATCAAAAGACATGGTTGGATTTCACATTATTATTTTGACAGGATTAAAGTTTCTTACTAGTTGGAATTAGATGGGGAAAAGTTTAATGTTAGTACATAATTCAATTGATACTGTCATACTTCTACCCTCACAGAACTAACAAATAATTGGATTTATATAAATTGACTTCTGGATTTTCGTAATAGGAGAACTTTAGTTTTAGTGGATTTATTGTATCTATTAAAATTTCTATATGCAAGTTTGTTTTAAAAAGTTTATTGCTACTCTACACTATACACTCTAATAACTTGAAGATTATATGTTATTATAAAAAGAGACTAACAATTTTAATACTACAAGTTATGACTATTAAATAACGAAACTGCTTGCCTAGAAGGGTGGAGAAAAAACAAGTAGTGCGTCGGGTATCTAGAAGTAATTACACATGACAAAAGTTTGTGCAAAATTAATGCCAAAAAACCTGACTCCCAACCAAAAGTTCGTGCGTGGACAGATCTGCTCAGATTTCGTTGAAAGATTAAAAGAAGATCCCGGATTGATCGAAAACATTATAACGTGGATTTTTCAATACGATGTTAAAACAAAGCTGCACTCTATGCATTGGAAGACCCCTGAATCGCCCAGAATCAAAAAAGCAAGGATGTCTACATCAAAATTCTAGGCAATGTTATCATTTTTTTGACATTAACAGTATCGTCATGGAGACTAGACAAGGAGTACGAACTCCATGTATGCAAACAGGACTACCAAAATAAGAGGGCGCTGGTGTTCCATTTGTACCAAAATGGCGACCAATGAGGACGTAGTTTGAAATAAAATAAATAATTTTTAATTATTTCATTATTAATTTATTTACACAATGAAAAAAATAGTTCGATCTTTCAGATATAAATAATAAAAACCAATTTAATAATTCACGATTATTTAATTGTCTATATTCACACCGGTACAAAAGGAACATTAGCGCCGCAAGTGGTGAAAAAAGTAAACCTAATATGTACGATACGTGTGGACAGATTTTGGCAATTTCCCCGATCGAGTGCGTACTCCTTGTCTAGTCTCCATGAGTATCGTAATGACTGAATGGGTTTCAGAGGGTCAAAGTGTCAATCCGACTTACTATTTGTCAATTTTGGCAACACTGCGAGAACCAGTTCGTAAAAAACAGTCCGATTGGAACGCACCTGTTCATAACGCTCTGTCTGTTAAGCAATATTTGGCCAATAAACTCAGTCCAATGCGCAAAAACGCTCCGTACTCGCTAGATTTAGCACCTTACGACATTTTTTTGTTTCAGACAAAAAAATATGCTTTACAAGGTCTCGATTTAAGTCGATAAAAGCGGTAAAGCAAAAAACGGCAGAGCTCCTAAAGGCCCTCACCAAAGAAGATCTCCAGCACCAGAAGACATCTCTAGCGGAATGGTTAAAGACGCTATCGGCTATAGAATGAGATTACAGGTTCAAATGCCGGAGGATGGGATCTTTTAAAATGTTTCCTTATGTTATTTCTTGTTTGTTTAATTTTATTGGTTGTTTCATATCCGTTAATTAACCTCAACAAATTTTATTCCATAAAGTTTTATTCTTCCCGCAAATGGATGTTAAAGAATAAAAAACCATTATCAATTGTGTATGGTTTTGTAAACATAGCAATAAAAAATTCTGGTTGAAATATAGTTTTTAAAGGTATAATATAAATAATCAAATTACATTTCAAACAACAATCACAAACTAGTTCAAAGTTATTTTTAATGATAATCACTACGAACTAATAGTAAATACCTGATATAGAATTTAATGGTTCGATTGAGAACCGTCATATTTTTCCATTCCATTTGGATAATTTTATTTCAAACGTATTCAGATCGATACTGTGCTCGTAAATAAGACATTTGACAATCATAAGATGAATAAAAAATTATATGATCAATAGGAGTAACTCGCCGTATCAAATTGTCGACGTTTGACGTGAATTGGGGTTAGAAATATATTGTTTATGGTTGATAAAATATTTGGATTTTTACCTTGGATTTATGATAACGAAGGATCTTTTTTATTTCTTATGTCAAGCTTTTTAATGCAAAAAAATATTTATTTTAGAGTATTTTTAACTGAAGTATGGGTTTTATATTTTCTGTTAATAGTCTGTCATCAGCGGTAAAATATCGTGTTACTTTAAAATTTTGTTAATACAGACCAATTTTCAATTTTAAGCTCAACTTACCTTCTGCTTCAAATTCCTCCCTGTGCCGGACCGCGTTATTAATTTTTAGCAGTGAAAACTAGACCTTATTGAAATTGGTAGATTCTAGCAAGTAGTTCGTTAAAATAAAGTTTAAATATAAGGTTAACTTTCACCATGGAACATCTGCTTCTATGCTCGATTTTCTGTCCACACGCCGCTACTCCGAAAATTAAAGATAAAAAAACATTGGGTTTTTCAACGATAATGTCTTTTTTTAAAGGTTTATTTCTTACAAACTTGATGCGTAGTTTCATCGGATAGATAAATAATAATTTAATCGAATTTGAAATAGCAGAATTAATCAGTGCGTGAATAAGTTAAGAATATTTTATGCTTGATTATAAAAGAGTTATTTTACAGGACAAATATCCAAATTGTGTATTGACGTAAATCAATTTTGTTTAATATTCACATTATTTCTAGCAATGAAAAACGCCCAAGAAAAGTGATTGAAAGCAAATATATATGTCATCTGATTAATCGAAGCAATTTACTTCCAATAGCGATATCAGCAGAAGTAATATTGGTATTGCATGTCTTTGCTTGCATTTCTGCATAAATATAAATCTGGTAAACGTTTTAACGACAAAAAATTTAAATCGAACATATTTCATTGATCATTTAATGTATAACTATCGTGTGACAAGAGTTAATATGATCATTCGTTTTACAAATTAAACTAATTTACTGTAGATAATGTAGAAAAAAATATACTTAATTTATAAATTTAATTCCATTCTAAAAATTGTAAGATATTCATGTTATTTTAGTTTATGTTTCATGTTGGGAAATTAAAGAATGTAAAGAAAATAAAATACTCGGCACAAAATAAGAAGTTGTTACTGGAAAATTGTACGCAGTAAATTTTTCTACTAATAGGATCTTTTTTTTAATTAAAGAATCTATTTTAAACGTGTTTTTGCAGCATTCCCTCTAACGTTAACCATTCCTCCATCTCTTTGATGGTCTTCCTGAGAAACGCTTTTCTGCTGGTTTTCCTACCGGAACTATTTTCGCTAATTTATTTCCCTTCATTCTTTGTACATGATTGTACCACAGTTTTTTCTTTTCTTACCAATCTTACTACATCTTGTATTCCACATTGCTTTTTTAGATCTATGTTCCTTATTTCAAAGATCATAACTGACCTGACAAATTTTTCTACGTTTAAATTATAATTTTCCTTTTTATATTTATATATTTGTTTGCCCATACCGTCTCTCTTTGACTACCTGTAATCTTCAGGTGAATTGCTAAATAGCTCTTTCCATTCCGATAAGATACTTGCTGTATAATTTTGTATCCGACAACAGGTTTACATCAAATAATATTCGTATTAATTGTTGTACATTTCGTTATTTCCACTAGAATGACTTAGTTGCTAAACTCGGTGCAATTGTTTTTGGTTTTTACTATGAGTGCTCCATATTTAAGTAGAACACCAGACTGATACTCTTGTTATTTATTCTAAATTCCAGTCCTGAATCATTCACTTCCGGTATTTTTGGAACGAAGTTCCCTTTCGCGCGTTACGAACAGTTACGACTGACGGGAGCTAGCCCAAAAAAATTCATACCAAAAGTTGTCACGACACTATGCACTGACACAATGCACCGACGATGCATGTTTCTCTCTCTCACAGACCAAAAAATAAATAACTCTCTCTTCCTCTCTCTCATAGATATATTACAATTAAAAAGACAGTATTTTAAATTAAAAGAAAATGTACATTAAAAAGAAAATACTGTAGAAAAAAACATAATTACCTATAATAGTATTATATTTTATTAGAAAGTTTTTTATATTTTCGCCGTGTTCTGTGTCTCTGTGTCATTCCGTGGAATTTGTAATCGAATTTAAACCTATTTCCCGACTACCTATAGCGCTGAAATTTTCAGGATAGCTAAGAACTGGATGACAATGCATGTTTCAAGTGTGTTTAGGCATATACATAGATTTCGAAATTTATACCGAATTGATATTAAACATGATCTAAGTTGTGTATAGATAATATTATTTTGAAAGTTATTAAATAAATCGTTCGTAGCGCAGTTGGTTAGGCGGTGGGTCAGTCCACTTGTGACAGTTCTGTTATGTTATCATAATGGGATCGATTACGCGACAGAGAAATTTTTTTTTCTTTTTTTTTTTTGTTCTTACATGTGAAAACAGTAATTATTATTTTAACTGGTAATAAAATAAACTGTTTTAGAAAGTTTTTATATACAACTACCCTTGATTTTGTTAACAAGGAAACAATCTTCTCTATGATCAATCACAGCGTTGTATGACTTAATATTTTTGCAAAATCAGGGATGCTGTGCATTGTTGAGATGACACAAAATATGACCTATAAATCAGTAAAAAACTTTCTATTATAAAAAGTTCTTTTTGTAAATTGTGCTTATTTCATCCTGTTTTTATAAATTAATAAATTCATAAACATTTTAAAAATAGTTCGTAACTTGACTACGTCAAATTACCTTAACTGTCAGTCACTGTCAAATATTTTAATTTTAAATTTTTTGTATTGAATTGTTAATTCCTGTTTTAAATTATAAAAAGTAATTTTAAAAAGATGTGTTATTTAAAGCTCTGGTATTGTATAAATAGACACTTTTGTTAAAAGAAACGAACTGTTAGGTAAGTAGAGATTTTATACAGACAATAATAAATGCTTATGTATGTATAAACACTCTGTTATGTTTACAAATTACTAATTCCTTCACTAATTAATCGAAAGGAACTTCGTTCCATCCGGGTGTCCCTTGACACCTCACACTTTTTTAGTCCATTATTGAGTTAAAGACAAATGTACTGAGGCTGCCTTTATGTCTGATACTTTCTGCAGTAAGAATATTTTGGGTGGTTTCCACTTCATCTTTGATTTTGGTCGAGTTTTGTGTGTTGAGGTTGTGTGTTTTTGTTTGTAATATTTCAATAAAATCCCCTAACCGGACATAGCTTTGGTCAACATAACACTTTCAAGCAGGGTTGTTATATATTAATGACTTCTTTTTAATCTGTTTTATGATGAAAATAGTGTTTGCTGTCATATTTCTTTTCTTAAACCTTGTTGTTCTATTTTATTGCTAATTTATGTCTCCAATTGTTCTTTTATAGGACTTGTGAATAGTTTTATTGTTATGCTAAGGATTGTTACTTCCCGAGGAGCGAGGAGTTTGTTTAAAATTACCCTTTTTAAATATGGGTATTGTGCTGTTGTGATAGTCGGCGGGAACTTCTGCCATATTTATTATCTTATTAAAGAATGGTGAGCTCAGCATATCAAAAATTCGTTTGGAAGGCCGTCATTACCTGTGCGTTCTGGTTCTTCAATTTAGCAAATGTTTCTTTTATTTTTACGTTTTCAAATACTGTATTAAGGGTTTTTTAACTATTTTTATGCTTTTCCTGTTTAAACATATTTATTGACTCGTTTATTTCTATTTTTAGGCCACTTTCAGACTTTCTGCGATTTATATGTTGTAGTCCATATCCTTGTAAATCTTACTCCAATTTGCTGTTTTAAGAGTCTTTATTTTTCAGTTTACTTTGTTTCTGATCTGTATATGTTTTACATGTTGTTTGGCGGATGAATTAATATCATAAATGAATAAAATAAATTTAAGAAAATAACGTCTGTAAGCAAATATTTTTAATTGTGACTACCTTTGTAAACGACTTCTTTTGCTCACTACAGGAATTCAAATTTGTCTAGAAAAGTATATGCATATTTACTTATAGTGACAAACGTATATTTTAAACACTTAAATAATCGTTTAATTTTTAAATTCAGCTGTTTACAGTACCACACCTTTCATTCGTTATTTATTGAGCTTTAATGTAAACCCTCTCTATATCGATTAATGAATTCGTGTAACAGGTATCAAACACCTTCAAAGTGTACTTAATGTAATATGTAAGTATCTGCAAATATAATTTCAAATAATGCTATTAGTGATACCGCTTATAAGGCTTTCAGACACTCTACAAGTGCATTAATAAAATTCAACAGTTTATTTTTATTCGTTAGGTATAAAAATAGATGGATTAGAAATGCTTGTTTGTACGATAAAATGGCTTCGATTAGGATTAATTGTGTATACGTGGGTTGTGAAATGATTTATTGTTAAAAAAAATTATAAATTTAAAATTTTGTTACTATCATACGATGTTTAATCAGAGATATCACTATAAAAAAAATAGATGTTAAAACTCACCGTTGTAGAGTAAAGTAGTCCCGTGTGGTGAAGTGGGTGGAGGGCTGGGCGCTGTTGCCCCCTCAGTGGGACTTGAGGGTCCCCAACAAGAGGTCGCCGTCGCTGGCGAATCTCCGACAACATCAATTTCTTCTTCTTCCTCTTCAGGGGAGTCCGTCCTCTCCGTTGGCCATGTGTAGGCCTTGAATTTTTTTGCCATAAGACAGCGCGGCATGGTGGTATTTTCTGTCTAGTGGTATGACAGATGGCCAGTCACTTCATTTTATTACTGAAAAAAGGAAATAACTATTTTAATTTAGTAAAAAAATACTTAATTATAATGTTAAACAATTATTAAAAATTTTTTATAACTGCCTTAAACTTCACAAGTTACCATCAGTGTTTTATTAAGTTTATGATTATTATCATTCGTATTCGTGTACGTTACACTATATATAACTCAAGAACAGCCAAACCGATTTGGCTGAAAATTGTTATGTTATAAAGGAAACTCAAACTAGGAGATGGAAGTCATTATAAAACATTTTATAACAAAAACGCATTGAACATGGAATAACTAAACGCAAATGACAACTATGAAAATACTTTATAAATCAAACACTATGATGCCACCGTGAGGTAGCCCAGTTAATAAATTATAAATCTGATTGATCAACTCTAACTTTACAAAGTACTCACTATGAAGTAACCGTAGGGTGGCGCAGTTAGTATCTCATATATTTAACACGTTGACTGCCATGTGAGGCAAGTGTGCCTCGCACGAATCTAACTCAACAGGCCGCGAAGAACACATGCCTCGCAGGTAATGTTGTACTCAAAGCCTCGCTGCACAGAATTGCTTCGCGTTTAAGTAGAAATGCTATGAGAAATAAAAGTACATGGCCCAATGAACAAATTAACTTAGTTGGCCCGGGCCAGGCATGAATATATATACGATTTGATAAAGGGTTCAATGTCTCAATAGCATAACATAATATTTTTTTATGTATTTTATTCTTATTACTGTTGTATTTGTATTTGTGAGGTAGGTAACTAAAAAATCATTGAATTAAGACAATAAAATATCATTTTATTTTTAGAACAGAACAAACTTGAAAATTAAATAGATATACTTACATTCGCAAACATAAAATTCGTATTTCGACAATAAAATAAAAAATAAAATGTAAAAAATGGGTATTTTGCAGTATTTATAATGTGCACATATGAACAGAAGTAAAGCAAGATGTACAATAAAATTTGTCGCATTGTATACATTTATAACGTGTGCATCGCATGGCCCAAACTTGACAATTTTATTTCTTAGGCCGCGCGATGCACACTTGCCTCGCTTTTCAAAATCATGTTTAGAATAAAAATTTGCTATATTTATGAATTGCGTTCTTTTTCTATTGCATTTTTATGCGTTTTAAACGAAAAAAATAAACTGGCCTGGGAGAAAGCAAAAATATTGTCATTATGGCGGTCAACGTGTTAATGGAGCAATTCCTACATTAAGTATTATGACGCTACTGTAAGGTGGCGCAGTTAATATCTTATATGTTTAAACGGACAATATTTACTTAATTACGTACCACGATGCCATCGTAAAAACGTGGAAACCAAGGATAAAATATGATAAAAACGCCAGACCAAAAACAAAAACGAAACAAAATCTTATAAAAAAGAGAAAATAAGAAAAATAAATCAACGTTGGGCGGTATAAAGTCCAACGGGTTAGCTAGTAGGTATTCTTATAAACTTTAATTACAAAAAAATATACTTTTAGTAATTTGTTTTAAACAAGAAAAGTAATTCTTTTTTTAAAACAATAAATAAGAAAAATAAGTTGAATAAAATTATGTAAGGCGGAACCAGAAAATTATTACTAGTACAACATAACCAATGAATATGATATGATTTAAAATATTAATTATATTTTTATTTTTTTAGTAAGTAAATTGCAAAAACTAAAGTTAAACTGTAGAGTTCTAGATACAAGAAATTTTAATAAACAAAAGACTGACCCAACATAAAAAACAATAAAACCTTAAAAAAGTGTTAGACAAAAAAAAATCCACTTGTGACAATCATTAAAAATGAGTCTCTCAATGAAACATCATGTAAAATTAGTGCTAACAGCACCTCAATAAATAACTTACGATAGATACCTACTCTGACGATACAATAACATGGAAGATTCTGTTATTGCTGTTAACAAATAATACGGCATTAAAGATTGATTTCCGTAAAACAAAGTTTACACTGTAGAATTTGTTTTAGGTAAATCAGATTTAGAATCAGTCGGAAATGATACGGTATGTTAAAGAGATAAATCAGAAACTAAGGCGACATCGACACCTCGAAGTTTTCGCTCCATACCCATACGATCTGTTTATCTGAACTAAACAGAAAAATGGTGTGCTTTAATCGAATGTTTAGTCGAAATTACGTGTAAGAAACACAGACGTGATGTTTCAGAATTATTCATTATTATGATGTTAAGTGTAACATTCTACTTATATGTTTCAATGTGTGGATAACGAGGTATCATGTTAATTATATATTATATTTAAAAAAATCGAAAAAGCTTTAGCCGGTATAAAGAAGAGTTAGTCGGAATACCTCTTGTGCATTAGGTGATGGGTATTCATACAGGTGTCAAAGACAAAATAAATTGACTATTTATTGGGTAGTATGTCTGAAACAAAATCTCAAAACTGCAGAAAATCAGTAACAAGAGACCTGAATTATAAATTCATAAAACAAATAATGAATATTAGTGTGTGTCAATTATAAATTCTAATGAGGTAAAATTTTGTCGAGCATTATTTTTTTCTTTAAATTTAAGAAGATTATATTGGTTATTTTTTTAAATATAAAACAATTAAGGAATCTTTGTTCATTGAATGTTTGGCGCCGACTCAAAATTACTTAGGTATAGTTGTTCCAAAGTGAATGTAAAATTGTTTGCTCTTTGTCGGAATTTGAATGCCTTTGATAGCAGTGCCGACCATTGGCGTGGAATTAAATAAAAAGGGTTCAAAATTTTTATTAATTTTTGTTTTAAATTTCGAAAAAAAAACGGTTTCTGTATATTTGTAAATTTTTTATCAATTTGAAAATATTCAAATAACAAATTAATTCTTTCTAATTAAAACTTGTTAATTTTAGTTATTAATAAAAACATGTGACTCATTATTCAAATAGTACATAACTCATAATATTTTTATAACAATTGTCTACAAATCATACTCATTTTGTCAGACAATCTTAAAAGATTGTCTGTCCAGCAAGGACCACGACGAGGTATGAGCCTTCCTTGCCTGGAAAGGAAAGGATTGGGTATGTTAGTAAGAATATAAAATTAGTTTGTTTTTGAAAACAAGTTTTCAAGATACATCACGATAGTTGTAAAGAAAATTGGTTAGAATGACTAACAAGAATTGTCAGAGTCTTCTGAAGTAGAATCGTTCCCAGGTTGAATAACTAATGGTGCTATTGACGGTAAAACAGGATATTCCTTTTCTATTTTTATAACATGTGCTTCGCAATTTTTCCATACATCGCTATTAATGCCACTAATTACCTCTCGAATATTATCAAGAACAACTGCGCTTAAGGTTGGTGACTGATTATATTTTCGAAAACGTTTCTTTACAGTACTCCAAACCATTTCGATTGGTTTAAAAATACAGTAGTATGGAGGTAAACGCAAAAGGGTATGACTATATCAGCTGCAAATGGTGTCAATGACGTATTCATTTTTAAAAATCCGGTTTTTTGATTATTCTTATTAATTCCTTCTTTACTGGAACCTTTTTAGGAACATCGATATTTTTGATTGCCATAAATCTTAAAATTTCATTCTTTTTTGTGTTATTATTTTGTTTAATATGCGGAAATGATACGACGCATTGTCCATAACAAATACTGAATTGTAAGAAAACCCAATAGATAGTGTTGAATTTCGATTCATAAATAAATAAATAAACGAAAAACTAAAAGAAAGTGGAAAATTAAAAACAGAAAAAATAAAGTCTAAAAAAAATACCTTTCTAAATCAAATAATATAACGCCACCGTAAGGTGGCGCAGTTATTATCTTATATATTTAAACGAGAAATTCTTACTATATTAAGTACCGTAATATAATATATAATATAAAAAATCAATAAAAATCAATCACGCTACTGTGTACTGTAATGGGGAACAAGACTATGCGGGGTATTTAACTCATGTCGCATTTTGTAATTTTCCTCTTTGATGTTTCGTTTGATGTGCCACCGCGCTTAGTAAAAGCCGTCAGCATTTCTTACATTAATATCAAAAGGGTGCGAACCGACTTGAAAATGGGAAACTATATACACAATGTTGCCATTACTCAAAAATGTCTTTAAGTATAAGTAATATATATACAAAATTGATATCATTAGAAGTGAAAACTGTTTAAATATGAAGAACCTAGTTAATTAATTTAAGTATATATTTTGTAAGAATATTTTTATATTATCTTTCTAAGAGTCATTGACGAACAATTGAATAGTAAAGTAGAGAGAAAATTTTCAAAATATATAAACTTAAGAATATTCGGAAATATATCTGGCAACCTAGATTCGAAAGTCGGTTCCTTTGTTGGGGTTAGAAGGCGTGGTTGTCTTTTCACATTAATATTAGTTAAACTTAAAAAAGGTTTATTACTTTACACTTTTTAATTTTTCCGGCGGTTCTTCTTGTTAAGAAAAAGTCATCATTTTTTTGCCTTACTTTAATAAATACTACCTTACTTTAGCTAGTGACTGTTGTATAATCCTACTTTAACTATATTCTTGATTGTATTATAAATATTAAAAAAATATGGTTTTGGTTTATCCAACCTGAGTAGGCCTACTAAAAAAAAACATGAGAAAGTAATTATGGGAGAAAAAAAAGTTGAAAACAAATAGGGTTGAGATATACCCTACCTAATTAAAAAAGAATTATCAAAAGCGGACAAATGTATAAAAAGTGAGTGAACAATCAGTCAACTCATGTTTACCACATCTAGGTTCATTTTTGTTTTAATTACGTCTGTAAAGCTGACATTGCAAAATGAGCAAAATCGCTATTTATTTTTTTTTAATATTTACAGCTAATTTAGTGCTAATTTTATGCCGGTATCGCAAATTTTGTGCTCTATCAGATTTACAGAAATTGAAAAAACTGCTAGATTTTTGTCAAGCTAGTAGTGTACACGTCTAGAATCCTACATCAGGATGACTTCAATTAATAACTACTTAGTACTCTTGATTTACCTATGCGAAAAATACTTTCATCTTTCATAAATAAATTATTTTTTATTTTTCACTTGCTATTAACTGCTACCTTAACAAACTGGGCAAGTAATATCTTTAAGATAGAATACCTAGGAGGTCAATTGGAGCATCAACAGTACATGAAAATTTAGTGCTTTTAATTTATAAAAAAGAATAATTTAATTTTTTATAACTTTATTTTTTAGTTGTTAACTTGATTGAATTAGCAAATAATATGTTTTAACTAGAGTTTTTGGGAGCTCAAAACGAGCATAGACAGTGCATAGGTATTAAGTGCTCATTAAGTGCTCTTGATTTATGCAGAAAATATTTTATTTTTTTATGAATAAATTATTTTTTATATTTTTTACTAATTAACTGCTACCTTAACAAACTTAGCAAGTAACATCTCCAAAATAGAGTACATAGAAGCTTAAACCGAGCATAAACAGTGCATAGGTAATAAGTGCTTATTAAGTGCTCCTGATATTTGAAAGAAAGAATTTAATTTTAAAAGTGGACGACTCTGTAAAATGTTATGCGCGGTTATACATAAAAAATAAATAAATAACGCGCGGTTTCTATAGTGACTCCATAATAAAACCTACATTAAACAAGCAACGACAAAAAAGATCCCAAACACGCCAAAAAATTAACATTGGCAGACGATATTCTAAAATTAAATCAAGCTTCTCGTTTTGTGTTATTTAAGGAGATTTAACTTTTTAAGCTTTCAAAGAAAGAGAAATGCTAGTTATATAACTAAAAAAGCTTTTAGTAAACGATTATTTGAAATTCTTTATCTGTTGTTTAATTATTTATATGGATGGTAAATACTTGGTTAACTTGCTTGCTAGATAGAGCTTTTAAAAGTTTTGTCGACAAATACTTTTTTAAATTTTTTTGAAATATTAGAAAGTAGACAAACAAGAATATATTAAGTGACATTAAGGACAAAATTTTGCCTCTACGCGGCATTGCTCTAACAACTAATTTATTTCGTTATCTATGTGGAACTGCCTCAAAATAAATAAAAGTGAAGCGCAATGGAATTTGTAAGTGCTTAAATAATTTCATTAAAACAATAAATCGTAATTTGTAATTTCTTTAAAAAACATTAAAGGATGATATATAGAACAAAACATTTTTTCTTTTGTGTACAAATCAGAAACCAAAAATATTTACTCCTTCATGAAAGAGTAAAAAAATATTCTTTAAAGGTTTTCTGTTATTAGCTTACATTCCTCAAATAGTACCTATATTTTTTGTTGTAATGTATGCAAGCAGACATCCTTTTTTTATTATTAGATATTATATAAGTTTATAACATTATAAATATATGGTTTTTAAAAAATCTGCATCAAGGTACCCTACATTTAGATATCTCACAAAATTTAATAGGTTTACGCGGGTAATTCCTCACATTATAGCATATTTCGGTCTAAATTGTACACAATTCGATGCGCGCGCTGTTTCAGGCCATCTTGTATACAATAGAATAGAACATATTCTATTTTTTTGTATCCACTTATGCTTAACATACAAAGTAGTCGTCTAAATCAGATTTTAAGGTTATATCTATCAAAATATAAGTTAAAGTGCTTTTGTATTGTATCTAACATGAATTTATAATCTGTTAATTATGCCAGGAGTGTCAGAGCAAATGATAATGCTCGATGAGCATTGCTCATTAAGTTAAATCATTGCCCTTTTCCCAAACCATTTTCTCTGCCAATTTTTTTTTTGTTTTTCAGCATGTTTAGCACATCAATTCGAGCAAAGAGCGGCACAATCCTTTTCTCGAAGCAGTTCAGGACATGTTAGACCCCTTTATAACTTTGTAGGGGATAAGACTAATAGCCGCAATTTTAAGTAACCAAGCAGGCATTGTATAGACACAGTATACCTACCTATTTTAAATTTCATTTAAGTTGAACCAGTGGTTTAAAAATTATAACGCGTTAAATTTTCTTAATTTTTTCACTCACTCACTGACTGACTACCTGATCATCAAAAATTTAAGGCACTTCTAGCAGGCATAAAAGCTTCAAATTTAGTGGTTAGTGTATAAAAAAAGGAAAAACTAAAATAATTTTTAATTTCGGTCCAGTTTTTTAGTTACAGCAATTGCATAAATAACTTTGTAGTCCCATATAAATATATGTATGTATACATACATATCTGGGGACACAGTATACAAGTATACTAATGTTGCCTACGCAAAGGATTTTATGACCAGTTTTTAATACAGCTATAAAAAACAACTAGTAATTTATCGTAATAAAATAAGCTATTTCCTTTTTACAAAAAAATACATAATATATCTATACTAATATTATAAAGAGGAAAGGTTTGATTTTTTGTTTGTTTGTTTGTTTGAAATGAATAGGCTCCGAAACTACTGGACCGATTTCAAAAATTCTTTCACCGTTGGCAAGCTACACTATTCCCAAGTGAAATAGGCTATGTTTCATTAAAAAAAAAATGGGGATCCTTACAAAAATGCCATTAATGTAACCTAAAATGACCTTAAAACCTTTACATCGCGTGTGCTAAGAATACTAGCCTCAAGGTCAAACCTTCCAATTAGTAGGGATCGGTTTTTCTCATGGCCAACCACCTAAGGCGGGTCGAGTTCCTGAAAATCAATTTATTTTGTTGCCAGAAAATAAAATAACATGTTATATTGTTTACAGGGAAGCCTTGACCCAATATATTTAGTGGCGAGGAAAGGTTTGTTTGTTTTTTTGTTAGTTTACCGTTGGCAAGCTACACTATTCCCGAGTGACATAGGCTATGTTTTATTTTCAAAAAAATAGGGATCCTTACTAAAATGCCATTAATGTAACCAAAAATGACCTTATAACCCTTACATCGCGTGCGCTAAGAATACTAGCCTCAAGGTCAAACCTTCCAATTAGTAGGGATCGGTTTTTCTCATGGCCAACCGCCTAAGGCGGGTCGAGCACCTGAAAATCAATTTATTTTATTGCTAGAAAATAAAACAACATGTAGTATTGTTTACAGGGAAGCGTTGACCCAATATATTTAGTGGCGAGGAAAGGTTTGTTTGTTTATTTGTTTGAAATGAATAGGCTCCGAAATTACTGGACCGATTTCAAAAATTCTTTTACCGTTGGCAAGCTACACTATTCCCAAGTGACATAGGCTATGTTTTATTTTCAAAAAAATAGGGATCCTTACTAAAATGCCATTAATGTAACCAAAAATGACCTTTAAACCCTTACATCGTGTGCGCTAAGAATACTAGCCTCAAGGTCAAACCTTCCAATTAGTAGGGATCGGTTTTTCTCATGGCCAACCGCCTAAGGCGGACCGAGCACCTAAAAATCAATTTATTTTGTTGCCAGAAAATAAAACAATATGTAATATTGTTTACAGAGAAGCGTTGACCCAATATATTTAGTGGCGAGGAAAGGTTTGTTTGTTTGTTTGTTTGAAATGAATAGGCTCCGAAACTACTGGACCGATTTCAAAAATTCTTTTACCGTTGGCAAGCTACACTATTCCCGAGTGACATAGGCTAAGTTTTATTTTCAAAAAAATAGGGATCCTTACTGAAATGTCATTAATGTAACATGTAACCAAAAATGACCTTAAAACCCTTACATCGCGTGCGCTAAGAATACTAGCCTCAAGGTCAAACCTTCCAATTAGTAGGGATCGGTTTTTCTCATGGCCAACCGCTTAAGGCGGGTCGAGCACCTAAAAATCAATTTATTTTGTTGCCAGAAAATAAAACAACATGTAATATTGTTTACAGGGAAGCGTTGACCCAATATATTTAGTGGCTTTTGTTATTTTTCTTTAATCCCCGTGCAAAGCCGGGGCGGGCTGCTAGTAATATATAAAACCGTTTTCCCTTTTAACCACCAACAGACAAAATTAATGATATTGTGGCTTTAATTTAATCTTGTATGGATGCAAATAAAGGTCAGCCTGCAAAATGCGATAATAAAGTAGTTCGGAAAATGTTCAGTTCTTCAGAAAGGCGCTGATGGTGTTTCAAGGAACCTGCGCTTACCTAGATGTTTACGTGTCCGAGTGTATTCTCTAAGACAGTTTTCTTTAACCGTTAAAAAACTTTGCGAATTAGGGGCACTGTAGAAAGTTTAAAGCAAAATATTTAGTAAGTTTCTGCAATCGTACTTTTACAGATCGCCCGTTATTATAATAACAGAATTACCGCAATACAGAGTCTGTGAACAAGAAAAGGCAACAGTAGAACAGTAGATAATGTATGACTGATCTGCTTGTTCTGAAATCAGAAGATCCGTGTTGGTTAAGTACTGGTTTACACCAGCCGATGTCAGGGATATCCCTCTAGAGAGCCTCATCACCTGTTTAGGCCTGATGACAGCCTGAGGTGTGGATATCCCTACACACGGGAGGATGCACAATCGGCCATATGTGGCTCAGTGCTGGCAAAGCACTTGCTCGCCTCTCCCTAAATTTACAGATCCAGAGACCATAATAACTTTTGATGATTAAAATACGTTCTTGTGTTGTTGACTAATCAGTAATTACATTTGCCATAGTTTTTATTTAACATGAATCAAAACTTTAGAGATACGTTTTGACATTGAAAACAATAATTATAAAAAACAACAGATGATCTACTCTTTATGTACACCTATTTATCCCAATGATAAATGACTTCTACCCGCAATGTGGGTCACAGTATTTCTGTAAAATGCTTGTTTAATCTGGAAACTAGTTATCTTCATGTTCTCATTCTAATGTGGAGTTTTGTAGGGTTTAAAAATAGGTAATAAATTAAAAATGCAACTAATATCAAGTTGCTCTTTCAAATATTCAACGTGTTCTATATATATATATATATATATATATATATATATATATATATATATATATATATATATATATATATATATATATATAACAAAGTCCCAAGAAAATGCGTATTAATATAAACAAAAGGGAAAAATTATTGGGCATGTACGCAAAAAGGAACATCCTTTATTTGATTCAAAATTATTGGACTTATAATCTTTCGATGCTATTTCGTTTGTTGTATTATCCATACTAATTTTTACCATTTTAACAATTTTACTTGGTAGACCTAGATCTCTTTCATTAGTTGATACATCTGCTGTCTGTTTACTCTGTCAGAGGCTTGCTTAAAGTCAATAAACTAAGCTTATATTACCATTTTATGTTCGTAACATGCAGTCTAAACTTCCTTTAAGGCAAAGATTTGATCGGTCGTTGACCTATTGCTTCTAAAGCGAGCTTGATATTCACCCATTATCTTTTCTGAGTATTGATTTAAACTTTTCCTTATAGTCTATGTCAAGATTTTGTAAACTATATCCAATCGCGAAATACTTTTATAATTTTCACATAACATTTTGTTACCTTTTATATTATAGTACATTTCCTTGCTTTGAACCACTCTCCTGGCAATTTTTCTGTTTCCCATATGCTTTTCATCAGTCGATGTATCTCTTTTTGTAAATTTTTTCTTCCTGATACAATCATTTCACCGGATATTTCTGTTATTCCTGGACATTTGTTATTTTTATTTAGTTTGCTAATTCTTGCTCTGTAGGTACCTCTAATACCGTGTGGTCCTCTTCAATATCATGGTTTGTTTTCAATACTGCTTCATTTGTATTTAACAGTTTTTTAAAATAATTTGGCCAATTTCTTATTTTTTTTTCAGGTTTATTTAGCAATAATAATTCGTCATTTTTTATATACGGGTTATGGTTCTGATATCTTTTTTTCAAAATTGTAATTAATTTTTGTTTTTCTTTATCGTATATTGGATATGATGTAAGTTTATTTAAATTTGTAATAGGGGTTGTAGTGATTTTTCGTTGAGAAGTTTTTTATATTTTTACGATTTCTCAAAACCAATACTATTGATTGCAAAATTAATGTTTTTTTTATAGGTAATGCCTCAAAATGCATTTTTTTTTTTAATTTAAAAAGCACTAATATATAGCAATTTTTCGGTGTGTCCGGATTGCGGCGATTGGTATCAAATGCTAAAGTCAAACAACCGTATTGCGGCCCTCTCAGATTTTTGCCCTCAATACCCCATGACCGGATTGCTGCTGGCGACACGTAGGCCAATAAAGATTAGGGTAATGACACCCTGTCGTAATGACGGTTTATAATCTTTAAAATACCTGATTGGCAAAATTTCCCAAAATGCAAATCATGGATTTCTTCTCAGAAATTTAATAAACGCCTTAGTAAAGGTTATATGCACTGTGTTTTTTATTGCTAATATCCAACTGATTTTGCCTACACTCTAATAGGGGTATCAATCGGTACTAGCAAAATTTAATAAGAAAACGTTAATGTCTATATTAAGTAATAAATTAATTAGGAGAAATAGTTGAGTAGGAATATTGGGGTGGTGTACAAAATATTACAGAAATTTACCAATAATGTTCATTGAAAAATGGGCAGGTAATAAGTAAATACTTAAATTTTGTGAAATTCCCAAGGTACCTAATTAACTATATTGCTACAGATGTGTCTTTTAAACAAAATAATAATTTTTGACGAAGAATAAGAAAGATTCAAGTTGTAAATCCCATGTCAATAAGAAATAAACTTTTATGATATGAATACAATAATATACAAAAAATACGTGATGAGAATAATAGCAACAAAATCTCAAAGAATAAAATTTAAACTAAGATAAATAATTCTACGAAACACGCTGCGTGACCATTAAATCTAAGTAACAGAAAAAGTTTTGAATAGAGCAGAAAACCATGCCATAAACTTAATGATTATAATGAAACTACCCTTACTCATACCTTGCTCCTTGTTGTTAAGATATTATGGATTGGTTGTCCTGCTGGAAGGGATTGATATTTAAGTCAAAAATCCAAAGGGATCAATTTAGTTTGTGTTGTAATTTTTAAACCGAACTTATTTTTCGACAAGTACCTACAAGTGTAAAGATGGAAACAGTTTTATTATTATTATTGTTACTATTATATCTTTACTTCGCTACGCAAAACCTTAAATATGTCAATTCTGCAGAGGATAGAAGCACATAAAGTATGTAAAGACAGTAACTCAAGGTCTGTTATAGTTTAGTATGTTTAACTTATTTCGAGAATTGTCTTCCCGATTTCAACAAACATTTGAAAATTGCCTTGCACATTTAAACTTAAGTAATTACGTCCTTAATGTAGGGGTTATTTGCCCTTAATCTACCTGATGGCTATACCGCCGCAATCCGGTTGTCGGTTCATTTCTACCTGTTTCTTGGGAGCTACGAGTGATGAATTATCGCCGCAATCCGGTTCAGCCCCAATTTTTATATCACATATCTGCCAATTTTAATTGGCTAAGATATATCTCTAAGAAGAAATTTTTGCCTTTTTAATACCAGTTCGTTAAATAATATGAGCCTTATTAAAAGCACTTTAAATTATTAAAATTGATTAATGAATCAAAGAATTATAGTGTTGTTTCAGTATGTATAAAAACTATTGAGCTTTTCTAATTTTTTGCCAATATCTCGAAAACAACACAAATAATTGCAAAACAGGTTTGGAAATTAAAACGCTTTACTTTTTTTTGATAAAAAATTAAAACGTTTAAAAATAATAAATAATAATAATAAAAATAATTTTCTCTCCTATTTTTAAAGTTTATTTTATTTTGATGTTTTTATTAAACTGAATATTATCTTTAGACAAGTATCCATAAAACTTTTTAAAGAATTTATGCAACCCATTTCGATTTTCATGTAATTTAAATAGTGTTTAAACTATTTAATGTTTCTGTTTTTATCAAACTTTAGACTCACACAGAAGAAAGTTTCTTTCTCAATTGTTGGTATATCAACAAAAACTTTTTAAAGTCTTAGTTCGTTATTATCAGAATTATTACAAATAATAAAATAGAATCAAAAAATTTAGAAATTTTTCTATATTTCTTAAGCTGGGTGTTTTTTTTATTTGGTATTCAAATTTACAGATGCAATTTTAGCAACTGTTGCACTATTATTTTTTATGTATAAATTTTCAGTAATTAATCAGAAAATTGTTGTTTTTTGTTAGATTCGTTATACGTACGTACTAAATAACAACAGTTAAATGATGTTAACATAAATTTTTACGCAAAAAAAACAATTAAGTAAAGGCAAAAATTACATACTTGTTGATTAATTCTCATTATATAGCTATCAATATTTCTTAAAACATTAATTTTTAAATTTAATCTTTCTAAATAAGTAGATATATTTTTTTACATTTACAAATGTACCTATGTAAAAACTCACCCTGTATAATATGCACTTTAAAAACATACGTACATTAGTTGAATTTTTCACTTCATTTTACGGTTGTTTGTCGTATTTGTTTTCGTCCGGTTCAAATAGTTCACTCACGCACTGGCACATCGGGAGAGAAGGAATGTGTATGGAAAAGAGCGAAGATAGAAATAGAGAGAAGAGAGCACAACTGAACTGAAACTAAACTAAACGTCGCCCTCGTGATTTTGGAGCGCACCCTCACTGTGACTTCGCTTTTATATAACAGTAGCGGTGGTGGTGGTGGGAGCCAACGTTTGGGGTTGAAATCACCCTCCTCCATTCGTTCGGCCCCGACGTTCTACTATTGCGCGTACTAGCGATATACGAAGCGCAATAGTCCGGTTCTTCTGTTACCAGATAAAAAGTACTATTTACACTCGTTTACTACAAGTATTCTACAAATGTTACTGAAAATCTTTTTAACATAATCTTTTTGCCCACATACATTTAAAAACTATTACACGTTTACCAGTGCATTCGAATAATAAAGACCGGATTCTGTGGTAAAGAGACGTGATTACATTTCATATGTCAAAAATTTTTTATATTCAATAGATATCAATATAACAAAAAAACATGTTCTTTTTCTTATAGAATTTACGATTTTTATTGCATTTAACTAAGTATGTTCCCGACTCTTCCAGGAGTTATCGAGCAGGAAATCTTTAACAAAAACATATTTAATAAATTCAAATAATCCGTTGATACTAATGCATTAACCCTATTTTTAAAAAACTAATCTATAAATACATTACTGATTAAACGTTTTCTATCTCTCATTTCTTCTGGTTTGTTATCAGTCAAACACAAAACACTGCAAGACAGTAATTCCAAGACTTTTTAAATAATGAGACATGTTGCCTATCCAACAAGAGGCAAAAATGCGACTCATCCATTACAATCAACGATCAGACACTGGTAGCGGGCGACTCCATTACGCTGGTTGGTATAACGATCTCCCATGACTTACTCTGGAACGAACATATTGCATCCATAGCAATTGCATTGTTTAGAGCACAGAAATATTTTTCTCCATCCAACTTGGCTACTCTTTACAAAGCCCAAATACGGCCTTATCTTAAATACTGCTCGCATGTATGGGAATCGGCGGCTCCGTCAAGGCTCGGAGTTCTTGATGCAATACAGAAAAGGGCAGTTCGACTAATAAACGACACCAGTATCACCAAAAACCTAGCCCCATTATCCCACCGAACAGCAGTGGCTGATCTTTCCTGGTTTTACCGATACATAAACGGATTTTGCTCAGAAGAACTCCGCTCTATAATGCCTCCACTTGCCAGACCAGCCAGAGCAACGCGAAGTGCCAACTCCATGCACCCTTATACTGTTCAGTGCCCGACATCGAGAACGGATCGATTCAATCGTTCCTTCATCCTCAGGGTCTCCAGATTGTGGAACTCCTTACCTCCGCACGTCTTCCCCACTCGTCCTAACTTACAGGCCTTTAAATCCCAAATTAATAAATTACCTCTTCTGCCCCAATAGATGTTCTCGAAACATTTGTATATACCTACGAGGACATCCTTAATAAAAAAAAAATCCGATCTTTAACTAATAATCCATATAGTCGAGTTATACCCTAAAAAATGTAACTACTACTAATAATATATTTTAAAACAGATTGAACAAACATGATTCAATCTTCTTTTACTTAAATAAAAAAGTAGAAAATCAGAGGATCTACTTCTTATTTTCTGTTCCCTACCCAAGGCTAATGCGTTAATTAGATAGGGTTAGAGCACTTCGATTTTCACACTGAAAAAAATTTGTTTCGTAATATTAATGTCGTGTGTTCATTAACTTGGTTTTCATTGCATTAACGTAAAAATCATTAATAATACGTAAAAAAATTTAACACAAAATCTGATGTATTTTCAGTGTTCATGTAGACAATGAATAAGCTTTCATTAACTGATGATTTTCAGTACTTAAAAAAATCATAGGTAGAATGTTTATGGTTCATTACGACAATGAACAGAATCTTTAAATCTATGTTTCACATTCTTTGATATTATGAATGCTATCTTTAAATATAATAGGTACATTAATACAATGAAATCGTTCATGAAAAATCCCTTTTGAGTATGCGCATTTTTATTCATCTCAGCGTGGTGTGGTTAGTCGTTATTTGCAATTACAGGTTGCAGTTTGTAGTTATAACCTATAGATGAAAGATTTTAATATTTGTGGAAAGTTTTATTTTAGTTTCATATGAGTTTGACAATTTCATCATCCTGTTTTTAAAGGTAAGTTCAAAATATTTTTTCATTTTATATAAGTATTAGAATTTATTAATTACAATATCGATTCTTAATAATTAAATACTAGGTACCTATCTACTTTTATATTTGCGGCTTGATTATGTTGTATAAAAAATACTATAAGTTTAAAGTCATACTGTATTTTAGTTAAAATCTTTGTTAACTTTATAGCATTCTTTCTAAAGAAATCTGCAAAAGAGTGGATTGTAATATTAAAATTGGGTACTTAAAGTTATAAATTATGTATTCTTAATAATGAGAATATCGCCTATACTATGTCGTTATATTCATATCAGCACTTCTCAGAAGATTAAAAATCTCCTTTATTAATAAATCCATAAAAATTGATTTTGGTACCAAAAATAGCAATTTTAAAATTCGACAGTATGACCTAATAGATGTGGTACAAATACGAAATTTTTGTAAATGTATTTATAAAGGTTTTCTAAAAGATTGACAATTAAATAACAATAAAAACCCATTCTTATTTAATATTAGTTCCTACTAAATATCGTTGTTTTGTATTTTTAGATTATTATGAAGCTAAAGTTATTAAGTTATGTGAGTCCTTATCCTTAATGGATTTTAAGAATCAACCAACAAAATCTGAAGCAAAAAAGACAAGAGGAAATCAAATATAATTAAATTTTAGCAAGAATTTATTTTCGTTAGAACATATAAAAGAAATAACAACTAAGAAAAGTTAAATTTAAATATTCTTTTATGTTCTTTGTGGAATCCACTTTAATATTTTGCGTAAGTATTATATTATATGGTTAAAATCAGAAAAAAATCTTTACTTTTTTGGTGTTTATTTATTTTTATTTATAAAATATTAATCCAATATATTTTTTAAATTTAAACAACAGATTGTTATGCCATGGGTGCATACAACCATATGCTGGATCGGGGGTCGAGAAAAGGGTCTTATTTAGAGACCTCCCGCTGTTCCCAGGTAAGGGGTGACTTCAAAGACTCTTTAACCAAAGAAAATAAGAAGAGTAATTTAATACAGTATTTTTATGTAATTACTTTAGGAAATTTTTGTTCGAAATTATATGTATATTTTATAGGTATAATAATTTGTATTTAAAAATAAAAATTTTATGTTATATTAAAATTATTCCCAAATTTAAAGATTAATAAATGAATGTACATCAATTATACGAGTATTTTATTTCCTTAAACTAGAGTGAACAATATTAAGTTCTTAGTAACTATTTTCAAATTTATAAATATGGTGTAAGACTGATCATAACTACAATCACATTTCTTTATAACAAAGATTGTATTCATAAATATGATAATAATAATCATAAATACAACAATTTTGATTCATTCTTAAGTAAGTACGCATTCTTTAAAATAATGAACATGTTCTTAAATTCAAGAACTGTGTTCATTAAGCCAATGCAATTCTTACATAGATATTAAGAAATTATTCATTAGCATAACGTATAAAATTTCATTGAATTAATGTACACTATTCATTGTCTTAAAGAAAATTGTATTAATTTTTATGATTTTGTCGGTTCATAGATAGAATGAAATAAGTAATTGATTAAAGAAAGGTATTCATACTTTAATGAAACGTAATTCGTATAATCAATGATTCGTACTTTGGACCAAAATCAGTACCTGAATTCATTGTCGTAATGAACACTTTTTTTCTATTTATGTACGAATTTGGTTCAGTGCATATAGGTGAGATCGAGATCCCATACTTTACTTACTCTGTCTTTAAAGTATCTATTAACTTTACTCTTTTTTTATTTCAGGACATTGAGTGTTTTCACTGCATAGGTACTTTGGTTTTTACTTATAGCACAAATGGAGTAGTTAAACGTTTGACGACTCTTTTCACTCTCTTGGTTATGCGCCAAAATTAGTAGTTGCAAGTGAGCACAAAGTATTTAACTTTTTCCAGAATCGTTTTACTATTAAGTTTTGAGTCACATATGCTCTCTAATGTGCCTCTTCTGGTAAATATATTCTCCTTAGACTTTCCCACTGTGAAACTCTGCATCAAAGGCCCATTTTATCATTCAGCACCTGTTGCAGTGTATCTCTATCTTTTATTGTTGAGTTTCCCCTATCAGTTTATCCATGACTAGATTTAATAAAAATGGTAATAAAACTCGTTCCTGAAGACAGCATCTCACTACTTTACAAAAAAAATTGTATATAAGTATCACGCGACTTTATGCCTTCTCGTAACAGGAGCCATGCGAAGCACACCGACCAGAGCAATGGAAGTCATACTTGGTCTCACCCCCTTGATATATTTGTTAAGGAGGTCTCATTGTTGACCATGGTACGCTTTTGCATGGTTGGTATCGAACCCACTGTAGGGACTGGCACCCATAGGGACAGTCTGTGGAGGGAATCGATAAAAGTGATACCACGGATGATACACGGATGCCGTCGCACCAAGATTTGTCTTTGACAAACCCTACAAAATATTAACAAACAAGACAGCAGACCCCAACGTAGTGAACGCTCTGAGCGTATATACGGATGGATCAAAAACAAAGCAAGGTGTGGGATGTGGAATTTACTCTAGATCCTTAAACCTAAAAATAAAATGGGCTATGGATGGCTTGTCAAGTGTGGTTCAGTAGTCAGAACTCACAGGCATAACCACAGCTGCAAAAGAATTAATCAATAGGAACATCACAGGCAGGAATATAAATATATACACAGACTGCCGAAAAGCACTACTGACATTGAATAGACCACGTTTCACTTCAAGTTTAGTACTAGAATGTGTCACCCATCTCTAACTGAGGCCAGCCAGAATAACGTGGTCACTCTCAGCTGGATCAAAGGACATGGGAACTCTAAGGGCAACCGCATTGCGAACAATTTAGCAAGGAGGGCTGCGGGATACAAATATGTTAGCCCTCGCCCATCTACCAAGCTAACATTGTCCGCAGTCGTGGACCTTATCAATCAGCACTCTCACCAAAAATTTATACAGTGCTGGGATGAAACTACGAACTGTAGACTGGCCAGAGAGTTATTAACTCATCCTGGCGAGGAAACAGCAAAAAAATTTAAGGCATTGACCAGACAAAATTTCCGAACAGCTGTGGGAATCTTGACAGGTCACTGCCAATTGCGACAACATCTCTTTAGAATGAAATTAACAGAATCGCCACTATGCAGAGGCTGGGAACAACAAGAGGAAGCAGTAGAACACATTATGTATGACTGCTCTGCTTTTTCTAAAACTAGAAGATCCGTGTTGAGCGAGTACTAGCTAACACCAGCCGATGTCAGGGAGATCCCCCTCGGGAGGCTTATCACCTATTTTAAATCTCTAGGCGTGGTGACAGCCAGAGGTGAGGATATCCCTACATACGGGAGGATACACAATGGGCCATATGTGTCCTCGGTGCTGGCAGAGCACTAGCTCGCCAGTCCCCAAATTTCCAGAGCCAGCTCCAGAACACTCTCATATAATTTCTTCTTGAGTAGTAAGTTGTCTTTACTACTTGTGGCAGATTAGTATACTCCTGGTTATTATTATTAATAATTAGTTTAAATAAAGAAGTATAGCAATCGTGAATATGCTGGTATGTATTTAAGTTACTGAATGTGTTAGACATTTCAATAACCGACTATTTAAAAGAATTCACAATAAAAACAAAAGTGCGCATTCGAAGTTGCTGATTGCAATTCAGTGGTTTGCAACGCGAACAAAGCGTGAGAATTTTTTCACCACGTGTCTATTGCTTCTTAAAAACGATTTTTTTATCAAATATTTATTACAAAAGTGTCTTATCACGTCAATCTCAACGAAACTAGGCATATAAATTATTAACCGTCAGTGTTTTTTTCTCTGTGATAAAAAAAGAATATATTTTTGGAAAATTACGATGTTTTGTAAATATTTTCTTCCGTACAATTATTTATTCAATTATTTAACAGTGGTCTATTGATTGACTCCAATATTTTGTTTGATCGAATATTTCATGGTAGGGGGTCCATGATTAATAATAACTTGAAACGTTAATCTTTTATACTGTTGGTTAATAAATTACATAGTTACTAAAAGATGAAGACATCACACAATAAAAATAAGTAGCATCACTTGGTTTAAAGCGGTATTTTCGAGACATACTTTAATAAGATTTTTAATAACCTCATTACCTACTAGAATGTTATAGTATCGTTGAGGATGTTAATAATAATCTAATATATTTAAATGAGCAATTTTTGTATATATATATTTGGAATCTCGGAATCGGCTCCAACGATTTCCATGAAATTTAGTGTATATAGGGGGTTTCGGTGGCGATAAATCGATCTAGCTAGGAATCACTTTTAGAAAATGGCAATTTAATCGTGTTTTATCGATAATCAATATTAAGCGAGCACCTGTCTGCATGTATTGCTATAGGTTCTCGAAAACTGATCTAATGATTTCGTTGAAATTTAAAATATAGGTGCACACGGAGGAAAAAAACGATCTAGCAGGTACCAAATCTGGGAAAATTCGTTTTTTCCATTTTTCACATAACATGGTTGTTAGGGTAAGATAACCTGTGAAATAATGCATAACTGCTCAGGTAGCACATCCAGCAAAGTATTAGACTAATCCAAGGGCCCATCATCATCAAACAAACACAAACAGGTTAGGTTTATCAAACTTTCATTTCAAGAAACCATTAATGCAAATTTTATGCTCGTCGAATCCGCGCTACTAAAGTAAGATGTTTGCAAAATTCGACTTACATACGAGCAGAAAGCTCTATGATTTAGATGTTTCACGAGTAAAGCTCGGTTATCCAGGTAGGTACCTACTAATAATAATATGATGTCCTTAAATTGTATGTTTTTATGTAATAACATATAGTTGCTTAATTAAAAAAAAAACGTAAATACTCATATATATCTAAGTACTTCTAAAAAAACAGATTAAAATTTGGTTTTGATTCGCTACAATTTATTTTAAATTTTGTTGATTTTTAAAATTTATTTAAAAAAATAAACAAAATGTGATCCATTGTCTTATTGGTCGATCATCCGGTAAACTTCGTGACAGTGAAATTATAAGATAAACACTGTCTGTATATGCATGAGACGCTTGATTATCATTTTTAGTAACAAATTTGCCGTGTTTTGTAATGTGTTATTTAATGTGGAATGAAATAATTCTAGAGAAATTGATATTTATTGGAATGTCTATTAGCCTGTGTCACTGCGAAATTTACAGATCTAATTTGAACACACATCATCTCTAGAATCGTATTAGAGCACCTTGTCTAGCCCTCTCCTCTTAATGAGACTTAATAGCATTGACAGTGGCCTCTCCACGTAACTTGGAGTAGCTGGTTTCCCCTCTCCAAATACTAGGATACCGTGTCCTTATAAGCCCTTCACATTGGCATGCGGTTTTCTGCTCCTTTTGGCAGTATCAACAGATGTCTTCATGTTTCAGCTGTATCAGGTTTTTTCTGAGCCAACAGTATCCTGTCAGGAGGCTGACAATCATTCTGACGTCGTTTGGCCTTTGTGATAACAGGTCTGCAGTAAATTGTCCTTTTCTAAACACTTTGGTTTGTCGCTTGATGAAATAATTATAGAAATGTATATGTATATAGTATAATTCAGTAAACTTTTATTGTGTACTGTTTGGTTTATAAGGATTTGTGTTCTTTCTAAATAATGAAATCGTCAAAGTCGAGAATTTTATACAGGATACACCAATAGAAAGAGAGCGTAGCACTTCTCCATGTCTTATTTTTCTCCAAGGTTCTATTAAAGTAGTCTTCAAATTTAAAAACCTTTCCAGTCGAAACATAAATTGGATAGGTAAAAATGACATATATGCCTCTTATATGTGATGTTCAATCATCCAGCCGTTCTGCCAGTTATACCAATCAAATGAAATTAAAAATTTGTAAAACTAAACAGAACTCACTTAAATCAGTCTAGCTTTTTAAAAAAATATAGTAAAACTTCTAGATATGATGCCGTGTTTTGTAATGTGTTATTTAATGTGGAATGAAATAATTCTAGAGAAATTGATATTTATTGGAATGTCTATTAGCCTGTGTCACTGCGAAATTTACAGATCTAATTTCAACACACATCATCTCTAGAATCGTATTAGAGCACCTTGTCTAGCCCTCTCCTCTTAATGAGACTTAATAGCATTGACAGTGGCCTCTCCACGTAACTTGGAGTAGCTGGTTTCCCCCCTCCAAATACTAGGATACCGTGTCCTTATAAGCCCTTCACATTGGCATGCGGTTTTCTGCTCCTTTTTGCAGTATCAACAGATGTCTTCATGTTTCAGCTGTATCAGGTTTTTTCTGAGCCAACAGTATCCTGTCAGGAGGCTGACAATCATTCTGACGTCGTTTGGCCTTTGTGATAACAGGTCTGCAGTAAATTGTCCTTTTCTAAACACTTTGGTTTGTCGCTTGATGAAATAATTATAGAAATGTATATGTATATAGTATAATTCAGTAAACTTTTATTGTGTACAGTTTGGTTTATAAGGATTTGTGTTCTTTCTAAATAATGAAATCGTCAAAGTCGAGAATTTTGTACAGGATACACCAATAGAAAGAGAGCGTAGCACTTCTCCATGTCTTATTTTTCTCCAAGGTTCTATTAAAGTAGTCTTCAAATTTAAAAACCTTTCCAGTCGAAACATAAATTGGATAGGTAAAAATGACATATATGCCTCTTATATGTGATGTTCAATCATCCAGCCGTTCTGCCAGTTATACCAATCAAATGAAATTAAAAATTTGTAAAACTAAACAGAACTCACTTAAATCAGTCTAGCTTTTTAAAAAAATATAGTAAAACTTCTAGATAGGATGCCTATTAGACCCATATAAAAGCATAGAGTTCTTTTGAAATTACTGCTCTAATCACATAATTTGCTAGAGCTGGTAACATTTTTAACATTTTTTAAGGTTTAAACAAAAGTATTTTTATCTACCACCTCTACAATACCGGAAATTATCCGAGGAATCCCTTCATAATTAGTTGTAATATTAAACCCACACTCGAGGATACCGTATCGAATCTCCCCACCCTACGGTATAAATATTTTATAAAGAAAACGGAAGCTGTTGGAACTCAAGCCGAAGAACCGCGCCGCTTGGGAAGTAGAAGTGTGAGCTTCCTTAGTCCAGCTGCGACGCTATCAGGTGGTCGTGCGATCAGGTAGAGCACGTGGGTCCCCTCATATTGGGCCCCTCCCGACCACCGACGATAATGATACCCCGGCACGCGTTCTAATGGCTGGCCACGTGTTGGTCGCGGGGCAGAACGAAAGCCCCTCACAACGCTAACAATAAGAATAGATGTTGCCACATTCAAAGAAAAAACTAATTCTAAAGATTTTTTTAATGTTAAAGTTTTGAAAGAGATTTAACTCCTAAAATACTTATTTTGAAAGCGATTTAACTCCTAAAATGCGTATTAATTTTGGTTAAACAGACTCCCGCGTCACCCCTTACCTGAGCCCAGTAGGGTGCTAATAAAAGAGCAATAAAAGAGAACTTTTCGCCTACCCTCACCGCATGTGGTTGTATGAATTCACGATTTTACAATCTATTGTTTATATTTAACAAATATATGTGTTTAATTTTTTATAAATAAAAATAAATAAATATCAGAAACGTAAAGATATTTTTTTTCTGATTTCAACCATATATAATACTTACGCAAAATTTTGTAGTTTACAGATATGACACCAAAATATTCTAAATTACACTGAGAAACAAACAACACCCAATATAACATAAAATACCTTTAGCGCCTGTATCTAACAGGACTTGTCAATTAATATTAATACTAAGTATTAATAGTCATAAATATACCCATCACCAACATGCAAAAAGAAATCAAAATAGAAAAGAACCTTAAATACCCCAAAAATGCATATCTAAATATTAATAGTAATAAATATACCCCTCATGCAAAAAAAAATACCTCTAGCAAATGTATGTAATAGTAGTACTTACTTGTCAATGTAAAAAAGTGATTAGTTCATCAGTGGGTGAAAATGTTGTATCGCATTGGTAATATCCGTCCATTGCTCTTCATGTGTGGTGCATCGACTACGCCAAACATACTCCACCAAATATGTTTCAAATCTAGTTGTGCACATCCTTCCCAATCGTCGACGAAGTTTCCTATAATGACAGACCATTTACTTTCGATATTTTGGGTGTGAATAAGTCGATTGTTTGGATCGACAAAATTTCGTTGGTGATTGACTTGATAGTGATGGTATCCAAGGTGGTTTAAACCAGTATATTCTCTCCACGAGTCAGTCATTACAATGGATCCAGGCAAAACATTTTCCTGAATAACACGCTGTAATGTAATAGCGTTTCTGTTAGGCACAAACGTAAGAAAAATTCTCTTTGTTTGTCGGTCTATTCCTCCAACCACCCACCGTGCCCTTTGCAGACGTCCGCGATGATACTTTCGTTTTCCGTTAGCACTTTCATCAATTTCCACTATTATTTATATATTATTTTCATAACATTATTATGAGATTATCCCTTGCTGTTTTGGACTTAAATTTAATAATCATTGGGTATTTTTGTACCAAATTATGAGATTATCTCTTGTTTGTTTCTCAGTGTAATTTAGAATATTTTGCTGACATAACTGTAAACTATAAAATTTTGCGTAAGTATTATATATTATATGGTTGAAATCAGAAAAAAAAAATCTTTACGTTTCTGATATTTATTTATTTTTATTTATAAAAAATTAAACACATATATTTGTTAAATATAAACAATAGATTGTAAGATCGTGAATTCATACAACCACATGCGGTGAGGGTAGGCGAAAAGGTCTCTTTTATTGCTCTTTTATTAGCACCCTACTGGGCTCAGGTAAGGGGTGACGCGGGAGTCTGTTTAACCTTAATTTTTTTTAATGAATAATATGTGGAATCTGGTGTAACAAACGTAATCAACTTTCTAGAAAAGTAAAAAGTGCTTAATTTAGGCAGCAAATCCTCTGGGCAATTGAACTTTGTATTAATAATTTTACATAGCGAATATACATCCAATACCATGAAAAATGTAAATTTTTGAAAAAAACGTGGAAAATAAAATTCTTAATGCAGTATTACATACTTTTATGGCAATATAAAATTTTATTGATGTAGTCATTGACGTAGTTTTATAGTGAATAAAAATTATGAATTTTAAACATGTTCATTTAAGTGCAATCATACTCTTAAAAATTATACATTGTGTCCCAAAAAGTATTATACAAATGGAGGAAAATCTTATCTTGCTTGTTAAAAAAAGAATATTCTTCATAAAATGCTCTGCATGACCTAAACATCCACAAACAAGTACAAAAATATCAAGGAATTGCTGGAATAGAGGAATAAAATGATTTCTGCTGAACATTTAATATTCAAATTAAATGGAGAGAAAAATGTTCATTCATCAAAATCATGGCGTTTCTAGTGTTTGTTTAAAACAACTGTATGGATAAAAACAAAATTGTTGGGCAATACTTTTTCTTAAAATAACATGAATATAAAAAACTATTTCAGGAAATACTTTACCAAATTGTTGGAACGTACGCTACCAATAGTTACATTGTAAGAAGAACATAACTATAAACTTCTGCAGTAATTAAGATAGCCATGTTTAAATTAGGAAATGGAATCTATACATGGATTTGCATTCGCATGTCACTGACGTCATTGTGACGTAAATGCAAGTGGGGTGCTGCTTCAACCAATGAGAACGGCACTGAACGAAAACTGGATAACATAATGAACTACGCTAACGCCGCTTGCCATTTGCCTTAAAAGTATCTCTTTCTATTGCGCGTTAATAAGACAAAGAAAGTAAGTCTTTCTAAGTTAAACCTGGCAACTACGTTTCATTCAACCCCGCATTCGTTCCATTTGCATATACGTCAAAATGACGTGCATATCCTGGTATAGTGTGATTGGGAGGTATGTGGACTTTTTTTGGCCTCCAAGGGCTCCAGACCTTACCGCTTTTGACTTCTTTTTGTGGGGCTATTTAAAACAAAAGGTTTACTTTAAGAGGCCATTTCGAGATGTTGACCATATAGAAAGAGTAATAAAAGAAGAACGTGAACGTATTACACCCAGTGTAATTAGAAATGTCATCAATTAAAGAACAATTATCTGTTTAGAAAGGGACGGTGGATACATTGAAGTTACTAAATTATAGGTATTTAGTTATTAGTTAGTTTTTGATTAAAATGTTGCTACATTGATAAAAAGGTTAGCAGTAGTAGTTATTTTTTATTGTTTTTATTTAATAAATAATGTTACAATTGCTGACGTGTTTATTGAAATATTTAGAAACGCAAAGATTTTAATGAATGAACATTTTTCCCTCCATTTGAATTTGAACATACATTCATTAGCAGAAATCTTTTATTTTAATTTTCCCTGTATTCCAGCAAATGCCTTGACATTTTTATACTTGATTGTGGTCATGCAGAGCATTTACTATTATACAAAAAAAAAACATCTCTGTACCGTGATCGATCCCATTACGATAACCCAACAGAACTGTCACAATTAGACGCTTATCCAATTCAGCTATCATCAAATTATGTGAAAACTTTTAAAATGATAATATCTATATACAACTTAAATCATATCTAATATCAATTGAATAACAATTCAGTATAAATTTCGAAATCTATGTATATGCCTAAATACAATTGAAACATGCATTGTCATCCAGTTCTTAGCAATCCTGAAAATTTCAGAGCTCTAGGTAGTCGTGGAATAGGTTTAAATTCGATTACAAAATTCCACGGAATAACAAAATTTATGTCGTTGGTGAATAATTAATCTGCAATTACAGATAATATGTTTAGCATAGTAACAAAATATGCATGTCACACTTACTCATTTTACAGAGATAATACCTCAATAGACAGTGTCCTGTGAGAATTCCTACGAATACTATTAACCTTTTTGAATCTCCTTGGCCTGAAATGTTTCTCCAGTAAGCTGCACAGAGTTTCTTTTTCCAATTACGAACTTTGTCCATAATGTGGCATTTTGGGATGCAGGTTCAGGTCCGATAAAAGGAGTAATAGCTCCTTCTTTTGTGAGCAAGTTGCAGTTTCAGGATATTTCGGACTCGAGCATGGTAAATTATAGAGCGCTCAAAGCACCTTGACTGTCAGAGCCAATAAATATTTTGGTTGAATTGGGAAGAAGTATTCATGCAAAGATTATTATTAGGAATTTATCATTTGTTAGTATCTTGGTTAATTAAGAAAACTGTTTCATTAACTTCTCTATGCGTTTAAAGAAACTTTGGCACCAAATACGTCATTAGCTCTTATTTCGTTCCTGATCAGTAATTTAAATTCATTTTTACTTTCATATTGTAATAACTACTTACAAACAAAACAATATGTTATGTTCTAAAAGTTTAAGTGAACATGGAAAACCTGTATTAATAGTAGAATATTACAAATTTACAATACATAAAGAGAAAAAAGTGGTGAAATGTGTTGGATATGTGCGATTCGCTCTTGTAAAACTCAATATTTATACTCTGAATTCTAAAAACTTGATTATGTACCTACACTGAACCAAAACATACACATAAATTTGAAAAAAACCAAATACTAACTACTGGTATCAAATGGAAAAAACCAATGACATTTATAATTATAATCTTTTTCTCCAACCATCAAAAAATGTTGACATTTTTGTACTATTTTCAGGTGCAAAAGCCATCAATTCCCTTACCGTACAAAAATTTGCTCGTTGCTTAGCAACACTTTTAATCCTAGGATTAAAAACGCTACTTTTAATCCTAGGACTAAAAGTAATTGCATATCATCAAATATACATTATCAGGTCCCATATCCAGGAACCGATCCACTTCCTCCTTTGTAAAAACCCTAGACTTTTTAGGTATATAACCATCACTTTGCCTTTTTAACAATGCTCGTAATTTTGAATATTTACTAATATCCACACCATTTTTGATATCCAGTGTGGATCGCAACATTGAATACTGTGACCAAAGAGTGGATGGCTTGACGGTCTTCGTTAAATTTGAGAAATACACCATAAGAACACTCTCCGTATAGTTTTGCACATTTTTTTCTTTACACCAATCCATGAATCGCTGATATGCAAGTTCATAAACTTGGCGAGATTTGGGTGGCAAAAGATTTAGATATACTGCTTCGGCACTTTCCAATATATCCGCAGGTATATTTTCATTGTGTTCGGGATTCATTTCAAAAGCAGCTTAAAAACTACTACAAAAATTATATGATTAGTAGGTACGTCTACTGACGTCTACTTGACAATCAATATTTACCAACAATACCAGATATCCATGACTACCGACTTGCTATCGCTGTTATAATTAATATGTGTTCAAATTTATTACCAAATTATTAACGATTTTTGAATAAAACTAAATTTATTTTAATTTTGACTTGGTTGGAGTAAAAATAGTATATATCATACGGACTAAAAGTGCCTATTTTTACTCGCAATTTTGCATTCGCTCGGCTGCGCTGCGCTCCGCCTTGCAACTGCAAATATTGCTCGTAAAAAAATATGCACTTTTAATCCTTATAATATAATATACTATTATTGGTTCATTCTGATCATTACAAAAAATGATATTGAACAAGTCACCTTAAACAATTTTGTACACATACAATATAAAAGAATTAATTAAACAATAACATAGATAAGTAAAATAAGTTATAAAATTAAACAAGTAAGTATAAAATTATAAAACAATTAAGTTGTCATTAAAATATTCATCTACTGAATAACAAGCCTTCTGTTTTAGGATTTTTTTAAATTCAATTTTAAATTTTTTGATTGGCAAGTCTCTTAATGATTTTGGTACTTTATTATATGCTTTAATAATCATATAGAAACCTATCTCTGGTATTGTAGGCATTACTATTAACTTTTTCAAAATCTAGATGATTGGTACAGTAAAAATTAATAAGTTGATAAATATACAACCTAGGGACTGTTAATATTTGAAGTTTTTTAAAGATTTCTTTGCAACTGGTGCTTCTTGATACGCCAGTTAAGTTCCGGATTGCCCTTTTCTGGAGTTTAAATACCCACTGGGTTTCTGATGATACACCTCATGTTATTATGCTATATGATATTATAGATTGTATATAAGCGAAATAATACAGTAATAGCATATCCCTATCAATATATTTTCTCAACTGCCAGATACAGTAACATGCAGTTGCTAGTTTTTTGCAGACACTATCAATCTGATTACCCCATCTCAAATTTTCGGTTATAGTTACACCTAGAAAGCTTATTTGTTGAACCTGTTGAATGGATTTTGTATTTTTGCCTTTAATTAATAAGCTCTGGTCAAAGTTATTTTTACCATGAGTAAAACGTATAAATTTTGATTTCTTTTCATTCAATGCCAATCTGTTATCCTGAAACCAACATTGAATATTTTTTACTGTATTTTGAGCTTCACATAACAGGTTCATTTGATTCTTTCCTTTAATCACTAGTGATTTATCATCAGCGTATATAACATAGTTACCAAATCTAAAGTCGTTAACATATATTAGGTATAGCAGAGGGCCTAATATGGAACCCTGAGGAATACCAATATCAACACTCACCACACTTGAGCAGTATCCGTCTATTTCTACATATTGTTTCCGGTTATCCAGATAATTTTGAAACCATTTGTGGGCAATGTCTCTTATGCCATACATTTCTAATTTATTTAGCAAGATCGAGTGATCAACCAAGTCAAATGCTTTACTTAAATCTAAGAACATACCAATTACCTTTTCTCCATTATCTAATGCATTTAGTGTCATATCTACGAAAGTGTTTATTGCTTCTTGTGTCGAACTTCCTGAAAGGAAACCAAATTGATTGTTGTTAAAAAGCTTATATTTGTCAAAGAAATTAGTTACCAAATTTGCGATACATATATTTTTCAATAATTTTTGAGAAGGGACTTAAAAGAGAAATTGGTCTATAATTTTTCACTTCTTGTTCGGATCCTGACTTAAATAACGGTTTTACTTTGGCTATTTTTAATATATCTGGGAATGTCCCCTCTTCTATAGAGCAGTTAATCAGATACGACAAAGGAGCAGATAAGTATTTAAATATTCTCGATAGCTTCTTTGTGGCATAATAATGTCTATTTATTTCTTTATTCGGGGATCTTTTTGCCACTAAAATAATCTATATATCTATAGTTACCAAAAAAACAAATCAAAAAATTTTAAAATCTCAACGCATAAAGAAGTGTATAGTAAAAAAATTTTTATCTTTGAAAACGACAACCGATCTGGTTGTCGAAAGCTCAGAAGAATTATTTTTAAACAAATTATTTTCATTTTTGTTAGGCATTTTCAGTTTTAAAAGACGACCCTTGACAAATTTGACATATCTATCAAGATCAACAAGCAAGGGTCATTTTCATAATATTGATTTATATTTTTTATAAGTTTGTTTTAGTGGCAAAAAGATCCCCGAATAAAGAAATAAATAAGCAGATAAGTGTTTAGCACACTTTTTAACTATGTTGCTAGTGATTTCATCTTTGCTAGAAGAATTAGACGTTTTTATATTTTTTATTATACTTTCAATATCATTCTCTGTCGATGGCATTACAAATAATGAATTACAAATAATGAATAAGAGAAGCCTTCTGAGGTTGCACATTTAATTTTAAGAGAAGGTCCTGGCTTTTACTATATTCATAACACTATTTATAAGAACAGAAGAAAAACTCTACCGGTTTTACCAAAAAATAGAACAGAAGCTTTTGCGTCCATAAAACAAAGGACTATTAAGCCAATAAAAGATAAAAAAATTGTTTTCATTACCGACGATATCGAAGAAATTATCGGATTTTCGTGTCTAACAAACGTTACCCTTCTTTGCAAAAGTAGCAAAAATTATTGTGGGAGATTTTCAAATAGTCATTCACAATGCCATAAGAACAGTGTTACCAAATTCCAAAATTGCAAGCTGCTGGCTGCGGGTTTCATTGGGCGCAAGCATGGTTCCGCAAAATTCTAAATCTGGACCTTGCTCCTGATTACAGGAAAAAACAGTAAAATTTGAAAATGGCTACGATATATATCTGATTTACCACTCTTGAATACATCGAAAGTAGGAGATTGTTTTGCTTTCAATTTCTCGGACATACCTACAACCCGATAACGAACGTCGACAATTGTTAGCTGACTATTTGCTGGACAAATATTAGTTTTAAATATCATTACATATTTTTTTACACACTATATCTTCATCGAAACAATAATGTAGTTACTTTACAAAAAACTTCTTCATTTATTCGTGCAAGTGTTATTGGAAAATTCATATTTTATATATTGGTATAGGTACGTAGACTTTTTAATACCTAAACAGAAATATAGTTTTTTTACTTAACTGTACCTACTTAAAAGTTTAAAGATTTTGATCACACAGTGATACAGTTTCTTTTATATTTCGCACCGCTATTTTAGTAGGTGCCACTACAATGACAATGTAGCCGCTTTCTTTTTCTAGTTATTCATTTTCAAGAATATATAATAAGAATTTTATTTTTAAAAGTATATTTGTTTCCTCAAATTTATCTGGAAAGAATAGACCTAAAATCTTGGAACCAAATAGAGCAAACATAACATATACGCATTTATGTTCTATTAAATATTGTTACGAGACGGTCCGGACCTTCGCCTAGGAAGTAGCGTGACACCGACGCCAGTTTTTAGAATCTTCGATGGAAAGATTCGAGTTTGTTCTGTTCTAAAAGTAATTTCAGAAACGCTTCTAAAAGGAATTAATTTCAAATATAAGGGACCGCTTTGGACGGAGAAGAAGAATTGTAATTGTAATGCTGGCGATATACTCTAAAATAAGTGCGAGATATTTTAAAGACATTTATCCAGTAGTTGTGTCTGTATTAAAGCTGTGTAGATTATTTTAAGAAGTTGTTATTTAATTGTGTTTATCAATAAATTGTTAAGTTTGTCTGCTGTTTATAACTTATCTCGAATCAACGAAGAAAAAATATAACAATATTATATATTTAAAGATTGTGCTTTTGCAGGTTTTTCGACTTAATTTTTTGTTGATTTTAAATAAGTCAGTTTGGACATTAATCTTTGGCAACAATGCACTTTTAATAGTACGCTAAAGGTGTAGTTATTAAGAGAGAAAGGGGTGATTGAGGTTGTGAAACCGTAATTTGGATATGAGATGTGAAATCTACCGACTAAACAATTTATCATGCAAATTTTAAGACTTTATAGAGCTCGCAAGCAATCATTATAAATTTTCGGTTTTGTTTGTATCGTTTTGAACTTTGTATGTGAAGTAATGGATTGCTAAAACGAAAATGCAAAAGAGTTTCATTATATCTTCTTCCCCTTAATCACATAATCACTGGTTAACGTATGTTTTATCGCTACACACCAGATAATGCTTTCCTATTGTTGTAAAAATGAATAAATTTAAAAATGAAGAAAAATCATAAAATTAAAAAAATCAACATCTTGTTCGCAAGCAAAATTATTTACTAATTTACATCATGGAAATATACGAAATAAATTAAAATTTAATGTCAAAACAGCTTAAATTCATATAATATCACAAGTTGTACTCGCAACGTCGTTCGCGTGGCGTGTGATTGTTGTATACAATTTTTTTACCCCATCCCATTTAAGGAATAGGAGAGAAATTTTTATACACCAGAGTTAAGTTAAAACGTTGAGTGAAAAAATATAAAGAGGCGCAGGGTTCATTCAATATAGCGTATTCGTATTGTAGTCTCATCCCACTCTCATCCTACCTCTCTCCGTACCGCGACCCCCAATATACATCGTGCTTGTACGGTGGTGCCACCACTTGTTACTTACAAAAAGCTTTTATATCTTATTTCAAAACAAGTCTATGTCGAGCTTTCTCAAGATTGCTGAGTCAATTTCACTTAACGCTGGTACAGATTCATTTGATTTCAACGTTTAGATTTAGAGCTTGTAGGTACCTGAATATATTCGTTCTTTTTTTGCCACATTATAAATTAATAAAGGTGAAGTCTATGTGATTTAATAATATTATTTTTCAAAATGGTGTGATCAAACGGAAATGGTTGACAGACAATACGCAAATGAATGCCAAAAATGTTTGTTTTACAAATTTAATTTACAAAAAATATAAATACACACAAATACAAAAATACCCCAAATAGCCTAAATCAATTTTGTAGAATTCTAACCTTTCTATGAGGTTTAATAATTCCCACTTTCTGTTTTTTTGTATTTACTGAAGATTCCCACTTCAAATTTCTAAATATTTTCATTCTAATGAATAAAGTCAACATGTAATCCATGTGTTCCCTGCATGCTGATTTGAAATATGATTCATACCAATTTGAATGATATTCGCATAAATAATTTTTTAAATGGTGATCAATATTTTTAGCGAGACCATTACCACATTTATATTTGTTGAAAGCGTTATTGAATTCACTTAGTAAGCAGATGATAATTTCGCTAAATTTTTCGGAGGGTCTCCTTAGACATTTGATTTGACTGGCTTGCCTGCTATAGTCCTTGTACAGCATAAACAGTTCTTTCTCATTTAACAAATTATCGTCACCGCCTTTCGTTAGATCTGCAGAACATTTCTCACATTTGAACTTTTTTTCCAATTTGAATACAAGGTATCCAGCTACATAAACAGCCGAACATGTCTCCAAAGATGAATTTGCATTGATTGTAGTTTCTTCAACCTTTTCAGTATTTGACTGTTCTTCTGTTGATTCTTTATTTAAGCTTGGCTCATGATCAGCTGCATTGTTAGGTATATTCTCGTTATCAGACTTGTCTTCATCGAAGTACCTATTCATCGTTGATAGTGAGAATTTCATCGTCCTGAACTTCAGAGTTTCCAATTTCCACATTCGTTTGCAGTCTTTATATTCATATTGTGTTGCATTGCAATACGAAATTGTCTGACAGTGGGAGTAGGATTATATCCTCCTCTATGTCTTACTAATGTAATGTCTTTATCACATCTATTGTTATTTAAACAGTTTTTATACACACACCTATGACTTGCCGTTGTCATATTTGCACTAAAATGTCACGACTATCAACACTAATAAACAATATTGTTTACATAAACGGACAGATACTCTAGTCAGCATCTTCAAAAACGTGAAAAATTAAAATAAAGGTCCTAAAAATATGAGCGAAAGCTCATTGGATTCGGAGTCGCCTCTAGAAAAATGTTTTTGAAGTAAAAGTGTGCAGGAAAAAAATTGCAATTGTTATTAACAAAATAAGATAGAAAAAAAGATATCTATGTTTTTGCTAATAACTCGAAAAGTATTAATATTTAAGCAATTTTGAAAAAAGCTCGTTAAGGAGGAGGAAATTTCCGAAAAAAAAGTCCATACTCCTGGAACTCTTTCTCCATTATTTATAATTTTAATTTGACGTTGAAAATAGGGCTCCGCGCGGCTTTTAATGCATGCGCGCGCCGCCCCTAAACGGGGTTTATCAGATAAAACTTTTTTTTTATGACATAAAATGTTATTTTAAAAATTTGAAAAAATTCAAGTATTTTTCTAACACTTGAAAGAATTTAACTCAGTTGAAAAAACATTTTATCACTGTTTTTCAAAAAATTATTCAATTGTTGACTAACAAATTTTTTCGTAGTCTCTGTTGGCATGTATAGTATAACTAGACCCACTTGGATAGGAATTATTTTTACGATTTTACCAGGGGAAACTCAAAAGAACGTCCTTATATGAACGAACCTAGTAAAATATCTATTTGATGTTGCTTTTAACTTCCCGACTCACACCTGTACGCCCATGAAGAGAATTCTTGAAAATTCGAAACGAGCGTTGACCACGCCTATTCAAGTGGTTTTGGATAAACTATACAATGGGATAAAAGGTATAAATAATTGGCCTAAAAATTTGAAACATCATGGAGCCATTTTCATATGTATACTTTACAAGATCCTGTGATAAATGTTCATAAAAGGTTATTAATTTGTTAAATATGTTTTTTCATTAGGTACTATTGCAAAATGAAATATCTAAAAAAAGTTTACAACAAATTAACACAAACATTTTTTTTTCAATTTTTATATTTGTTTAAAAATTTTTATAAACAAATTACGTAAAAAATTAAAAACCTATGTTAATTACTGCCATTGTTTAATATTAAAACAGGCATGACTAATAATTAAAAAATAATAATTTATCAACTTGTCCAAAAAATATCATCAACTTTTTTAAGATATTTCATTATGCAATAGTTATGAAAAAACATAATTAACAAATTAATAAACTTTTATGAACATTTATCGCAGGATCTTGTAAAGTATACATCTGAAAACGGGCTACACGAAGTTTCAAATTTTTAGGTCAATTGTTTATACCTTTTATCCCATTGTACATGCCAACAGAGACTAGGAAAAAATTTGTTAGTTAACAATTGAATAACTTTTTGAAAAACAGTGATAAAATGTTTTTCCAACTGAGTTAGATTCTTTCAAGTGTTAGGAAAATACTAGAATTTTTTCAAATTTTTAAAATAACATTTTATGTCATAAAAAAATATTTTATCTGATAAACCCCGGTTAGTGGCGGCGCGCGCATGCCGTAAAAGCCGCGCGGAACCCTATTTTCAACGTCAAATTGAAATTATAAATAATGGTGATAGAGTTCCGGGAGTACGGACTTTTTTTTCGGAAATTTCCTCCTCTTTAACGAGCTTTTTTCAAAATTGCTTAAATATTAATATTTTTCGAGTTATTAACAAAAACATAAATATCTTTTTTTTTCATCTTATTTTGTTAATAACAATTGCAATTTTTTGCCTGCACATTTTTCCTTCAAAAACGTTTTTCTAGAAGTGATTCCGAATCCAATGAGCTATCGCTCATATTTTTAGGACCTTTATTTTATTTTTTACGTTTTTGAAGATGTTTACTAGAGTAGAGTGTCACCGAAAATACAATATTTGAAAATCGCAGGGGTAACGATAAGCAAACTTGATACGCAGCGATGTTACCATCACAACGTTTCAAGCGACACTGACAAACTCGAAACCAAAACGAAGGTAGCGCCAGCTTTATTTCGGAACCACTATAGCAAACGCATATTACCGTAAGGCTGCGACTCTTTATATTTTTTCACTCAACGGTTAAAAGAAGACAAATACATATGTGAAAACTGCATTCGAATCGGATCAGTAGTTTTCATGTGATGCGCGCACAAACATCCAGACAGACAGACAAAAAAATTTAACCACATTTTTGGGTTCTATTTCGATGGGTGCGGTAGAGTTTGCGGGAGTAGAGTTTGCGTTTTCTTAGAAATCTGTAGCGTTAGCGCTGCGTTTATAATCAGGTAAAGAGATGAAGGAACCGATGCCTGTTACTAGTTCTGTTTGCGGACAGCATGCTGTATCCTATTTACTACCAGGTCATAATGTGATTTACGGTTCCTACGTATAATTTATCCAATTTGCTAATTGATACTTATACAGTGTATATGAGCCACTTTTTCATTATTATTTTAAAAACTATTGTTTATAAAATTTTCGCATAGTTCAAATTTTGTTAATTGTATAGAGCGTTTGAGAAAAAATGCGACTTTTACTAAAGACTAAATTGCATTAATTTTTGGTAATCGAAAATTGTTACAAAGAAAAAATTGTTGAAATTTTTGAAATTTAGAAATTATACAAACAAGAAATTATTAAAATGAGATTAAGGAGAAATTGAAAAAATATCGCATCCAGTGAGACTCGAACCCACTACCACTGACTTATATGAATGTCATATCTGACGGGATTTGAGTTCAATATAACGTTTCGCTTTCTAAACACTTAAGCATCCAATAGCTGAAATGGAATTTTTATCGATAAATAAAAGCTTAAGCATATCTTTAATTATATTGAAGAGTTTTTTTATTACTTTTTTATTTTATGGTTAAATAACGAAAAAATTGAAAAAAGTACACATACTGTGCTAAAATAAATACTGTAGGTACCGTCAATCAAAATCCTTGTTTGTTTGACATAAACCTAAATTCTAAGATCGTCTTTATCGAAGTAGAATTAAAAATTTAAAAGAAACATACATATTGTCCAATTATCAATTAAAACTTCACATTAATATAAAAGAAAAATCTATATTTACTATACCAGAAACATCTTAATCTAATTTAATAATATTAACAATTATATTTAAAAAAAATTTAGTATCCCCATTATTATTATATAGGATGGTGTTTCTTTCAATCCTCTCATCTAATTCTCTATACAATTTCTTCCTTTTCACACTTTCCAAATTGCAGTCCGCTCTCAAAATTTGTATTTCGGCCTTTTCGGCTTCATTTTTTAAACTTTTAACCAAGTCTTTTATCCTAGGATGAGATCGACCTATCGTATTGAGTTTGTGGTTCCATCCTTCAACTGCATTATTTGTTCTATGCCTGACTTTGTAGCAGTTCCACATTTCAATTGGAATAAAAGAATTCTCTAGCCAATTTTTAACAAAATAGTCGAGGAAATTGGACAGTTTTTCATTTTCTGGAATTATTTCCATAATATACAGAAACCCCTCTTGAACATCTTGCGGTTTCAGAAAAGCTAGAGCAGCACACATTTTTATGATGTTTTTAATTTCATTGTTATCATTATACAAAGACGCTTATCCTACGGCTTGTACTTTTCGCCATAAGCTCTGTCCAAAATGAAAATAGCACCCATGGATAAACACTTCTGGAAAAACGACTCTTATGGCTGATATTGCAGCAGCTTCAAAATCGATTGAAATTTGTGAAGGGTTCCACTTCGGTATTTCACGTAATATTAAGCTAAACAGTCGGATGTAGGTGTCTTTAGATTTGTTTGGCAGAAGTGCATAAGCGACCGGCAATATATTGGTTTCTACGCGAGAACTACCTAAATCCGCATGTATATTATAAATTTGCGCGAATTGTTCTGAACATTGGTCAAATGTACCTACCATCCATTAAAAAATGTGTAGAATTTGATAAACAGATCCTTGCCTTCGTAGCACAAAAAACTAAGATTCTGTTTTCTCCCATATCATCTGCCAGCAGAAAATTATTTCCTTCGTTCATTTGCAATAGATCATTTTCTAGTTGAATATCTCGTCTTGTTAAAGGTTCTTTTTGAATACCTTGAACTATCGCTCTATTTCTATATAAACAACTCTTTATATTACAAAGCTGTGGTACTTCAGTTACAAATTCGTATCCCTTTCTTGAGATATCATCAAATTCCTCCATATATATTCGTGTTACTGATGTATCTTCTTCACGCGCACGCTTTTTAGCTCGAAAAGCTGCTTTTTTTACTTCGACACCAGCTTCATTAGGGACGTATCGGTGATCTATTGTTCGTATGACAACACTGTTTCTACTTATAAGTTTACCGCGGTACGTTTGAGTTTTTTCTTTTAAACACAACCACATTATTTCATCATTGTTTTTATTCAGACTAATTTGTCTATAGGAAAAGCCTCTGTAGATTGCACAAGGTTTACCTCTTTTTGTTTTTATACTTAGTTTCAATTTTGTTTTCCATATTAACGTTAATCACAAAACTTTGTCACAAATCGTAAATTTCACTAACTTGGGCCAAACAGGAATAAAACATTAGATCGAATGATTGTAAGTTTAATTTTCAAATAAATAATTTGAGAAGTAGAGAAGGGGTAATTTCAGTTACTTTGAGTAGGTATTTTAAATTCAAAATTCCCAATTCAAATTTAATAGGTAATGCCATTAACATTAAGAAGTTTAAATCTTATCAAGCATCATATTTTTAAACAAAATAATACCCATTTTCTACCTGTCTTCCTAAACTGTCGTAATGCGGATTATAAGTACCTACATACACCCTTTTTATGACTCCCGCAAACACAACTACCAGAAGAATAAGGTCAGGTACTTATCCCTTTTTATTAGGATCCAACGCAAACGGGAGAAACCGCTAACACTACTTGCCGCAAACTGGAAGACACCTTTCGATGTACCCGCGATGTAGTTCCCGTGGTGTGTTGATTTTTGTATAAAAATTTCTTACCTCACCCCGTTAAAGGGGTGGGGGGAGAAAGTTTTATACACCAGATGTAAAGTTGAAAGAAAACAAATACGTCTTTGAAAACCGCATTCGAATAGGATCAGTAGTTTTCATGTGATGCGCGCACAAACATACTTATACATTTCTACAGTTTTATTATATGTATAGATTTAGATTGTGGATGTGACAATTTATAATCACAAAAAACAATGCTAAATATTGAAGTTGTATTTATAATGCCAATTTAAAAGCTTTGTTCGCGTTGCAAACCACTGAATTGCCATCAGCAACTTTGAATGCGCACTTTTGTTTTTATTGTGAATTCTTTTAAATAGTCGGTTATTGAAATGTCTAATGTTTGGATATTGCTGACGGTATGTTTTAGCTGCAGGAGCTACTTTTCCATAACACATTCAGTAACTTAAATACATACCAGCATATTCACGATTGCTATACTTCTTTATTTAAACTAATTTTTAATAATAATAATAATCAGGAGTATACTAATCTGCCACAAGTAGTAAAGACAACTTACTACTCAAGAAGAAATTATATGAGAGTGTTCTGGATCTGGATCTGGAAATTTGGGGACTGGCGAGCTAGTGATCTGCCAGCACCGAGGACACATATGGCCCATTGTGTATCCTCCCGTATGTAGGGATATCCTCACCCTGGCTGTCACCAGGCCTAGAGATTTAAAATAGGTGATAAGCCTCCCGAGGGGGATCTCCCTGACATCGGCTGGTGTTAGCTAGTACTCGCCCAACACGGATCTTCTAGTTTCAGAAAAAGCAGAGCAGTCATACATTATATGTTCTACTGTTTACTCTTCTTGTTCGCAGCCTCTGCTTAGCGGCGATTGTGCTTATTTCATCCTAAAGAGATGTCGTAATTGGCAGAGACCTGTTAAGATTCCCACAGCTGTTCGGAGATTTTGTCTGGTCAATGCCTTAATTTTTTTTGCTGTTTCCTCGCAAGAGTGAGGTAATAACTTTCCATCCAGTCTACAGTTCGTCGTTTCATCCCAGCACAGTTTTGGTGAGAGTGCTGTTTGATAAAGTCCACGACAGCGGACAATGTTAGCTTGGTAGATGGGCGACGGCTAACATATTTGTAGCCCGCAGCCCTCCTTGCTGAATTATTTGCAATGAGGTTGCCTTTAGAGTTTCCATGTCCTTTGATCCAGCTCAGAGTGATCACGTTATTCTGGATGGCCTCAGTTAGAGATTGGTGACATTTTAGTACTAACCTTATTGTGATACGTGGTGTATTCAGGTTCAGTAGTGCTTGTTGGCAGTCTGTGAATATATTTACATTCCTGTCTGTGATGTTTCTATTGACTAAGTCTTTTGCAGCTATGGTTATGCCTGTGAGAGTTAGGTTGTGTTTAGACGACGTAACTGCTCTCTTGAGTAATTGAACCCTATATCTTACCACATCGTTTTAATGCAAATAACTTACCTAATCAGCCTCGAGAGTATTATCCAGACCTTTTGAATCACCTTGTATAAGTTTGTGATTGAATAGTCACAAGAAGACTATTCTTAATCTGTGATTAGGTTTAAGCCGCTCAGCGCATACGTTAAGAACACTTTTTCTCGAACTTTTTGTTGCTCCGCGAACAAAGCTAAAGTCTGTTAATAAATAATATTGAAAATAAAACATTTCGATGACCCTATTTCTATGTTACGAAATATGCTATAATATGTCTTGCCGAATTGTGTTGAATTGATTATTAAAATCATTTAACAAGTATGATTTACGTTCAACTATGAGTAAAACTGAAATGTTTGCTACGGGAACTTTATGTTTTAATCTGGTCGTAGATGTGCTAGACCCAACAATACGCCGTTAACCTATTATGTTTTTTCAAATTGGATTTTGTCCCCTGTTGCTTACATGCAATACCAGTCATCTGTTTATCAGGTAGTTTTTTGTTGTCACACTTTCATCTGCTATATGCATAGGCGGGTTGTTGGGAATTAATTTCTTTTTTAAATACTGTTGTTTTCATTAAGGTTGACCGTAACTACACATGTAAGATACTTTTTAAAGCATCTACAAATTAATTAGAAATAACTGTGAAAAGGAAATTCCGTTTTAAAATAATAGAGATACACAGCATGAATGGTAGGTGATCTATCAGAAAGTTTTCTTTAAAATTAAGGTCAATAGTTTAATCTTTATTTCCGGCATAAGTAGGTAAGTCCTCAAAACGAGTATACACTTTCCAATAGAACTACGATTGTAACTTTTTTTTACAATTCTCTAGTTACAATAACTGGATAAACGTTTAACTGATGGTTGGTTATCTTAGATTTAGTGTTTTAAATCTATTATTCGTTCCAAGTTCGTGATTAATCTTAACAACTACCTAAGCTGAGACTTTAAAGCTCAGGGTCCTAATAGGATCTATATGACACCCGATACGTATTAATTGTTTTTTAAATTATATTACTGACCCACGGCATAACGCAAAGATTTTTTTTCGTAAACCCAATAAAAGTACAAACCTTACAGATCAAAACTGGGTAATATAATACAAAGGAAGCGATAACCAGTTGTCGTTAAACCCTCATTTAGATAAGAAAGGTCAGTCCGCACGAACTTTAAACGAATAAAACATTATCATTTTTTTATATTCCAGAACTGTATTAGAACATAGAAGGTAGATGTTTTCATATTATTTTATCTGCGTAAAGAAACTGCCAAATAGTGCTTTGTCTGTCTTTTCCAATTCATTGAATAGCAATACCCCACTTTCGTCAATCTATACTTATAATAAATCTGTAGAGAGGTCAATTCTGTACATGAAATATATTTCCAAAATAACTGTCAGGGGGTGATTAGGGATTGATACTGATGCCAAAAATGAAATCAGTAAAATTTTTGTCTGTCTGTCTGTATAACAAAAACTACTCGACGGATTTTCACAAAACTTGGTATAATTATTTTTCATACTCCTGAGCTGGTTATAGGATACTTTAAATCACGCTACAATCAATAGGAGCAGAGCAGTGAAGGGAAATGTTGGGAAAACCATTTTACGGTGTGGGGAGGGAGAAATTTTTATACAACAATCTATACATCACGCGAATGACGTCGTGGGTACATCGATATAGAACCCAAAAATGTAGTTATTTTTTTTGTACGTCTGTCTGTCTGTCTATCTATATGTTTGTGCGCGCATCACATGAAAACTACTGATCCGATTCGAATGCGGTTTTCACAGATGTATTTGTCTTCTTTTAACTTAACATCTGGTGTATAAAAATTTCTTCTCTCACCCCTTTAACCAGGTGAAGGAAGAAATTTTTATACAACAATTAACACGCCACGCTAACGACTTCGCGGGTACACCTAGTATATAATAATTAAATAGTTTATGAAAGTTCTGTAGCCGAAGAACTAATATAGCTGATGTTACTGCTACCATTGTTTTCTGACAAAAGTTGCAATTTCGTTTATAATTTAGTAAGTTTTCAATAACTGCTCGAAAACTGTGAAATCTTCATGTCTTAATGCAACTAATAGGTGCGAATAAATAAACAGTTCTGATCATATTAAATCATCTAAAAAAATTCTTCTTTAGTTGTATCCGTTACAGGGTTCTCACCTGACCATTCTTTATTTACTGAAAAATAGACTGGAATCTCGAATAACATTGTTTGTCGCAGAAAGTGTGATTTGATATTAGTATTATACTAATATGGAAAAGTCATTTTATATTAGGAAGTGACAGCATGATAATACCAATACTCAATACTTATAATGGCTAGTCCCTGTTCTAGTTATTCAGTTAACGATTAAAATAATGTTATCTGTTAAGGTTAAATTGACAAAAGAAAAAACTTAAAATTACGTATTTATTTCAAATTCAATTTGCTTTTAGATCTAGTAATTTCTTCTATTCAACTCGTTTTCAGTTGAACTAATCTTGCAAATAAATTTTTTACAATAGTTTTAGAATGAACCACAGATTATATTTTCTCATTGTGCATGTCTCTGAAAACTAAATTTGCCGAGCAACATAAGATGCTGTTTAACTTTTTTTATTTATAGCAAGTACTTTAGAGTTTTGTTTTTAATGATTTTTTATAGCACACCTAGAAACTGACCAATTAAAGGCAGGTTGAGAAGTTTTGAAAATGCCACCTTTTAATTAGTGAAGAAATAAAGATTTAAACGCTATTTTAGACTATGTGTAAAGTTGTTGATACTATACGGATCTCCGGTGAACCAGTCCCTATATTTTACACGTAAAAATACAAATAAAAAAGCTGTTTTGGAAAGTTAGTGCCACATTCGTTGAAAATTCAGCAAAAACTGCATCGAAATCAAATTTTTTAGCGTAAGTTAATAAAATCGATTTGATGCGATTTTTATAATTATGAATAAAACTTAAATCTACCATTATGATACTTAACTGAAAAATTAACGTTTAAAGTGGACTGAAGCAGGCTCTTTAGCTCAAAAACAGCTTAAGTCAAAACGATCAACAATAAAGGTTATGGCATCAGTTTTTAAGATGCAAAAGGCGTTTTATTGATTGATTATCTGAAAGAAGATAAAACAATTAACTCTCTATATTATTGCAAGCTTTTGGATCCGTTGGATAAAAAAAAATAGTGAAAAAATACCTCCTTTACAGAAGAAAACAATCATTTTTCATCAAGACACTGTCCGTGTTCACACAAGTTTGCGGACGATGGCTAAATTGAACGAATTAAAGTACGAATTGCTTAAACACCTACCGTATTTACCAGATTTAGTTCCCTTTGACTATCACATATTAAGAAACTTGAATCAATTCCTTCGTTGAAATCGTTTTGTGTCGAATAAAGAAGCTATTGCAGCCGTGGAACAATATTTTACAGAGATTCCAAAAAATATTTACAAAAATAATATAAAATTACTGGAGGATTATTAAAATAAGAGTGTTCAAGCTAAAAGAAATTATATTAAGTAAAAAAATATATCATTAAAAACTGAATGCTTTTAAAACTTTTTAATACCCTTTACAATGTTAAAACCATAACAAATAATAACTAATATGTATTTAAAACTGAACCTACTATGTGCATTTTAATATTCATACTTTAATAGGATATTTTTATATACATCCGCCAATGGTAAGAATTGCTTGAATTATTACTCGGCGTCCCGTTTTTGCGGACACGTGCCACTGGCCAGGGACCAAGAACTGAATTAATTATGATCCTGTTTTGGAATGGTCATTGTTGAAATTTGTCTGGCACGAAAGGAAAAAAAGGCGGATGGTTTTATATTGAAATTCCGTACAAACGGATAGAGGTGAAAAATGTTTTTTGCTGAAAGATTTTCTTTTTCGCCGACTGCTGCGGGTTTTTATCGCAAGATGAGATAAAAGTCGCAAAAACAATTGAAAACCCGAAGAGCCGGGGTAACAGTATGAGAAAAGGTTTTAACTACCACGGAAAATTGGTGGGGATAAATGAAAAGGGCAGAAAACTTTAGGAAAAAATAGAAATAAAATATGATCCTAATTTAAAAAGCACAGGATTTATTTCGTAGTGTCATTTTCTTAGCGAGTTGAAAATTTTTGCTGTACAAGCAGAATATGCAATTTTTTGTAAAAATAATAAAACAAGTTATTATTATCATTATTACATTTTTAAAGAGTTTTTATATTGTCATTTAACTTAACCAAGTGAAAGATAATATTAACAATAAAATATTTAGAGTGATAGTTCTAACTTTTGGTCTTTTGTTCATAGTAAAAAAGGTCGATTCCGTATCCCAGGTTTTATGAGATTTAATAAATTAACCCATGGTGACCCTCAAGATATTGTCAATGGTTTTGCTAAATATTTTGAGTTAGTTTATTTAATGTCAGATATTAGTTTGTTGGCAATGATGGTATACATAAACATTCAAATACAGATTGTATTTCAATTGATTATTTGACAGAGAAGGATATTTTTCATGCATCTTACAAGCTTAAAAATAAATTAATTTCAGGAAATGATAAAATACCCAGTTTTGTAGTGAAATACGGTATCCAAGTATTATCTTAACCGTTGCTATTTATTATTAATTCAATACTATCTTCATTGACATTTCCATCTCGTTGGAAAATTGCTCGCGTTTATACGATTTTCAAAAACGTGATTCATCGGTCATTGAGAACTATAGAGCAATATTCAAAATCTGCAACTTCTCTAAATTATTTGAATTCTATATTCATTGTCGTCTTTATGATCAACAAAGCTGCAGTATATCACCATATCAACATGGTTTTATGCAAAGTCGATCTTGTATTACTAATTTGACAAGCTTAAACCAATACACTCGTAAATTTCCCGACCACCAAGGACAAGTAGAAGTCATCTGTATAGATTTTCAGAAGGCTTTTGATCAGATTGATCATTACATTCTACTGAGATGAAACGACGAACGGTAGACTGGATGAAGAGTTATTACCTCACCCTGGTAAGGAAACAGCAAAAAAATTTAAGGCATTGACCAGACAAAATCTCCGAACAGCTGTGGGAATCTTGACAGGTCACTGCCAATTGCGACAACATCTCTTTAGAATGAAATTACCAGAATCGCCGCTATGCAGAGGCTGCGAACAAGAAAAGGAAACATTAGAACACATTATGTATGACTGCTCTGCTTTTTCTGAAATCAGAAGTTCCGTGTTGGGCGAGTATTGGCTTACACCAGCCGATGTTAGGGAGATCCCCCTCGGGAGCCTCATCGCCTATTTTAAATCACTAGGCCTGGTGACAGCCTGAGGTGAGGATATCCCTACATACGGGAGGATGCACAATGGGTCATATGTGGCCTCAGTGCTGGCTAAGTACTAGCTCGCCCCTCCCCAAATTTCCAGTTTTAGAATGGATGGCATTTATCCAAAAAAAGTAATGATCAAAATTATCTACTAAAAAGATTTGGTGTTGTCTCGTTGCAAAATAAAATAATAATTTTAACTACTGTGGTGGTCGCTTCGACTCGATCGGACCACGTTCGTACCACTAGCCGAACAGCAGCCTCGGCGGCGCAACGGTCAGAGCTCCTGACTCCCACCGTGCTGACCCGGGTTCGATCCCCGGCCGCTGCAATAATTTCTCCATCGTGTCTAAGGCAGGGCATGGCTTACAGCCTTACTGACGAGTCCAAGTAAGCATGCCCGGGACGAAACACAAACCCAAGCAAGGCTCAATGGCGTGCCTACTCATAAACGCCAAAGTGGTGACCCCGACGTACGCAAAACACGCAATTCAAATCTTCGTCCCCCTAGACCCCGCCACTATAACAACATCTCGTTGTCACTGGCGGGGGAGTACTGTGGCGGTCGCTTCGACTCGATCGGACCACGTTCGTACCACTAGCCGAACAGCAGCCTCGGCGGCGCAACGGTCAGAGCTCCTGACTCCCACCGTGCGGACCCGGGTTCGATCCCGGCCGCTGCAATAATTTCTCCATCGTGTCTAAGGCAGGGCATGGCTTACAGCCTTACTGACGAGTCCAAGTAAGCATGCCCGGGACGAAACACAAACCCAAGCAAGGCTCAATGGCGTGCCTACTTATAAACGCCAAAACTACTAATTCTTATTCCATTTATTACGCAACCCTATTGACAATTCATACGAAAAAAAATTTATGTAGAATATATTGGTGTCTTATCTGTAAACTTCAAAAGTCTTGTTAGATACAGACGCTAGAGGTACTTTATGTTATATTGTGTTGTTTTTTTTTTCAGTGTAATTTAGAATATTTTGATGGCCTATCTGTTAACTTTAAAATTTTGCGTAAGAATTATATATGGTTGAAATTAGAAAAAAATTATCTTTACGTTTCTGATATTTATTTATTTTTTACTTATAAAAAATTAAACACATAAATTTGTTAAATTCAAACAATAGATTGTTAAATCTTACCTGCGTATAACCGCATGCTGTTAGGATCGAGGAAAAGGTATTTTTTATTGGCCTCCCGCTGGGCCAAGGTAAGGGTGACTTCAAAGACTCTTTATTTTTTTTTTATTGCATTTATTTTTATTTACATTTTGACTGTGTAACTTTTTTATAAAAGGATTTTCTTTATTTGTGCATATCGATACATCCTGTTGAAAATTATTATTATTATTATTATTATTATTATTATTATTATAAAAGAGGAATAAAAGATTTTTTAACACAATGAAACTGAACAGGAAAATAAATAAATTCATTTTAGTAGTACTAGTTACACTAAATACATATGTAATACTATATATATTGTGACGTAGTAGATCTACACACGAAAAGATATCAATTACCACAACGGCATAAGACCCAAGAATGTTGTCTACAGACAACTCACCTTGTCCGCAAAGGGTGTCGCGCTTTCTTTAATTTAAGAATATTAAATAATATTTAGCAATAAACAATAAACTTTGTTTATACATTCATGAAGTATATTTTTTTGGTTTAGAAAATAGAGTTATTTATACAAATTATTTTTTTAGCAAATAACTTGATTTGTAATAGAGTCAGTTTATTTAATAAAAGTAATACTTTTAGTAACGAACAAAAATACTTGAACTTTATGATAACAATATTAAACAAATTATTTTCATGCAACCGTTATTTACATCCAGCATAGAAAAGCGGAAATTCGGTTAGTCATCGTTAAAGCAACATCCTGAATCCCTAATGTATCAAATAGAAAAAGCAAAAATTCCTATCACATTTCCTTTCCTTCTAGCCAGCAATTACGGTGTACTTGTAATTCGAACCCTTCACAAACCGCCTTTTTTATTAGAGATGAATGAGTGGAAAAAAACTGTTACTTTAAGGTCCGTTATTGTAACTTACCAGTAACTATTTAATTGGAACTTGAAAAACAGTTTTACACTGTATCTGTCAAATAAAATTCTCATTCAAGAGGTACTGACACGTAAAAGTTTTAAGCATAGGGTTAACTGTTTAAAATCACACAATAAGAATTTTTTTCCGTCTTTTCCAAAAATTGTAATTACCTATACGAGAATTTTAATTGAACTAGACAAAATTTTGATATTGGTACAGACAAAATTTTTAATTAAATTTTGATTAAACCAAATAAAACTCGATAAAGCTACAAAAAGAAAATAATAAAAACAGACAATAGTTATTATCCTAACAAGTGCGAAAAGTTAATTTTCGCAAGATCAATAGGATCAATATTTTTTCTACAAGCAAAATCACCTCGAAAATTATTTAGATACTTGAAAAGATGCGATTGTGACAATTAAATATTTCATAGTGTCAATAAATACACGACTGTAGCTATAGCAACCCTACTTAAACAGGTGAGTTTGTTGTTGCTTTGAGTAAGGTTTACAGGGGTGATTTAATAATTTATGATTTTTTTAAAACAAACATTTTAAAAATCCCTATTTTTATGTCAAATAATCTTATTTTTTTTTTACTATTTGTATGTAGTCCAACAAGATAAAGATAATAATACAATAATTTGTCAAAAAGGTTATCGAAAAACATCTCTAATTAATAAAAAAAAATGCGTGCGGGAAAAAAGAGATATTTTCTGAATTAAAATGCGTGCGGGAAAGTGTTGTTTTACGCATGCTTGTAGAAAAAAAATTTAATTGGGCCAGCCGAACATTTTAGTTGAGTTAGTCAGAATTATTATAGTTGAGCCAAGCAAAAACTTGAAATAAGCCAAGCGAAATTTTTAATTGCATTGGGGCACACAGAATTTTTTTTTAATATTAATGACTAATTTGCATTTAGAAGGGACAACTGCAAACTAAAATGGTTGGTTTAAATTATCCGTTAGATATGCCAACTCCATTTGACTTTGAAGTGTAACTCAATATCCGTCGGGGCACATAGCCCGGGAAGTAGTTGTTTCAGTTGTTTCTAGTTAAATGTTCAATGTTTTTGAAAATATTTTTCAAAACTTGTAAAGCAATATGTACCGTGTTTAAAAAACTTTAATAATAAAAATCCTTTTTTATAATTCTTACTTATTACCGCCCTGTATTCTCGACTTATTAGATGCTATTACAATCCTAACGTTTTTTGTTGCTATGCAGGGTTAAATTTTTTAGTTGTACCGTTGTGGAGAAACATCCGCACCACCAAGTAGATCTTATGACATAATCGTCCAATCAAATTTCACGCTCCCATCATATGACCTAGGTGCATACGCGAGATAAGCCGCTAGTTTCAGTTCCCGGCAAATTTTCTTAAGATATTTAAAAATTACTTGCTATTAAGTGTTTCTGTTATCGTTTACCGCTATCGTACCGAGGAACCACATAAAGGATTCCAGACAGTGCTTCCTTTAGACTTCCTGGGTTTTCTATGTAACAACAGCAAGCTCGCCATTGTTATGTTTACCGCATCTTTTTCGAAACCGACGCATCGAAAAGTGAATTTATGGTTTTCTCTAATTATCTATACATCTAAACAAGAATGGGTTTAGATTATATCGTACCGTTAAAACCAATTACCGAGAGAAAGAAGCCATATACTAGAAATATATCTCAGAAACATTTGGAAGACAATGTAAGTTTTTAACAATATTTTTTATACCTGTATCAAGCAATAACGTACCATTTATTTCTATGGAATATCTTACATTAATTGTATTCACCTGTAATTTTGCTTATCTAAAATTTTTTACTCATATTTTTTGTACCTGCTATCTGTAAACTGTTTTACATATATTTTTTTTATCTGTTAATTATTACCTCGCCTTATTTAATTAAGATCTATCTACACTTGTCTATATGAGTACGTTTTATCTCGAGATAAATGCAAAACCAAAAGTGATATTTTTTTATTTTTTATCCAAATTTTTCTCTTTCAGTTTTAGTTTTCAGTACGCCAAAAATAACAATAGAATTTACTTAGCTGTTGTTTTATGGTAGTAATAGTTATGTTTTTGAATTTAAACACAAATGTGTTTAATAATATGATTTACTGTTTATAACACTGATATTTTCTTTATTCTATTTTGTTTATTGTATCTCTTATTTATTATCAAACCAGATAATAAAGTCTGTTTAGTGTTTAAATAGATTTTCTTTTCCTAGCTAGAGCCTGCTACTCTGATCAATACCTTTAGTTTCCCTAATCTATACTTTACCAAAGTAATAGATTTCGTTTCTTAAGCATATATTATTTTATTAAAGCAATAGATTGTGCTTTTTTGAATCTATCTTTATCTTACCGATTAGATTGACAACCATAAGGATGAGTAAAAGAAAAGTGTAAGTATAATTTTTATAAGAGTGTGTAATTTAAAATTTAGCAAGAACATCGGCCGGGTTACCTAATTTTACCTTATCTTATATCTCTTATATCTTTCTTATTTTAACTTTATCTACAACATTTTATCCAACATATATATTTAATATTTTTTCTATCTGGGTTTCTTATATTTTCCCATCCTTATGATAAAAAAATAAGTGGCGGCCATTTTCCTTTCCCTTTTCCATCATTTCTTTCATTTTCTCTTTAGTCCCTTTTAAATTCTTTTATCTTTTATTTTTCTAGTAAATATATCCCTTTATATCTTTCCAATACTGTATCATCTAGCTCGTTCGAATCCACGCTCGCTCCTACCCCCTGAGTGCTGTTCGCATTGGTTAACCTCTATAAAACGAGCATTTAACATCACTAGGAAAAAAGAGGTTACAAATAGAATAACTAATATTCTGCATTTTGCAACATTTGTTCATTAATAACTCGCTTTATTAAGTAAGACACTATTACAGTTTTCTGTAATATTACTTTAATAGTATCAAGACCAGGGTCTTGTTGTTAAATCGAATTTTGGTTTGCAATTAGAAGTGAAGATGTCACTAATATCACGGCGTTTACACTTTCGTTACTGAAAGTAATATATCGTTCGTGATTTTAGTTGAATCTTTAGTCAGCAAATATACCTTAAACTCGCTGACAGATAACATATACCTTGTACTGATGGAGCCCAATAGACCGAAACCGGTCTACAAGTTATGTTGTCCCTTCTAACTGCAAACTAAAATGGTTGGTTTAAATTATCTGTTAGATATGCCAACCCCATTTGATTTTGAAGTGTAATTCAATATCCGACGGGGCACATAGCCCGGGAAGTAGTTGTTTCTTCTTAGTTAAATGGTCAATGTTTTTGAAAAAAATATTTTTTTTTTAATTTGTCCCTTCATTTTCATTTTTACAAGTTTTAATTTCATAATTTTCTGTTGAAAAATGTTCATTATCATAATCAGATTTAACATTTTGCATTCCATTTGATCATCTTCATAATCATCTTTTTAAATTTTTGTTTTTATATTCTTTCTCTTCTTTGTTTAGTTTATTATCCTTTTTATTCCTTATTTTGTATAGATTTGTATCATTAAATCGTTCCCCATATTCTCCTTCTCTTGATTTTCATTGTATATTTTTGTATATTGTTTTACTCTTATTCTTAAATTTTCCTCATGGTAAATTGCATTTTTGTTTGCTACATCTTTAACCTGGTCTATTTCCTGTGTTATTTTAAAAGTTTTTTCTTTAAAAATATTTTTCATTTCATTTTTAGTTTCTATTCTAAAAATATTGATTTTAAATTTTATTCCTTTAAGTTTTCTTTTAAAATCTTTTTCAAATCTTACTTATCTTCTTTTCTATTTTTTCCTGTTTTTTTTATATTTTCTTTTCAAAATTTTTTCATGTCTTTCTTGTCTTCTTTTTATATTACTCTTGTTTTTCTCAATCTACCTTACTTATTGTTTCTTGTTTTTTCTTCTAATTTTTTCCTGTTTTTCTTGTTCTTCCTTCCTATTTTTTTTCTTGTTTTCCAATTTTTGTATAATTTGTGATAATATATCTTCATAACCGTTAGATTTTTTTTTCATTTATTTTATTTCTTCTTAAATTATTTACATATTACACACAGTTATATCATAACAATATATAATGTACTGTAATAATTATCACTAAAATATTATGAGGAAAGTTTCTGATCAAGAACTAGTAGCTAATTTTTTATTCTCTACCTTTCATCTTTGAGGAACTAGAACTCTAATAGTTATTTACGTAACGAGTTATGAAAAGTCCAATTTTGTTTAACGAGTGTGATGTTGCAGCAAGAGCGTAGCGAGTGCTGCAAATGAACACGAGTTAAACAAAATGGCGTTTTATAACGAGTTCCGTACAAGATTTTTTATAATTTTGACGAAATTCCATAATTAAAAAAAATCATAATTATCTAATAATAATTAAAAACAATACATCTAGTTCTCGTGTTTATTTTGCATTGACACCTTTCTAATGACAATTCTATTTAATACAGATATAATTAAAAGGTAAGTTTCTGATTTAAATATTAAGTATACTTATTTAATTTTTTGTTTAAAAATGTCTGCTTTTAAATATTTCTTTAATAAAGTTAGTATAAAATAGTTCTTAGTTGTTTATATTTGCTTTATATTTTTCGTAACTTGTTTTGAAATGAAGTTTTCAAAACTAGTTACGTAAAGTTTTACTTTTCAAAACTAGTTATGAAAAGTAATGACTTTCAAAACTGACAGCAGTTTTGAAAAATGTCACTTTACTTGTCAAAATTATAAAAAATAATTTTTTATAATTCACGTTCACAAAGTTTCTATTTCGACACTAAAAACAGTATCGAAATAGATTCATTGTAACACTGTTTTTGGTAACTTTTTGTTGTACACAATTGGTTGCACTGCACTGATTGTCAACGAAAGAGTTCAGGTAGTAAATCAAAAAGTATGTTGTACTAAATTATTAACTACATTATTAGCGTTATTTGCTAAATTCGGAATATTTTATACAAATTTGACAAACATTCAAATTTAAAATCATTAAAACTGACAAGTGTCAAAAGTGTCAAGATTGCCAACATAAATAAATATTTCGAAAAACTCTCATTTTATATATTTTTTATACTTTTAAAAGTTCATTATAAAAAATAGTATGTAACACTCGAGTTACAATGACGGTTTGTAGTACTCGTTCTTTGCGAAACTCACCGCTTCGCGGTTCGTTTCACAAACTGAACTCGTACTACGAAACCTCTGTCATTGTAACACTTGTATTACAATATACTATTGTGCATAATTTTTAAATTTTTGTTCCACAAGGCCAGTCCTATTGAATAATGCGTTATATTGATATTAACACGGCTCCTGCACATATTCCGACAGCTATAAACGTGATTCGTGTGTTGCCTAAATGTACCCTTAATACTTATTCGTTGGTTCGTGTATCCATACATAGATAGTCCGTATATTATGTCGTTTGTTGAATCGGAAGAAGGCACACGCTGCACAACTCTCACAGTCACACACGGAACCACATTATTTTTCGATGGTCATTAAATTCTGGTTTTCCCAAGTCAGATTTGCATAAATGTTAGGGGAATTGGTAGTTTACATGAGTCATTTTTGGCTGGGTAATAATTTTGGTAACTTAAACATGAAAACAAACACGAAGTAGCTAATACAACAACAACAAAAACAAACCAGAAGCATGTAGAATTAACTCATAGCTAATTAGTAGTAGTACATCTGTACATTTTTACTAGTAATCCTTACAAAATTAAATTAAGTTCCAAAATTATTAATATCAAACGCTTGATTTAAAAATTAAAACATTTAACAATATTTTTGACAAATTTTTGTTGGAATTATTTGCTTATTTCTGTTAATTAAATATCCATTTATACATGATTGGAATATAGATCTAATGTATTTTTATATAAGTTAAAAAATCCTCAGACTTGAAACTAAAACATTTGCATTTTCTACCCACCAATCTGTCGAGATACATATGTATTTTGTAACACAACAATTGGTTTTTATGTAAAAACTTGCAATTAAAAATCTTTGATTTTTTTTGTAATTAAAAAATATTCTTTTTACACCTTCTAATAACAAATTATATCACAGCAACATTAATATGTAAACAGTTGACAACATAAACCTACCAACAACACTAGAAGAGACTCTCAAGGCAATACTGTAATTCTAATAATCAATTAAAAATTAAATTTGGAAGGTTGGGCGCCAATTTGTAACTGTTGAAATTCCCACTACAGGGATTATATCCCTTAACTAGCTCAATAGAGTCGTGACTTATTTTCAGAGTTTTACCAGTACTCCCCAAATATAAAATATAAGGGCGCCAGAGTACAAACCAAGCAAATAACACACAAACACCCGTTTAAATGATTTATTTTAAAAAAATATCAGTTAAAATAAATAATTAAATATGCAATTAATATTTTGGTTTATTTCGTAATTAATTTAATCTCTTATCTTTGTGTCGGTGCTTTTTAAGATGAGATTCCCTTGGGACGAATTTCTTCCTGAGATGAACTGTCGCTTTTTGTAAGGAATTAAAATTTCTTCGGATAATTCTAATTGGACGAAAACTGGGATCTAAGTCGAAATTCGGCTTTCCTTTATCAAAACGGTGGACATCTCGATCTCGCCTCTAAAAAAAATATAAGCTCCTACGTAGCTCTCCTAACAAATGTGGAAATAACCCTAATAATAAAATTAATAATCAGAATTCCATCCCTTAATAAATTACAATCAAGTAGAATCAATTTCTGTTTCCTCCATATTATTGAGAATAAATTAATTTTAAATACATCTAAAAACAGGACTAAAATTCATTTAAGATCACAAAAACTGATGTTTGCCGAAAGTGAAACTACTTGAATTTAGATGTTAGTAATTTTAAACTATAAACTAAAACGACTTAACGAACGAACAAATTTATTAACTAAATATATTTTATTAACGTGGAATAATTATAATAAGGAAATTAAATAAATGTAACTACTTTGTCGAAAACACGAATTAGACTAAATCATCTTTTACAACCTATTCTTCGATAAAGCAGAAAAAGTTCGATGAGTAACCGTATGCATAATATCGATAAATCCACAGTAGGACAGTAAAAATAGCATTTAACTTTGCACTAAATTTCCGATTCAAATTTCTTTTTTTATAAGGTTTCGGATAACTTACTGAGTATAAAATCACAAAATGCTGACAGATCCAGGTGACGCTAGAGGCGCCATCTTGAAAGAACGTTTTTGGCCGATATCTCGGAAACTATGCACTTTAGAGCAAAAGTCATGTAAACCATTATTATAGAAAATAAAATTTTGCATCTTTTGTTTCGAGTAAACTTTTTTGTAAAACTTACCGTTTACAATTTATGGCCCATTTAATGAACCGATTCTTCGATCGCAGCCAATAACTCTTGAAAGATTAGATTAACCAATAAAATGCATCTATCCATTTTTAAAGATCCGTTTATTCTCTACAACTTTTGTTTTAAACTTTTTTTTCTAATGTCCATAGTTTTTGAGTCATAGGACGTTTTATGTTGGACTACCGAGCGAAAAGTTGAAAATTTCAAGATACGCATAGAATATAATAGTACAAATTCAACAAATAAATTAAAAAAAATATCCCGATTGTTTATGTAGTTAACAAATAATAGTTTAATTCCTTACCTGCAATAGTAACAAACATTTTTTTATTTTACTTAATTATATTTCGCGGCCGCGTCACCCGCCGAGCGTCGACATTTCTCCATTAAACGTCCTATAACTCAAAAAGTATAGACATTAGGAAAAAAGTTTAAAACAAAAGTTGTACAGAATAAATGGATCTTTAAAAATGAATTGATGCATTTTATTGATTAATCTAATATTTCAAGAGTTTTTGGCCGCGATCGAAAAACTGGTTCATTAAATAGGCCATAAATCGTAAACTGTAGGTTTTACAAAAAAGTTTACTAAAACAAAAGATGCAAAATTTTATTTTCTATAATAATGGTCTGTATGACTTTTGTTCTAAAGTGCTTAGTTTCCAAGATATCGGCCGAAAACGTTTTTTCAAGATGACGCCTCTAGCGTCACCTGGATCTGTCAGCATTTTGTGATTTTATGCTCAGTAAGTGATCCCAAATCTTATAAAAAAAAAATTTTGGATCGGAAATTTAGTGCAAAGTTGACCTGAAAAAACGGCTATTTTTACTGGCGTACAGTTTAAGTTTTACAGGTTGTCTTCTTCGACGTTATGTAATATTTAATAAAATCACTTCAATTATACCTGAATTAACATTCACATGGCATTGACGACATTTGACGTATATGCAAGTAGACCAATACGCGGTAGGAATGAAGCGTAGTTGCCAGGTTTAACTTAGAAAGACCTACCGCGTATTGGTTCTACTTGCATATACGTCAAATAAAGTCAATGCCATGTGAATGCAAATCCAGGTATAGACAAATTTATAAAAATAAAATAATTAAATCAAACAATAAAATAAACTTACTTGTATTGTAGAGGAGATGTTACCACGAAGAAATCAGATAGGAAAAAATGAATTCGAGAATCTATCGTAGCGAAAAAGAAAGTGCGGTTATCAGTCAAAACCAGTATCGGAATAAGTTACAATTACGGCGATAACATTAAAATAAATTTAACCGAATATAGCCTGGTGGATTGTAATACTAAAACGATCCAATAGATCGTTACAAAAACTAAAAAATAATAAAGCACCGTGTCAAGATAATATCCCAATCAAATGCTTTAGGAAAGTCGAAATACAACTGACAAGGCACATCCACCAACTCATAATGTGTACATGGGAGGAAGAAACCATCCCAGCTGAATGGAAAATGGGAATAACTATCCCTATCCACAAAAAAGGTGAAAAGAAAATATTCCAAAACTAGAAAGGCATGACTTTTCTCAATAGGGCCTATAAAATACTATCAAACATTATTCTACTCCGCATTATCCCATACTCTGAAGAAATAGTAGGAGAATACCAGAGTGGTTTTCAATGCGGCAGGTCGACTGCAGACCAATTATTTACGATTCGCCAAATCTTTGAAAAAAGGAATTCAATAAGAACCTGTTTGTTGGAATACCACACAAACTAGTACCAGCTCCTTGCTTGTTTGGTAATGTTTTATAACTAAGTGATAATTATAGACATTCTAAAAAATTAATATCCTGATGCCGAATGAGCGATGCTGGTCCCATTCTCCTGGAAGTGTTTTTTCACTTTTGTTATACCCGGTTTTTTCAATCTTTTTACAGGTTCCTTATATCTTATTGTTTGTAACTAGATTTTTTATTAAGATTAAGTTAACAGTTATAAATATTTAAATAATTACACAATGCATGTCAGAGCACTTAGATAGAATCAGAATGACATGGTATATTCGGGTATCTGTATCTTTTCATTCCTGGCAATTTAAAGCAAATTTCCGTTAGAATTTTTTCAAAATCAATAATAATTTATTCAAAATAGGTTTGGTCTAGTTTCAAAGTTGTTTCTACAACAGTTATTATTCGAGGACTCCACCGATAGATACATTTTCATTAAAACCAAATCACAACTATGACACGGGATATACATTGCGGCTAATAATAACTCTGCTTTTTAGTGCTCCACCAATTTGTATTTATTTTTTATAACAATTTACAAAAAAGCAAATAAACTGCTTTTATAAAAAACTAGAATTTGTGTCAGAAATTATTTAGTCTAATATTAACAGACAAATATATATTTTATAATACTTCAGTTATTAAATTTTCTTTTAGTCTATTAAAAAAACTAGTTGTACTCGCAACGTCGTTCGCGTTGCGTGTGATTATTGTATAAAAATTTCTTACCCCACCCCATTTAAGGAATGAAAGAGAAATTTTTATACACCAGATGTTAAGCTGAAAGAAGACAAATACATCTGTGAAAACCGCATTCAAATCGGATCAGTAGTTTTCATGTGATGCGCGCACAAACATACAGACAGACAGACAGACAAAAAAATCTAACCACATTTTTGGATTCTATTTCGATGTACCCGCGACGCCGTTCGAGTGGCGTGTTGATTATTGTTTAAAAAATGTTTTTTCTCACCCCGTTAAAGGGGAGTGGGAGAGATAGTTTTATACACCAGATGTTAAGTTGAAAGAAGACAAATACGTCTTTGAAAACCGCATTCGAATAGGATCAGTAGTTTTCATGTGATGCGCGCACAAACATAAACATTTCTACAGGTTTATTATATATACCTATAGATACCTATAGATAATAGGAAAATTAGCCGATGTACCGAATATTGTAGATATCACTAAAAATCTCAAAAATTGTACTAAAACTTAATTCTAAAATCAGAAAGCTTTAAAAATGTGTTTATTTTACCTAAGAAGAAGTTTTATAAAAATTATGTTTCTTTTTATGACTTTTATGTCAATAAAAGTAATGTTTATACGTTTATGGATTTTACGCCTTCTAAACTGAAATTTAATATTTGATATAATAGATTACAATGGGTTTATAGTTGAAACTAAGGATTTAAATTTTTTATGTGATAGATATTATTTAATCTATACAGTAATAATAATATTTTATTATTTCGTTCGTTTACAACAGATTGGACCGACCCCGATAGGAATAGGTTACTTGACACATAACTAATTTCATACAATAAATGAGTATTTCTTACAGTATTTAGCTTACGAAAACGAAATATATCGATTTTAATAACTAAATGCGTAAGATTAATTTAAAAATTCAATTTAAAAAATGTGTTTAATTTGAATCGCCGAAAACGCTGTCGGCCATGTTGTGACGTCATACAAATTGTAAACAAAACGAGTAATTTGACGTGGTGTTATTACAAGTACCTATAAATATTTCGATAAAAATTCCTTATCACGTTCTTAATTTATTTGCTTTATTGAAAAACAATAATAAATTCATTATGGACGTTGGTTTCAAAAAAGCAGACAGCACAAATTTGCCAAAAATTGATACATTAATGGTTCGTACTTTTTTTTGCCTTGAATCCAGATTTCTGCTCTGCCGAGCTAAGAAATGTCAAGACTTCTATATAAGTACAGTGCATTTGTTAAATAGTAGACATAAAAAGGAAGAATGAGTGTATTTATTCTTTTCAGAAGGGATTCAAAAGTACCTACTCATTTATGTCATAAGTATCGTAACCTCTGAATAATGTAACTAACATCTATTGGTATTCCTTGCAGTGTTTTTGCATTCTCGGACGATGCAATAACGATAATTACTATATTTTTTATGGAAATTAGTTAAAATCATGTTTTTAAAGTAAAGTAAACTGGAAAATTGTCCATGTTTATATGTCAAATGATTGTTTACAATACGTATGACGTCATAAAATGGCGGACAGCGTTTTCGCACCTACATGAAGAGATGGATTTTAAATTACAGTTTTGTGGTTTCATAGGTGTTGAAAAAATATAGTAATATTTTTTTTACCTTAGTAGCACAAATATTAACTATTTAGGACCTAGTTTAAAAAAGAGTCAAGTAGCCTATTAAGCCTACGATCTCTATGTCTGATATCACCTTAAGGTAGAATTTCGTTGCGACGTCCGGCGTTCGCGGCCAGCCGTAACGTCCAGCCGTCGAGCACTGCTACAGTGTCTTTTCAATTGTAATAATTTCGTTAAAGCGGCTCGTCCAGCGAACGCGACGGCCAGCCGTTGACGGCTACGTCCGGACTGCTGAGGAAGAAGTCGGGACGCGGACGTCGACAGTGCCTGTTCGTTTGCTGGGAGAATAGGTGTCAAAATGTCAAAAAAATTTCGGACGTTGACGACGAAATATTAATAGATCAATTGCGTAGTTTTAACTGTTTATATAACCATGAAAATAAAGACTTTCAGATTCGCGAAAACTCGTGGAGTCATATTGAGATGTTCACCATCGACCTTGCTTACTAAAGTCCGAGTAATAATTTTTCATCTGGAGCAATTGGGAATTTCACACTATTTGTAGACTGCTTTATTAAATCTTCATGAATCAAATTTAAAACAAAATCAAATTGTTTTTTGTTGAGCCTAAAAAACCCACGAAATCTTTCATCATCGGTCTTAAGGTGGGTTTTGATAAGTAATCTGTAATATCCCTCATCGGTTCTAGATTTAAATAATTCGTGGGTTTCTTCCCACATTGACAACAATAACCTAAGAATATCATCGTCTTCTTCATCTTCGTCCAATATGAGCGCTGCCAATGTTTCCCGGTCCATTTTTGTGGGCGATGTACAAGAAAATGACTGACGAACGCCGACACTAGACGTTTCAACCAAATCATGTGAACGTAACGGCTGGCCGTCGCTGCCAAACGCCACGACTGGCCGCGAACGCAGGACGTCGCAACGAAATTCTACCTTTAGACTGTTAGTCGGCATTTTCGATTGTGAATTACAATATGATCGCGTTTACCCGTTTTTTTTAATTTGGTAGCACTGTGAGAGCTACCTATATTAAAGTTGGCTGTATATTCATTAGTTGACAATTGATGCAATTATTAAAAAGTTAGATTTTATTCATTAAAAAAGTTTATATTCGAAATATATTTTCCTAAAGGTATTCAAAATGTTGCAAAGATCTTCGGTAAAAAAACTTTGTACGATAAAAATTATTACAACTGGTTTAAACAATTTAAAAAAGACAAAGAAAGTGTAGAAGACAAAAAACCTCGAGGACCAACATCAACTTATGAACAGATCAAAGAAAATAAATCAGAAATATTGTGCTTTAAAAACATCTTTTAACTATAAGAGACTTTGTTACCATAGTTGGGAATTCATTTAAATCGGTGCGAACAAATGTAAAGGGTTCAATAGGTGATAAAAACATGAAATGTTCTAAAAAAAGAGCGACGTCTTAATCTGTTACTATGGGAGATGCTTTTTGACTACTAAAGGAATATTATTTGAGGGTTAGGCTACAGCCACACGGGGGGGATTTTATGTTGCGTTTAGTTCAGGCAGCATTTATTCCAGACTTATAGGTCACACCAGCAGTTTTTAACGCGTGTAACAACCACCTCATATCTTACCAAATGCGTTAGTTTTTAGTTCGCCGAGGATTGAAAAACTAAGCGTGTGCAAAAAATTACTTTTAATAAATATGCAAATAAAGCACTATGTGTCACGGTTATCGTTTATCGTCGTCTTCTTCGTCGGTGTAAAAACAATCAAGGAAAAAAAATACTTTTGCATAAAATCTCAAAACAACAACGTCGAAAAGTTTTTTGATTAAATAAAACACCTTGATGATTGCTATTTTTCTGTAAACTTTCCAGGAGCGTGAGTTGTTTTTAAGGATATGGGTTGCTAGTTTTAGTTTTGAGTTTTTGTAAGATAGTTTGTCTGTTAATTTTAAGTTTGGTATTGTGTTGTATTGTCATAGAAATTATTATTAATTGTATTGTCATTAATAAATGATTTTTAAAGAATATGTCAGAGATGAATGAAGTGTATAGAACTGTAAAAATAAATCAATTGAATTAAAATGGCAAGTATTAAAATTTAAATTAAAATAAAATGAAAAATAAATAATGGGAAGAGTACTTCAAAACATGTAGATAAAACAACATTAGGGGTAGTGTTGCCCAAATGCAAGAACAAGACGAGACTTAGCCAGGCTTGGTCTTGGTCTTGCGCCAATACACCTGGTCTTGGTCTTGGTCTTGGTCTTGCGCTCCCAGTCTTGGTCTTGGTCTTGGTCTTGCAGCAAGAGTCTTGCAAGTCTTGCAATTACCTATTAGTCTATTACTATTTATTAAAGTTTATTTTAAATCTTAGAAAAACGTATTAGAATTGGAACATTGTGAGCTTGAATTAACATAGCCATAGTAAAGATCAAGCAGATTAATAAATTACTGAAGATTTGATAAGAAATTTGAAAAATCAACTGACCTATATGTCGTTTTTCATGGAAGTAACTGTTTCTTACTAATAATATCTTAGGCTTTTTGTTTTATTAGTAGGTAAGTATCTACGCTTTTTATATTATTTTATTAGTATTGTAAAATTGTTTTACATGTTTCAGGTATATTTAAAAGTGGCTACAATATTTATCAAACGGGTGATATTTGAACACTTTTTTGCTATTTTTTCTTGTAAAAACTTAAGAATTATAATGACTGAATGTACAATAATAGTCCCTAAGTAATTAGTTTAAAACCATATAATCAATATTATAATATGTATATACTTACTAGAATAAATTATTATGACATCTACTACCTATCCCTATCCTTACCGTAATCATAATACTACTTGCGTGATCATTATAATGTATTCATTTTCATTCTAAGCACTCTGAAACTTATTTATTCTTTGGAACACCTGTAGGTACTCTTAAAATTCGAAATTATTTTGCATGAGTATACCTACGCCCTGTGGCCCTGTATATGATTTCAAAAGAAGCCGCCGGCGCGTGTATCCGCGGGGCTACACGGCGTGTCCTATCCCGCGCCGCGCGCCGCTCCCCGCAGACCTCCCGACCCCTCTCGCGCCTTCACTGGCGGCGCGCGGGTCCACGCGCCTCAACCGCGCGCCTTTCTTTTTTTGTTTCAAAAAAAAAATCATTTAAATTTAAACTATAACAAACAACTATATGCTATTTTTTTTACAAATAGATATGTTTTAAAACTCACATTTTATATTCTATTTACTTATATTTATTTTCTCTTTTTTGGGAAAGAAGAAAGAAAACCAAAAACTTAAATATTAACAAAATTTGAACAAACTTATACTAACTGTATGGCTTTGTATTCTACCCAGAGATCAAAATTGTCCTCGTTTAAAAGCTTTCGGCTAGTATTACAGCCATCATCAGGGAGCTACAATAATGTTATTTAATAGAGATATAATATAATATTACTGGTATTTTACTTACAACTTGTTGAGGTTATTAATTTAATGATGTTGTTGAATAAAAATTATTAAATGAAAACATTAAAATCACAGTTTTAAATTAATATAAAATATTAAAATTAGCACATTATTAATATTATAGAAATTATGTTGAATAAAAATTGTTTGATGTTGATATTGAAGACAAATTTGACATTATTTTTTGAATGTTATTTAGAAAAATGCATGTTTCTGGCTCATTAGCCGTCATCAGTGCGGCATAACCAAGTAGGGTATTGCACTTGGCTAGCAAAAGTGTTGGGTACTTGGGAGCAAAGGATGTTGGGGAAACATGTGTAATACCCTACTTGGTTATGCCGCACTGATGACGGCTAATGAGCCAGAAACATGCATGTCTGCGGTTACCATTCCTACTCGTGGCCTTATTGATCCTTTTTGCGTACATGCCCAATAATTTTCCCCTTTTGTTTATATTAATACGCATTTTCTTGGCACTTTGTTTATTATATATATATATATATATATATATATATAATATAATATAATATAATAATATAATAATATAATAATATAATAATATAATATATAATAATAATATAATATAATAATATATATAATAAGGTGACTACTAAAAATGTAAACTAACGATATCCAAATTGGATTGGACAATGTAGTCAGGGGTTGGCGATGAAAGAAAACTTCTTTTTAGATTGGTCGAGCTTTCGCTGTTTTATTTACAGCTTCATCAGGACACTGATAAACCAGAACACACAGTAAGTATATTGTAATGTACAATTAAGTTAACATATATAAATTTTGTAGGTACTTACACTAAGTAAAGATGACGATAAAAGCCATATGCTCAAAGAAAATCATATTTTAGGAGGACAATGCCACCAAAACATTGAAGTTAATAGAAAACAGCACAGATAAGTTTAAAAACATAATTAAAAACATTAAAAACAGATTTTTTTAAAAACCATACTAAAACTGATCTACATTTTATAATTTTAGGTGGTGTGTAAAGCCGAAATCAGCTCAGTTAGGAAACTAAAGTTAAAAAGTTAAAAATGTCTATAATGGTCATTAGTTTAAAAAAAAAGTTTTTTAATGATAAAAATTTTGTATATACTATTAGAGTGTTTATATTACAGTCGGGATTATTTTACAATCGTTTTCTTAATTTTTAATTTTTATTATTAACAAATGAACACTTCTGAAGAAATAAACAAACTAATTTATATCGCAGCATTCAAGGTGTCTTTTAAAGTGTTAGAAATTTCTAACCGACACCATTTCAGTTCAAAACTGAAATTATTACTTTTGACAGTATGGCATTAGATACGTTATGTATCATCTTTGGACATTTTTAGACTGTCACAAAACGCTCTGTTCGTTTTATCATTTTACCTTGCCTAAGGTTATATACAAGATGCAAAGCTACCACTGAAATACCATTTTTGGAGTGAAGATGGAACCACTTGCGACTGTTTTTAGTTTCGCATTTGACATCTATAGATATCGTTCAATTTATAGCAGGGATGTCTCTTGATTAGTGAATTGAGAGACATAGCCTGTACTACACTGACGAGCTCAAATAAGAGCGAAACACGTGTCTGTAGTTAGGTTTTGCCCTGATATAGGTTGAATGATATTTATATCTATTTATATCGCAGCATTCAAGGTGTCTTTTAAAGTGTTAGAAATTTCTAACCGACACCATTTCAGTTCAAAACTGAAATTATTACTTTTGACAGTATGGCATTAGATACGTTATATATATATATATATATATATATATATTAGGGTGTCCGTTATTTCCTAAATTTGGTTTTGTTCTCCAAACGCCCCTTAAATTTTTAGATTATGACCTAACAAAAATTATCAGACCAGCCCTTAATATTCACATTAACCCGTGCCTAAATCATAATCCATTTCCATTAAAATACCATGTCATTTATGCACTTTTTGCTATTAATTTTTTATTTTACTGAAACAAATGTAGCTAGAAATAATTAAATAACTATTTCTTGTAGGAAATTTAACGCTCTACAAAAAAGATCTGAAAGATATTCGATTAAATTTGCCGTTTAAAAGTTATTTAACGATAAAGTTGTATTCATAGTTAAATTCATAATTTTCCTATTTTTGGTTTACTATCGCTTTTTGTTTGTACTAAAATTATGATGTAACTCTAATTACATTAATATAGTAACGTACTTCTATATAAATTTGTGTTTTAATAATTTTCTTTTTTAAGATTATTGAATTTAATGCAATTAAACAAAAAGCTAAACGAAATCACGTTTTAAATTTATTCGTTCTGTAATCTAACGCCATCTGTGAGCAACCCGAGAAAACGTACCTACAATAAATATTGTGATACCATTGTGATTATTTATAAGCAACTAGCTGACCCGGCGGACTTCGTACCGCATAAAACTGATGTCTTTTTAGGTTTTTTCAAATTTTTACGATTTTATTTTGTTTTCAATTATTTTTTTTATTTTATCGTTTTTATTATATTTTCTAATTTATCGATTAATTATATTAGTTAGCATATTATTTAATTTAGCAAGAATTTGTTGAAATATGTGAGATATAAACTGCGCCACCTTCCGGTGGCGTCATAAACCTTAAGTAAGAATTGCTCGTTAAAATATATGTGATATTATATAACTGCTCCACCTTACGGTGGCGCCATAGCACTTTATTAAGTCGTAATTGCTAGTTTAAATATATAAGATACTAACTGCGCCACCTTACGGTGGCCTACTCAGGTTTGGAGCTTCATTACTGAACCGCTAGATGGCGTTGAATTTTTTGACAAACAATTTTTTTAGTTTTCGTAAAAAATAAAAAATATTTTTTTTAATAAAATGTATCCTATGTTACTTCTAATACCTTCAAGAATATGTGTACAAAGTTTTATGATGATCGGTTGAGTAGTTTTGGCGTGAAAGCGTAACAAACAAACTTACATTCACATTTATAATATTAGTAGGGATAGGGATAGGGATAGGGATGTGATAATACTTACATGTATATATTTTAATTTTAATTAAAGAGTTTTAAACAATGAAGCACAAATAATTAATAATCACAATTTATAAAAAGAACTTTTTATAGTAGAAAGTTTTGTTTTTATTACTGATGTATAGGTCATATTACTATTCTATAAATATTTCATTATCAAAATGGCGTTAATTAACATCGATTACAATTAAATTAAAGAATAAGTTACTTAATGAATTTAGTGAAATTTGAATGAAATGTAAGTTAATTCTATTAAATGGTAACTAACACTTACCGTTTACTTAATAACACACTAATCACTAATCACTTTTTATTAAACTGTATAGTTTCAAAGCACATACCACAACTTTTTATGTTAAAATTTTTCAATAATTAAAATTGAATTTAAGTGTCATCTCAACAATGCACAGCATCCTTGATATTGCAAAAATATTAAGTCATACAATGCTGTGATTGATCATAGAGAGGATTGTTTCCTTGTTAACAAAATCAAGGGTAGTTGTATCTAAGAACTTTCTAAAATAGTTTATTTTATTAACAGTTAAAATTAAAATAATAATTACTGTTTCCACATGTAAAAACAAAAAAAAAAAACTTCCCTCTGGCGTAATCGATCCCATTACGACAACCCAACCGAAATGTCATAATCAGCCGCTGATCCAAATTAGCTACCAAGACCTTACATTAAGACTTTCAAAATGATAATATCATATTTAATATAATAACAATTCAATAAACAAATAATTTGCAATAAAATAATATTGCGACTATAAATTAAAATGTAAGCTATCCTATTTTTCAAGTTGGATCAAACTGCACACGGTGTGCAAATTTGATTAAAATCGGTTTAGTAGTTTAGGAGTCCATTGCGGACAAACAACGTGACACGTAATTTATATATATTAAGATAATATACTTTATTTTGTATCCAAATTTTGTATTTGTTAATTTTATTACCTACATGTATTTTAGTTTGATAAATAAAAAATTATGGTGAAAATTAAAAAAAACGATGAATTTACCTCTGATGACAACTTTATTGTTGAATAACTTTCCAACGGCAAATTTTATCGAAAAAATCATTTAGATCTTTATTGTAGAGCGTTAAATTTCCTACAACAAATAGATATTTAATTATTTCTAGCTACATTTGTTTCAGTGAAAAAAAGTGCAAAAATGCCATGTTATTTAAATGGAAAATGTATTATGATTTAGGCACGGGTTAATGTGAATATTAAGGGATGGTTTTGATTTGTAGCGTAAAAATACCCTTGCTAGCTCCAGGGTTCGTGGCTTCCTTCTGGCTTTCTTTTTTAACTCTCCCCAAACAAATAAATAAGGGCGCCAAATACAAACATACAAATAAAAGAGAATAAATCAGTTTAAAATTGTTTATTCAAAATTCCGAATGAAAATTTTCAAAATTATTAGTAAAATTTTGATAATTTTTGTTAGGTTGTAACCTAAAAATTTGAGGGGCGTTTGGAGAACAAAACCCAATTTGGGAAATAACGGACACACTAATATATATATATATATATACTAGCTGACCCGGCGGACTTCGTACCGCAAATATTTATTTCATTCTTCCATTTTTCGTTTTTTCAATTTATTTTGATTTTATCGTTTTCATCATATTTTCTCGTTAGTTATCAGGTTTATACTATTTTTTTTCGTTACATTTTGTAGTTTATCGATAAAATATATTAGATGCATAACAATACTTAATAAGAATTTCTCGTTTAAATATAAGTGATATTAACTGCGCCACCTTCCGGTGGCGTCACAATACTTAAGTAAGGATTGCTCGTTTAAATATATGTGATATTAACTGCGCCACCTTACGGTGGCGTGATATAAAGTAATCAAATAAGTAGTGGTTGCTCGTTTAATGGAAGTGCCACCTGGTGGTAACTTCCAATAATACAAATATCATATTCATCTAAGCTATTAAAAATACATCATCATACTGATTTTCATGACAATCGGACAATCGGTTGAATGGGGCAGCAGTTGCTACTCTGTAGCGCCGCCTGGTAGCGAGTTCCATCAATGGGCATAGCATATAAAGCTTCTCCGTGGAAAAATACATGTACATACCAATTTTCATAATGATCGGTCAAATAGTTTCTGAGTCTATCAATTTCATACATACAAACATCCTTTTTTATATATATAGATAGATAAGGATTGCTCGTTTAAATATATGTGATATTAACTGCGCTACCTTACAGTGGCGTGATATAAAGTAATCGAATAAGTAGTGGTTGCTCGTTTAATGGATGCACCATCTGGTGGTAACTTCCATTAATACGAATACCATATTCATATTAACCATTAAAGATACAGCATCCTACTGATTTTCATGACAATCGGTTCAAACAGAGCAGAAGTTGTTACTCTGCAGCGCCACCTGGTGGCCAGTGGCATCAATGAGCATATCATGCAAACTTTCTCGTTGGAAAAATACATATGCATACCAATTTTCATGACAATCGGTTGAACAGGGCAGAAGTTGCTACTCTGCAGCGCCACCTGGTGGCGAGTGGCATCAATAAGCATATCATATAAACCTTCTCCGTGGAAAAATACATATACATATACCAATTTTCATAATAGTCGGTCCAGTAGTTTTTGAGTTCATCGATTTCATACATACAAACATCTCCTTTTATATATATATATATATATATATATATATATATATATATATATATATATATATATATATATATATATATATATAGATTAGGCGATGTATGTATGTATGTATGTATGTATGTATGTATGTATGTATGTATGTATGTATGTATGTATGTATGTATATATGTGGTGTATTAGGCGATACGTTGCAGCGCTGCCTGGTGGCGAGTTACATCAATGTGCATAGCATATTCGTTTTCTCCGTGAAAAAATACATATACATACCAATTTTCATGACAATCGGTTGAACGGGGCAGAAGTTGCTACTTTGCAGCGCCACCTGGTGGCGAGTGGCATCAATGGGCATAGCATATTCGTTTTTTCCGTGAAAAAATACATATACATACCAATTTTCATGAGAATCGGTCGAACGGGGCAGAAGTTGCTACTTTGCAGCGCCACCTGGTGGCAAGTTACATCAATGTGCATAGCATATTCAATTTTTCCGAGGAAAAATACATAGTCATACTAATTTTTTCGACAATCGGTTGAACGGGACAGAAGTTGCTAGTTTGCAGCGCCACCTGGTGGCGAGTGGCATCAATGGGCATAGCATATTTGTTTTCTTCGTGAAAAAATACATATACATACCAATTTTCATGACAATCGGTTGAACGGGGCAGAAGTTGCTACTTTGCAGCGCCACCTGGTGGCGAGTTACATCAATGTGCATAGCATATTCGATTTCTCCGAGGAAAAATACATAGTCATACTAGTTTTTATGACAATCGGTTGAACGGGACAGAAGTTGCTAGTTTGCAGCGCCACCTGGTGGCGAGTGGCATCAATGGGCATAGCATATTCGTTTTCTTCGTGAAAAAATACATATACATACCAATTTTCATGACAATCGGTTAAACGGGGCAGAAGTTGCTACTTTGCAGCGCCACCTGGTGGCGACTGGCATCAATGAGCATATCATATAAACCTTCTCCGTGGAAAAATACATGTATATACCAATTTTCATAATAATCGGTCTAGTAGTTTTTGAGTTCATCGATTTCGTACATAAAAACACATCCTTTTTTATATATATAGAATATATATATATATATATATATATATATATATATATATATATATATATATATATATATATATATATATGCCAAGTTTTCCTTAAAATGTCGCTCTGTCCGTCCATTCCAGGGTTCTTTAAGAGTATGAAACGTCATACATGTAGTTTACACTTCACTTAGCTTTTCGTACTCATATTGGCATGCCTCACATCCTCGTGGTAGGCCAGGAATTCCAAAAAGATTAATTTTGGAAACCAATTTAGTTTAAAAATTTCTTTTTCGTGTCTATAGAAGTTTAAAATATTTTTATAAAAGTAATATGACGTATAAATCAGTAAAAAAACTTTCTACTATAAATTTTTTTTTTTTATATAAATTGTGATTATTCTTACATTAATACATTATTGTTCTGATTTGATGTGATTGTATTAAATAGTTCTTGATAACGTATTAAAGTAATGAAAAATGCGCGTTAAGGTTTTTTATTGTTTTGCGTAAAAACGGCGCCCCATACAACAAAAAGCTAAGAGCGATATTTTGCCACAAATTATATCTGGGGATGTAGTCAAGAAGGCCAAAGGGTAAGTAATCATCAAGCTTTTGAATCGTTTTAATCCTTTATCAGGATTCTAAAGAAGTTGCTTAATTAATATAAAATTAATACAAAAAAACAATAAGACTTACTTAACTTGAGTCGTAGAAACTAAAGCATTTGCTATAAAAGATTACAATCTTGCACTATTATTAAAAAAATGTAAAACATACGTATATGTAGGTAAAATCTTTTCTTGTTTGTATACTTTCTTAATTACAAAAACCCCAACAAAGATGTCTTAAAAAATAATTAGTTTACGTTGTTTGTTAAAATAAACTAAAATTTTCATTATTAAATCGGAGGATATAATCGAAAGATAACTACTTTCGTAAATAATTCGACTTATATACCACCTAATACACTGTGCAGTTTTGTCTCTAAAAACTATTATCTTAATCTTATGTTAAAATGTAGCAATTCAAGTATCCGTATTTCCACTAAGGGATCATGTTTAAAAAAACACTTCATTACTCTCTTATTTTAACTGAGTGGTAGTCGCAACTAATACTCCTAAATCGATTCAATGCTCCTAATCAAAATTACACCTCCGGGATCTGAAACAAAGCTATTTTTGTTTCAGTCCAATTATTTTATTTAAATGCGGTGGCATTTGCATGAACTTATAGAACGAGAGATTATCGTTAAGTCCTTCCAATCACATGCATAAAATATCCATTTTGTTTGGCACAGATAAAGGGAGAACACCACGTGTAACCTATAAATACACACGACCAACAAAATAAGTTAATCAAATGAAACGTCAAATAATATTAGGTTTGAGTTTAATAAACATTCTTTTTCGGAATTACAAGCCCTGTCTCAGTAGAGTTGGCACAACTAATCAAAATGTATTTTTTACTTAATTAAATTTCTGATGTTTGTCCATTTTTGAATAGTTCTTTCAGATTGTGATCGCAACCTTTTCTTTATGATAGCTATTGGCGATAAATCTGGACTGATGATTTTAAAAGAAAAATATTTTTATCAGGTTTTACTTTTCAAGCCGTATGGCAAGCAGCACCGTCTTGCTAAAAGGTACATTCAACTTTATTCAAAGCCTTTCTTTATTTATGTTAACAAATTATTTTGTAACACGTTGATGTATTTATCAGAATTCATTATTCCATCTACAAAGCGCAATTTTCCTACTCCATCAGCAGACATGAAACACCAGACTATCACGAAAGTAGGAAACTTGATTTTTTTTTAAGACAACCGTTATGAAAAAAATCTTTGATTCTTATGACTCGACCTTAACTGTCACCAATGCACGCTTGAAATCTCGCTTTATCGCTACACAAAATAGCATTCCATTGCTTTTAAAATTAAATTCTGTGCTCTCTAGCCCAAAGAAGTCTATTTTTCTTTTGCTTTTGTGTTTTTTCTTTGTCTACGAATAGGAAGATTGAAAATTAATAATAAGAAAAATGTTTGTACCTGACCTTGTAAGTCTTCTATCATAGTCTATATGCATCCCTATGGCAAGTTAGTCTTAAAAAAACATTTACTTATTGCCTCATTCTACAAAAGACTTAACTCTTCATAAATAGCGCGACTATTAAGCATAATCACCCTTTTTAAAGCTCTTAGTTATATTAAAATAGCTTGGTTTGCTTCCGTTTATTGGTTTCTGTTTCACAGAACTAGTAGTTTTGTAAAGTTAAATATGTAAGTAAATATTAATTAATTAATCATTTAAGGTTACAAGAATAATCAGAGCAAATTGTTTTACCTGTTCTAAGATATTCAATAAATAAAACCACTTTTGTATCTAAAAACCTTCCATAACCTTTTTTGGCGATCGATCTGACTTTACCAGTTTTGAAGCTAAAGAACCAGCTTCGGTCCCCTGTAAACGTTCTTGTTTCAGTTAAGGTTTATGATAGTAGATCTAGGTCTCAGCTATAGTTAAAAAATGAAGAAACAAAATCTCTTTTATTCTGCTTAAAACTCAACAAACTACGCTAAGAAATTTGATTTCAATTCCGTTTTTGTTGAATTTTTAACTAGCAACTGGTTTATATGTTTTTCCTCCTGTAAAATATAAAGTTCATCTGAGATGTCTAGGAAATCAGTAATTTCACCCTTAGTCAAACACAAGACATGCTCAATGATTTCTGGTGTTATTGCACTTGTAATGATTTCTGGTCTTGTTGCTCTTTTTGGACGTCTTATCCGTGGTTCATCTTCGACGCTGGTACGACCAAGTTTAAACCCATCAATGCATAGTTGGAAATTAAGGAGCAGATTCCTTCAAAACTTTCATCATTTTTGGTGAGTTTGGTAAGTTTAAATTAAGTTACAAAAAAGTTAAATACTATGAAAAAAATTATAACGGTATATCGGTAGATTACTTCGTAAATTGGTAGATCTAATGAAAAATTGATAGAGTTGGAATCACTCCTTACCACTTCTCATAAAACTTAACAAAATACTTCGCCAAACCGGAGTGAAATGTGGACAAAGAACTTCAATGTCGGCGGGCAAAGTGGTATTACTATTATTCTTGTCTATTTACTCATCATCTGAACATAATAACATGACGTGGAAGTAACAAAAGATATATATATATATATATATTATAACATATGATAACTAGACTATGGTATTCTATAAGTCACCATGCTATAAAGTAATCCTTACCTTGAATTTTTTTAAATTTTAATATAAATGTGAAGAAGGTAAGACTCAAATTAATTTCGTTTATTTTAAATATTATTATTTTAAAATGTGCTCCTGGCTATTCTCCTTCTCAGGGTCAGAGTTCAAGAATTTTAAATAATAAATAGATTCAAATTTAACTAATATTGAAAATTTCAACAAAACAATTATAAAATTCAACAATCATATACCAAATTATGTTTTCTGAACGATGATTCTATCTTAACCTTAACCTTACTTTTTCTTATAGTGTTGTGAGCTTTTACTCACTATTTTCAAAAACCAAATGTAGTTAAATCAAATGATATGAAAAATTCTGAATTTTGTAACTAATAAATCAAATTAAACTTATCCAATAATGAAAAATAACTTATTTAAACAGTGAAACAGTGTATAGTGAAATTAAATGTTCATAAAATACGTGAAAATCATACACAGAAAAGTTCTTTATTGTTAAAAACTGGAAATTGATACCGTGTTATGAAGATCATGTATTCTCTTTGGACAGCTAAGGCTCAGGATCTCCTTTTCAATTAGAATCCACCATTTCCCAGGACAGCAATGATATACGGACACTTTAGAGATTTTGACTAATAAAATTTCTTCTAATCAGGATACACTCAGCTCTTACATCAAATGGTAAGTAAACTAATAATTTTCTTTCTTGTTAGAAACTGGTTTTACTTTCTTTAAATTAATTCAGGAAGCATTTATATCAATGAATTGCTCAGCATACAATTTCAAACATTTATTTCTTTATAAAAATAGATTTTACTTCTTACCAGATGCTATCAGGAACTTCCTTGTAGTTCCTTTTGACTACTTTTAAACTTTCTTTTAAAAGTATTTTGAAAAAAATCTAAATTCTAACGGAGCAAACTTTATTTCATCTTTTCTCTTCAGAAGGTCGAAAACAAGAGAGCTTCAAAAATCGACAACTAAACAACTGAATTTTTAAACAAACTAAAACTATACATTCATATTACCCATTCGCCTACTAATTATTTTCAAATAAAATTACAAACAATCTAATTCTTAATTCATTATTCAAATTAAACACAATAATCATTCTTATTTAAAATTTGCTATAACTATAAACTAATATTTTTCTATTTTCAGAACTTTTCATTTGGAAATTAAACTATTAACAAATTACAATATGGCTTGAAAAACAAACTTGTGTGTTTTGAAAGTAAGTAAAAATTTTTAATATTTCTTTTATGAATTTTCATATTTCGTCATTTAATTTTCTAATTTAATTCTATTCTAACTGATTTAAGATTATTTTTAATTACCAAAGTATTGTAAACTTTATAAACTTTTAAATATTTACTTTTATTATCTATCTAATACATGATCATTAAAATTTTATATATTATAGATTAAACTATATTGAATCTTTAAAATAAATATCTTTTAGATGTACTTGTATATTTTAATTTCTTATTTTGTTTTATTTTTCTTGTTTAGGAATTGTGAAGAAAATGATGATAAATTATACCAAATTTACTGCATTTGCCCTCTGCCTTGGAATAAGAATATTTTCCTTTCTCTATTTCCATTAATTTTCTTTATATGTACTTATTTAATATAGCATAGTTACTCATATCATCTCAATATATATACAAATAAAAAAAACTGTTAATTAATCTTAACTAACCCTGGTGACCATTAAGGAACATTTGCAGCATATACCTTTTGGATACCGCATAAGCTGTCCAATGAAAATATACAGATCTTAAATATTTAATGTATGGCTGGAACGACACAAGATAAAAACTAGCGAAAAAGTTTAAAATTAAGATAATGTCCAAAATACAAACTTAAAAATCGAGTTATTTAAATCAGGCATACCACAGAAATTTTTAAACGAGAGTTATTAAAGATAAAAAGAAAATAGTATAGATTGTACAAAATGCATAACAACTTCATAAGTTTTCATTTCCCTTGATAATAGGATCCTTACCACAACTATACAGTAAAACTTTTTATTTCACACACATACGTATTACAAAGTTAGTGTATTCGTTTCTATGTCGGAATCGTGACAGTTCGACAGGGAATGTGTATCCATATCTAGCTAGGATATTCGACAAGTCCGGTGGAGGTAATAGAAAATGACACGTCATTTTATTGTATTCCTGATCGAATTACAAGGAAACTCTTGACCGAATCCCCAGTTCCAATCTCCGGGGTTCAGTTCATCAATTTTTACGAACTTCTGTAAAACTTTTTACTGTAAACCTCTGTAATGCTGTCTCGATTGAAATTTGTAGCAGAAAACGTAAAATATTTAACCAAATTTTTCAAATGTAGACATTTAATTACATAATATAAAGTATTGACAATGTTGAAGCGTTTTTAAAAAGTTTTATATAATTATTTTTTAATAAATTCGTTTTCATAATTAATAATACATTTTTTATAACTTTTTAAAAAAACGCAGTAGGTATCTAGAATGCCTGCGTGGAAAAAGACACATCTTCAGTATCACGTGCTTTGCGGGTGCACCTCTATGATTGGCCAATCAGAGTCATTTCTTGCGGCGTTATCACCCCTATAAGTTACGTGATAATTTCTCTGTGAAACACTTCGTCTGTGGCATTTTGTGTTTCACTTTCGATTTGGTGTGGCCAGAAACCGATGATAATTTTTTTTATTTTACTGTTTTTTTTTTAACTTCGTGATAGTTTGTGCTCAAAGTGTTACATTAAAGGGTCGTAGTCATTTTCCTAATGTGGATATGAATATTACCTTTTTCAAATGTTTGTGAATAGTAATTAGTCGAATTATCGTTTCATCTTAACATTTTATCTACGAGAGTTGGGGTTATCTAAAAAGAACCTTGGAAGTTAACAGTAAGTTTTTATTTTTATTACTACCAATTTCTAATTATCAAGCACTAATGAAAATGCAACTTTCATTATAGATCTAAGAAAAGAAAGGATAGTATTTTTCAAGATAATTGGTTCAGAGTTAATGACAAGGAAGTGCACCCTATTGTGATGGGCAATAAACAGCAGGTATATATAGCCGTTACAACCTTATCTATCATAATATTACTTAAAGGGCCAGACTGTGAAAGTTTATGTCTCTTAATTCTTGGTTGATTTAGTATTAATTTAAAGAAATTTATTTAATTGAATTGGCTGTTACTTAGTTACTTGATGGATATCCATAACTAAGTTAAATAAAAAGTTTATATAAGTACAAGTTTATATAAGTATAAGTTTATATAAGTATATTATATAAATTTATAACTTAACAGTGTCTTAAAAAACGAATAATAATACATTAATAATACATTAAAAACAACAAATCCTAAATTAATAAGTCTGGTGCTTACAAACTTAACTGTAGTGATTGCCGTAAAACATACGTAGGTAAAACTTCTAGAAATTTCAAAACCCATATTTCCGAACATAAACGTACAAGTTTCGTAGTTTCGATAAATGTAAAAGTGACTCAAACTATGCAAAACATTTATTAGAAGAAAACCATTCCTTCAACCCAAATTTCGAAATTTTACACGTTGAAAATAAAAGTCTTAAATCAAATCTATTAGAATCATTAGAAATTATTAAAAGGAAAAATTCCAATATTTTATTAAACGACCAACTATACGTAAATCATTCTCCTTTACTTAATCTGTTTAATACCATATCTGTGTAATGGTCAAAATGGGTTTCCCCATCTGTTATTATTAAAAAAATTTAAAACACAAACTTGCATTAAGATTTATACAGTAACATTGTTTATCATCTTTGAAAACGACAACGATCTGGTTGTCGAAAGCTAAGAGTCATTTAAAAAAATATATATTTTCATTTTTGTTAGGCATTTTTAGCTTTAAAAAATGACCCTTACCAAATTTGACATATCCTTTAAGATTAATAAGCAAGGGTCATTTTCAGAATATTGATTTATATATTATATTTTTTATTAGTTTGTTTTAGTGGCAAAAGATCCCCAAATAAAGAAATAAATACATGTTATTATGCCACAAAGAAGCTACAGAGAATATTTAAATAGAATTTATTATTATTAAGAATTATTAGAATTAATACAAACATACGACATATCATTAAAGTCTTGTTTTTCTTAGAACAGCAATCCTTTTTAAACAACATAATAGTAACTACCTACACAAAATATTGCCACGTACTTTTATTAAAATTAATTTAGAAACAAAAGGTAAATTAAATTTAATTTTCAACTCCAGTTGAGATCGGTAAGTGGTCTTCTCTACTGGCAAATTATGCCCAGCTCAGCCGTAGAGGGTAAGTAACAAGAACAAGTGAGTCGCGCCACCGATTTAGACGGTACAAATCGGAAACCCCTGTTGGTCCAGCCACTGACCTATCTCACTGGAGATAAATAAAGTAAGAATTTTAATCAAAATAATTAAATTTATCAGAAAAGGTGAGTAAGGCGGTTTGCTGAGTAAGACACCAAAATAGATCTATCACTTATATTCATAAAATAAATGTCACAAATAATCCCAACAATAGATATTCTTACATATATAGAAAAAAACAATGCCGCACAAAATATAGGCAAAATATAGCAAAGAGTGATCACCCAGCGCAAATTATTATAAATAATTACAAAAAAAATGCCGCTACATAAAGGAAAATAACAATCAGTACATCTGTAATGACAGAACTATAAATTCAATTTTAAATTTGGCTTACCTGTGAGTGGCTTTCTGAAGTAGCCACGCTGCACTAGCAGAAGAAAATACTGCGCCGATCCAAAAGATGTTACTGTATCAGGCCAAATAATATTACTGCACCAGGCCAAAGAAGCAGAGTTGATCCAAAATAAAATGCACCAGTCCAAAGAATACTACTGCGCCAGGCCAAAGAAGCTGCGTTGATCCAAAATAAAATACACCAGGCCAAAGAATACTACTGCGCCAGGCCAAAGAACCCCTTAGTGTGATCAGGGGCTAAAATAATCAATCTGATGATGTTAAGTCCACTATCACCCTATATTTCTTTCACACCAATCATCAAATAAAATTTCAGCGATTTTGTTCACGTGAACGTCCAAATTAAATCCCATAAAATGGAAAAATCTTAAGGCCTACCCAAAAAATATTACCAAAGGAATATTGTACAAATGAGGCTAAGATTAATAAAAGAGATTGCATCCAAAATCCCATTAGGTTGACCACGATTGAGTCAGATTGTTGATTTGATGACGTTTAGAATGTAAAAGGAAGGATTCTCGTTTTGTATTAATTTCTAGTTCCCACACTACAAAAATTTCTAAGGGGGTGTAGGTGCGTTCAATTGCCAAAAATCCGTCGATTGTTTTAATGTCAAATTGAATATTTAATTTTTATCTACAAATATATCGAAACTAAATCAATCTTCTTAAATTATATATATTAATTATTAAATAAATCTCGACAAATAAATAATTACTAAATTATCTATTAGAATAACCGGTTAACACAGAAATAAAAGTCTATTGGAATTCCTTTGAAACGTAAAAACTGTGAAGGGTTACGTTTATTTCAATTATTAGAAGGTAAATAGACAATGAAACGTTTACACAGGAGGCAGAAAACTTTGAAAATGATTTGAATTTCGATTGTAACTACAAATTTAAATATATTCGTAGTTAACACAATTTGGCCCGTACCAATATATAATTTTTAGTCCGGCCTTTATCGATAAACTGTTACCTGTTTGTTTATTGCCCATCACAATAGGGAGGTCTTACCTAGTTTATTTTCTGCCATTAACTCTCAACCATTTATGTTGAAAACTACTATACCTATTTATTTCTTTGGAAATTTTGAATTTTGTTTTATTTTATACAAAGAACTACAGCGTTTTTACCAGCTTGCTGGGAATAATTCTGTACTGTGCCGTCCCTATCATTTAAAATTTGTGTTTTTTAATATAACAGTAATTGTATTTACTGTTTGTGTGTTGTATAATAATTAATGTAAAAATATGTTCTTAATGAACTCTAGTTAAAAACAAAAGCTATAAGGTGAAACCGACAAAATTTTAAATGTTTTTTCCAACTTTTGTTTCTTTTAAAAAAGTATATTTTCCGGTGTATGTCGAATGAGCGTAACCACAGTATACCCCATAGGGTGCAGAAATTTTACCTACAATTTAATATGACGATTGGGCGCAACGGAAGAATTAAGAGAATTTCTCAAAACTTGTCGTTGGATTTCCTTATAATCTTGATAGTTGTGCTAAAAGAGCGCCGGTAATAATAAATTTACAGAGTGAATAAGAGAAAACTATCATTTGCGACAACTGAACTGATATATACTCTAAAGTCCGATATCTTAAAATAAATTATCAATAAAATAAGGTATTTACAATAAAAGGCAAATTATTTTGAGGGAAAACACAAATATGACATGACATGGGTTTGTTGAATATACATAGTAGGTAGGTGGGGATTGTTTTTATAAAGTGACGATTTATATTTAACACTAAACATAATCATAAAACGCCGCTGAGTTTAACAATTAAGGTAATTATTTAGATAATTATAATTAAATATTAGATATGTCAGGACTAATTTAAAATGGTAGAAGATTAAAATATTTTAATTTATTATTTTAGAACATTTAAAATAGCGCTAAAAGGTAAGCAGTGAAAAATATTACTGTTCGTCCAAATAAAGTTATTAATTTTGAAATTGGTGATGCAGTCCATTCGGCTACCTTAAATGATGCAGCAAATATTCGGCAAGCTATATACCGCTCCAGAATAAAACCACTTCCTCTTTTCCCAAAAAATATCAACGATGTTTTTAAAACATTGGAAAATAAGGATATACAAACATTGACATGAGAAAATTTTTAACTTCGACAGACAAGCAAAGGGAATCCTTATTTCTAGCACCATCTTCAAACCAAAAGTTTTCCTAATTTAATAACAAAGTATAGAATTAAAAAGGCGCAACATTGTTCATTAGTCAATAGAACTAAGCGGGCATATTATAACTCAAGAATAGAAAACTCCGCAAATTGTGGACGTGAGGCTTGGAATATTATTTCCGAGTTGACCAGTATTAAACAAAATACAAATAATATTTGCTTAGAATGAAAATATAATTATCAATGATCCTTTCAATATATCATCAATTTTAAATAATTATTTTATTTATACTCCAATTTTACTCACATCGGGTGTGCCAAATGGGACAAATGCTGATTCTCAACTTATTGAGCCTAGTTCAAATTTTAATTCTTTATTTTTATCTCCTTTTAAATTTTGTTTTAAACCTCCAACCTCAACTGATTGAGCCTAGTTCAAATTTAAATTCTTTATTTTTATCTCCTTTTAAATTTTGTTTTAAACCTCCAAGATTAAGTTAAGATTTGTTAGTAATATCTTGATTATTTTTATTTTTCGGTCACTATAAGTGTGTAATTTTAAATTTTCTAATAATAATCTACCAATTTAACTAAAGTGTATATTTCTTTTTTTTTTGTTTGTTTTTTTAACTTATTCATCTATTAGATAAAAAAATAAGTGGCTCCCATTATAATTTTTCTATTACTTACTTTAGTTTAACATTTTTAATAAAAAAAAAAAAAATATTTAGCTCGAACGCTGCCACGACTCGCTCTCCAACAAACAACTAAGTGCCGTTCGATAAATGAACGAGCAATTAACATTCATAAAAAAAGGTTACATCATTTACTACTTATTTACCGAATACGTATATTATGATATTTACTAATACGAATTAAATTACTAAAAGACAATGAGTACATTGCCAATTAGTCCAGAATATGTTTTAATGTAAAGTTTGGAGTGTAAAATTAAGCAATAAAGTAAACCGTAGATCTACTTTGTTCCAATTTTTAGTCATATATCAGTAAGAAGGTACTTTATTTAATTTAAAATAAAACAATAATAATTGAGATTTAATTAAAGTCTAACATAATTGTTAGTTTAAATATTGGTTTCAGTAGCAATCCAGTCTCTATATTTCGACACTTTAGCATAAACTCCAGGGAATTCTTCTGGTTCATTACCAATGCATCTCCATGAAACAATACCAACTACTTTATTACCTTGTACTGCGGGACCACCAGAATCTCCAAAACAAATCTCCTTTCCACCATCTAATCCAGCACAAATCATGTTATCAGTAAAACTATATGGACCAAATATATCAGTACACTTTTCGGAATCGATTAAAGGTATTTCAATTAATTGTAATTTTTCAGGTATACTACTATTAAAGGTTGTTAATCCCCACCCTGTAACATTTATAAGACTTCCAGGATTTATATCTTCATCTTGATCTGGAAGAGTTGCAGGTTTTGCAAACTTATTTGTTACTCGGGATTTAAGTTGAATGAGTGCAATATCATGTTCAACTTTAAATGTTAAATAAATAAATTCTGGATGTTTAATAATTTTACGAATTTTTAGTAGTTGACCACCTTTATTGTAAAAACTGCTACCAACCCGTACTTGTAAATTCTGAATACGATCATTTAATACGCAATGAGCAGCTGTCACTATCCAATTATCAGATATTAAAAATCCACCACAAAAGTGTTGGTTAGACATTTGTAAGGAAATTTGATATGGATGTTGTTTAATATCAGTGTTACTTCCTCCAATAATTCTGAGTTTTCCTAAAATTTATAATCAAATCTATATTCATTGGCAACAAAGTATTGTATGAGGTCTATCCAAAAAGTATACTACCAAAACCATCTTTTATGTTTTTGCTCATATACTTATCCTTAAAAGCCTTCTGCATCATTTAAATTGTTTTTGTAATAGTTTGAAGTTTGAAGCAAAATTTACTACAAATTCGTTGATCTAATTTTTTAGATATCTTTAACAATGCAAAAACTTAAGTTTCTGCCTCGTAACACAAGGATATAAAATCAGGTTAGATTATTTTTGGACAGATCTCACATTACATTATACAAAATGACGTATAATAGTTATTTATGATATGAGTGTTAAAAGTGAGGTTTTATTTTGTGAGTGAAAACGTTTGTGAAATGAGCGGAGCGAAGTGAACAATTTCACGAACAAAATAAAATCACTTTTAACACAAATACCATACAATGTTTTTTGTACAACTTCCCTATTTTGATAATGAAACGAGCGAATTTTCAATGACAATGAACCAAACCGTGTTAAACGTAAACTTGTTTACATGGCAACGTGTTAAAAGTATTTTTAACACGCTGCTATGTAAACAATCGTTTTTAACATTGTTTGCTATCATTAAAAGTGTCACTTTTAATGACAGTTGTACAAAAAATATATTTAGGAAAAGGCAAACACAGCGGTTCTTAAACTCCCCTACTTTACGCCTACCCATTTTATTTTAAACAATTTTGCGCCCTTCGTTGAATTACAAGAATTAAATAGTCAACCTGGGAAGTTAAAATTATCCAGCTGGTATAGTAATATGTGCTTCGCGCGGCGGAGGATGATTGTTTCGCATAAGCTGTGGAACGTCATCGAATTGTCTCAACGCAAGATGCGCGGCTATAAATACAGAAGCGCGTTTACAGGTGTAGCCTTCTGTTTTAAAGCAGTTGTTGCATGTCAATTAATTTAAGTTATTTCAGAAATTTTTAAGTATCGTAATAGATTACGCTGAATATTTTCTACGCTGTAAATGTAGATAAATTTCTAATTGGAGTCTAACAAAAACTAAACAATAAAACCAATGACTGATTTACAAGGATGTAACAAACCTAGATATCTTTGAAAAATTTTATATTTTAAATCTTTAAATTCAAGGAAAAAACTTGAATGTATTTGATTATAGTGAAAAGATTGATTCCGTTTTTAAATGTGATTATGGAAAAACAAATTGTGTTGAATTATCCAGGATTTTTTAAGAGAAATAAAATTGTAATGTTAAAAACTGTGTAGGGCCATTTACAAAACCTAAGTACGAATTTTCCTCGATACTTGTTTGCAGAACAAGCTATCAATTTGTCCAATTGAAATTGGGTTTGTAATCCATTTGGCACTAAATCTAATGGCCTATCACAAAAACGAACAACTTATAGATGGCACTTCACTAAAAATCTTTAATAAATTTCTGGATCGAACTTTCACATTTACTCTCAGTAATAAAAGCCAAAGCGATACGGACTTTGTTAGTTTTTCCCACGTCTCATCTTTGAAAAACAGGATTTTCTGCTGTTGCTTCATCAAAATACAAATATCGAAATAAGCTTCAACTAGAAAAAGAAATCAGAATCGTCATTTCCAATGTGGAACTCGACTTACAGAGATTGCGGCACATACAGCAAGAGCATTTAAGCTTTTGTTGTTAGGCTTAGAATAGGTTTGTAGGTCAATATTTGACTATAAAAATTTAGTTTTTCAATTTACTGAGCTCCCTTACCAACTTAACACGCCTTCCCTGGAGGGAGCGCCCCACCGTTTGAGAACCGCTTGGCCAACATTACCCAAAAACAGACTGGTAAAAACATATATATTTGTGTAAATACTTATATAAGAAAACTTACCGTATACTACGACAAATAACCCAGCAAAAACAATAGTACTCTTCCACATATTGTAAGAAAGTAATACCTCTATATTTTGGTTTCCTATTTATATAAAAAACAAAAGCAATAAAATTTTATTAACAGTATAAAATTTTATATATTTCATTACGATACAAAATTTAAGTACAAAATTTTAAACTTTTAGGTAATTCGTGCACTATAAAAATTGAATTATGCATGTTACACTTTGTGTTAATCCATAAATTGTTTTTATTTGTATTTATACACAATCAACATTATCATATATTCCATGCTGAATACGATTAATACTACATTGAAAAACAATTACCTACTATAAAAACAATAAAAGGCTGTCCTCAAGGAGCAGTTTTATCGCCTTGACGTGTCAGTGGTACTGACGATCCCACAGAACATTCAAAAAGAAATGGGTTTGGTACTCTTAACTAGGCTGATGATTTAGTTATTGTGGTAAGACAGTATTATTGCTGACCGCATGCAAAGTGCCTTAAACCTAATTACAGCTTGGTGTTTAAAGAAAGGACTTTCAGCAAATCCTAACAAAACGATACCTACTCATTTCGTTTACCAACAGAGGGAAATTAATTATTTTAACCTCGTATAATGAATGGAGTTACACTTTGGTCTCAGAAGAAGTAAAATATCTTAAAGTTAACCTTCACAGTAAAATTATGTAAACTAAACTAATTGATTGTTAATATTTGACGGTTCTCAAAAAAACTATGGTGCGAAGGGTTGGTGAACAAAGCAACGCAAGAACGGGCAAAAATACATTTGCAAAAGGTGCCAAGACTTGCTTGTATAGCGATAACTGGACAATAAGATCATGTCCTAGTGCGGCTTTAAAGGTAATTCTAGACCTTCCATTCTTGCATTTACATAAAAACGGAATTGCTCTTGAAAGCACCTATAGGTTAACAAGGACTAAGTTTCTAAACCCTTGCAACCCAATCCATGAAGCTGCCTACAGACATAATTTTTTAAAAAAGAGATTTCAAACTCACACTTAATATTGGTATGTATTAATCAGTGTGACTTAACACAAAACAAAATCGCTTAACAAAAGAAGCCCTTACTTATGATACTGATGGGTCTAAACACTCCTACAGACTTTCAAGCGAGCGAGCTAGTGGCATGTGACTTTTGTGATCAGGGGAGCATTTAACAATGCTTTAAGTCATACAGAATATTTGGTGCCGCCCATAGTAAAGCTGGTTTGATGGCTAGACATTTTACTACGTTTAAGTCCAACATAGTCAAATAAATAAATGGTTCTATGTATAGCTGTCCATACACGTAAAATTTTGGAACTTGTTGATAGATTATTGTTGAATCATGAGTGATACAAAGAAAATTCTTGAAGAAATAAAAAATGTAGATCGGAATTAAGAAATACGATTCAAGCTTCTGAGACAAGGTTGATGGTAGCGATAGAAGAGGGGAACAAAAGGATTAAAATATTAGAAGAGGAAAACGAGGAATTGAAAAAAAAGTTAGAATTATCTGAGAGAAATAATAAAATAAATAATTTGATAATATTTGGTCTAAATAAATCTCCTTCTGAAGTAACAGCTAGTTTTATTATTGAGCAAATAGGTAGACTAGTGAAAGTAAAGCTGATCGAAAGTGAAATAAATAATTTTTACACATTGGGAAATTATCAAAATGCACCGATAAAGTTAGAATTGGTAAGCTATTTGAAGAAAAAGGCTATTTTAGAAAACACTAGGCTACTAAAAAATACTGGTATTATCATTGCTGAAGACTTAACATTCATTCAAAGAGAAGAAATAAAATCTCTGAAGAAATATCTTCAAGAAGCTAGAGAAAGTAAAAGCTACCAAAAGTGTTATATTAGAAGAAATAAGCTCATATTAGACGACGTTAGCTATACTTTAGAGGAATTTGAAGAAACTGCAAAGAAAGAGAAAGAAAGAAATAGTGCTCCAAATAACCCTGTAGTAGAAAAGGAAAATAAGATCAGTGAAACACCGAAACTACAAATAGCAAATACAAGTTCGGGAAAAAACACACCTCCAACATCAAAGGAAATAGTGGATGAAAACAACAAAAAGGGTTCCAGAATTCGTTTAAGATCCGATGCGTAAGGAACCAAAATTCTTAGTTATTAGCTATTACCACTTTTATTATTATTAAATACCTAGTTATAATAATTTATATTATGGATCCCTTTATAAGATCCTATGAAAATGAATTAATTTCTGCAAATATTGTTAATAATTTACATGATTTTAAGCAACAGGTTACATTTTATAATTTTAAAATTTATCATATGAACATTAGAAGCATATCAAAAAATCTCGATAAATTGTTATTGATTCTATCAGACCTTTCAAAAGAATTTGACATAATTTTCCTAACAGAAACAAGACAAATATTAGATCATACATTATATAAAATAAAGGGTTACTCTACATTTTACAGTGAGTCCAAATTAAATAAATGTGATGGAATTATTGCTTTTGTAAAAAACTCATTAGATGTTACTATGAATCTCATAAAATTAGGAGAAAGTACAGCTATCAAGTTTACAATAAATGATAAAAATACCAGTAATGTGTATATATACTAGGTCACCTAGTACATGTCTTAAATTTTTAATTCAGAACTATTACAATATTTTGAAAAATATGAAAAACAAAATATAGATGTTATAACAGGTGATATAAATTTGAACTTATTAGAAAATAACTGTGAAAACGTTGATGAATATAAAAATATCATGAGTTGCTATGACTATGTTTCCTATATAAATCACTAAGGCACTATAAACAAAGGTATTATCATCAGCCATGTTTTGTCCAATGTCAACCACAAAACCAGAGATTATAGAACAGATGTGTTGATGCCTAATATAAAGTTGGCAACAAGTTCTGACATCAGCGCACCATGTTTAAAACTTTACTTTTACACCCTTTTTATGCTTAAAGTACCTTAAGTTTATTTTAATCTAAAACCACTAGTACTTACTCTATCACTATACCGTTATAAGTACTTTTTCGCTTTTCGCGCTACCAGCTGCTTTAGTTCCCATTTTCACCACTACAAAATACGATTACACGTCTCTTTAATTTGTCTATGATCTGACACGGGAATTGAGTGACATTGGAAAAAAAAATGGCAGATGATAATACCTATATCTATAGTGCCTTAACTAGGGAACCGAGTAAGACCTGTCCAGATCATTATTTTGTTAGAGGTAATGTCAATGAAACAAATTGCAAATCCTTTATTATTAGGTATTACATTACTGATCAGGCACCAATTGTACTTTCTCTTAAAACAAAAAGTGGTAAATTATTGAAATTTTAAAACTTTTATTAATTATCATCAGCTAAGATCTGAAATAAAAAAAGAAAGTTGGGCAGATATTTATCAAGAAACAAATACACACAAGACGACCAACATATTTATTAACAAGTTAACATACAACATTGAAAAAAATACAAGAATCGTAAAAATAAAGAAAAAGAAAAATAGGTTTAAACAAAATTTAATGAATTCTGAACTACTTAACTTAGTCTATGAAAAGAACTCTCTTTACAAAATGTGTCTTAGATTTCCAGAAAATGCTTATATAAAAGATCAATATAGGTTTCAAAGAAATTTGGTTGACAAAAAATTAAAAATTGAGAAAAAAAAATATTTCAACAATTTAATAGACAAACAAAAAAATAATTCGAAAGCCTTATGGGAATGTGTGAATGATGTATGTGGCAAAAACAAACCAAAAACTGAAATAAAAGCCATCGAATTGCCAGATGGAAATTTAACTACAGATAAACAAATTATTGTAGATACTTTCAATGATTATTATTCTAATCTTGGCGAAAATCTATCACGACAAATTCCTACTATAAACTGTATTCAAAATATAGATAATATTCCAAACAGTATGTTTTTGTTTAACACAAATGAAGAGGAGGTAATCTCAGTGATAAAAAAATTAAAACTTAAAAAATCACCCGGATATGATAAAATTCGCTCAGAAACTTTGAAAGAAATATCAAACAAGATCGCCTCTCCTCTGACATTTATTGTAAACCAGTGTTTTAATGCAGGAATCTTTCCAGATTCCCTAAAACAGGCTATTATTAAACCCTTATATAAAAATGGTCCTGAGACCAAACCTGTAAATTAAAGACCAGTGTTCTTGATTTCAAACATTTCAAAAATATTTGAACATCTTTTGAAAAAACGGTTAACATCATTTTTAAAAAAATTTAATATTTTGTCCGAATCTCAGTTTGGCTTTCGAGAAGGTAAATCTACAGAAGATGCTATTTATAAGCTATCCACCATTATATATGAATCGCTAGATAAGAAAATACCAACAATTGTCATTTTCTTGGATCTTTCGAAAGCTTTCGATACAGTGTGCCATAAAAAACTATTAAACAAATTGAAAATGTATGGAATCAGAGGAAAAGTTTATAAAATCCTGGAAAGCTACCTAGAAAATAGAATGCAACGGGTTGAGATAGATGGAACTATTAGTAATCCTAGGGGAGTATCTTTTGGTGTACCACAAGGATCAGTACTAGGACCACTGCTGTTTATTATTTATATTGATGGTCTATTAAAATTAAATTCACTTGGAACAATAATTAGTTTTGCTGATGATACTGCCATTTGTTACTCAGCAAAAACTTGGAATGATCTTCTAAATAAAATAGTTTCAGATTTTCCTAGGATTTCTGAATGGTTTCAATTTAACAAGTTGACATTGAATTCGGATAAAACATGTTACTTGCCTTTCAGTTCATATGAATCAGGATTACCAAATTTTGGACCAATAAACTATGGAACGAACTGCCAAATTGCTGAATCTACATCAGTAAAATATCTTGGCGTAGTAATTGATCGTCATATGCGCTGGGATTTGCAAGTAGCACATGTTTTAAAAAAGGTAAGAGATATCTTACCCAAAATTAAATATCTAAAAGATTTTTTAGACACTAAACATCTGATAGTATTATATTTTTTACTTGTTCAGTCACAGTTGTCATATGGAATCTTGGGTTGGGGAGGTGTAAATAATAATTATTTAGAAAAACTGCATGTTTTACAAAGGTGGATACTAAAAATCATTTTTAACAAACCTTATATGTTTTCAAGCGAGAACCTTTATAAAGAGGCAAAAATATTCGATATAAGGCAATTATATTGTCAAAAAATACTACTCTGGACAAAAAAAGAAAAAATAAAAATAAAAAATCAACAACATCAATATGACAGTAGAAAAAATGAAGGAATATTTTTACCTCGCAGTGAAAAAACAATAGGACAAAGAAGAGCAGACTACATAGCACCCCGACTTTATTTAATGCTTCCTACTGAACTAAGATCGATATCTAGTTTTAACGTTTATAAAATTAAAATAAAATATTGGATTCTGGATAAAGAAAGAAACTTTTTTAGTGATGTTGTAATGTCGAATTGTTAAAATAATTTTTGTAAACATTTCTCGTTCAAAAGAAGTATTCTCAACTGTGAAACAAAACCACTAGGACATATTTAATTCCTTATTTGAGACAATTTTTCCTGATTTTTAGACATTTTTTTCCCGATTTCAGACATCGATTTTAGACGATTGCTCCCGATTTTAAGATTTTAGGTATTAATTAATGTATATTCATAAAGAATTAATTGTATATTGTGTTAACGTTAAGATTAAAATAGTTTTAGTTTTATTAATATAGTAAATCACGTACAAGCAACTTTTACAGTAGCTTCTGTGATGTTTTTTGTTTATTCAATATTATTTGTATTTTGAACTATCTATGTACTGTATTTTTTTAATGAATAAACATATTATTATTATTATTACATATAAGCTGTTCACGTAGTGTAGCAGAGTTGCCAATTTGATGGTGTAAGGGGCTTCGGCAATGTTTGGGCTCGATGTCACCCTCCAGGAGTCGACCCCTGCTGAGTTTTTCGGTTTCTGGGGTACTTCAGTAGGAGATTTTTTTTGGGGACAAGTATTTCTTATATGGCCAATTTCTCCGCAGATCCAGCAACTCACTGGGCGCCTTCTTTTTAAATATAACTTCATTACCCTCTCCACTAACACCTCGACGTCGCTAATAAAATGAACGGCATGGTTGTAGCTATCGGTGACTTCCCTTAGTTGAGCAACTCCACGTGAGGCCTCCGCTGCCGCATCAAACTCCAGAGCAATAGTCAAGGCATCCACAACAGACTTTAGCCATGCCAACCGTACTTGTCATCTCGAAGACCATCGGTAAAGGTTTGGACCGCAAGGCACTCCAGGAAATCTTCCGCTGCATTTGTATATGCAAACCGTACCATTCTTGCCACTTCTGCCTCGAACTCCTGAATAGTTTCTCCATTTTCCTGCTTTCGGCTCTTTAACTGCATTCGCTATACTGATTGTAGATGAGATTGGCCATAACACATCTCCAGACGATTCACCAATATCTCGAAATTGTCAGCGTCATCAGGTAATAATGAATGCAGGACGTCTAAAGCCTCGCCTCGCAGAGCTATGGTATGCCTTTTCTTGGGATGACCATCCATTCGCACTGGCCGCTGCGTCGAATTGTTTATATAATTTGGCCAGAAAGTCTTCCCGTTGAAGGTTGGGGGTTTCATCGTCGTTCGTACCTAGGTTGCCTCCCCGTTACCTCTGCGTTCGACGTGTACGTAGCAGTTTTCCATTCTTTCTACATCTCAGTCGCTGTGGTGGATGGCTTGTTTTTGGCGACAAGCTTCCAGGTCTCGTCTAAGCTTTCCTGTCTCTCTGGTTGATCTCTTTTCGTAAGTTGGCCACTTGCTGATTTTGCTCGTGTCGCAAGGTACATTTCGGAGCGCAGATGCGATATTTGTTGTGAGAATAAACTGGATAACTATTCTGGTAGGGTAGACATCCGTTGTGATAGCTGGGACATATCTTCGCGCTGGCTAATTATCTGGCTGGACAACTGGGACAGTTGTTGCGTCTGTTTCTCTTGCTGGCTCGTCATTCGTTGCGAAGGCTGGGACATATCTTCGCACTGGCTCCTTATCTGACTGGATAGCTCCTCTTGTTGGCTCGTCATTCGTTAAGATACACAGAACTCTGCTGGATAAACTCTAAACTGATTGACAACACAATGAACTATTCAAATTATCTGAACTCCCCTTAACTGCTATACATCTACTTATAAACAACAAATAAACATTATGGAATTTGCTAGAAACATGATTGAATCTAATCACTATACCTGGAGATTTCTAGAATAATCTAAAAAAACAGTCTTTTAAGTTAAGGTCCTTTCCTTATACGGTTATCCCGTTACTGTATTAAAGATAAATCTGTCACCAGACCCCTGTATAAAGATCCTATTGTAATTATAATGCAGGTTTTTACTGTATTACTGTATTTACATAGTATTAGGTAAATTTGAAAGATATTAAGGCAGTGCTTTAGTCCGTGCAGTAAGTTGCACATTACATAACACTTACGTGTAAAGTAAAATTACGATAACTCTTTTGTTATATTTACAATTAGATTAAGTAATTTTATTAAACAAATTTTAAGCATTAGTGTCGGATGATACAAAAGGTATTTGGGTGGTTGGTTTTTTAGGTTTTCAAGATTTCAGCTTTTCGTGATTTTATAAATATCTTAAATTTACTGCTATGAATGACAGGAGATTATTAGGAATTAATTACAGTGAATGGAACATGACGGGTGATAATACTCGTATCTTTATTGGCTTACCTTAACATAAGGAGACTAAATTTTGCTGTATACAAATATATACAAGACCGTATACTACGTTGTGTAAAATTCTACTTGCTAAAGTACGTAAACCTCAGCAAAATTATTCTTTGTATCAATATATTGTCTGTTTTGTATACGAATGCCTTTTTGTGTAGTGTTTATTTTAAATGTATATTTATTGTAAATTGTTTTGTTTTTTTATATCTTTCTTTATTTCTTTTTATCCCTCAAAAGTGCGAAGGTCAAAGCTGAGCCCATACGACACTGTAAATTTAGTTGTTTGCCTGAGTGTGTTGCGGTTAATTCGTATGCAAAGCTGCTACATATTGCAGATATCATGCAGGAGGGCTGGGATATAGTGCGAGTGGATAACCTATCCAGATAGGCTTGGCTACGAATCGGCACGTCGTTCTCTGGCTTATCTCTTGAGGAACAAAGACAAAAAAATGTTGAAACTATATTTATTATATTTCTCCCACACTGCTATTTAACAGGATATTTCGCTGGGGTCCGATAAAATCTACCTTCCATTTTTTGTGTGGGTAAACAAAGTAAAAATGTTTAGTTTTAAAATCAACTAATTCAAGTGTGTGGATTGTTTACACTTTATTTAACACTCAATTTTTGTATACATTGTAAGCTCATTATTTTTTGACGAATTTTAATTGTTACTAGTAGCAGTACCAAGCATTTATAGTTATTTACCTAATGTATTTGAGAAGTAGAATTTTTCGCATAAGCACTTTATTTGCAGCACGATGTTTTTTTTTAAAAATAATTTAAAATTAAAATAAAATTTAAATATAAATTTTATAATTTATTTTTCTATTAACATTTGGTAACAATAACACATACATATTTTAAATTTAATTTATTTGATATTCTTTACAAATTTTAAAAAATATTAAAATTATCAAAATGATTAAAAGTGATTGCAGTGATAGCAAAGTTCTTGAAATTAACAAAAAAGCAGAACAAGCAATTAATAGCTTGCTTCCTTAAAAAAGTCGAGACCGTTATGAAAAAGCATTATAAACCAAAGAAATCAGCAGTTTAGGATGATAATCAAATACATTTTTAAAGAAAGCTCCAGATTGTACTCACCTTATAATGAAAGTAATAAACTGTTATAGTTTTTACTTATAACTTAACAATATTATGTTTTTAATGTTAAGGTAGCACTTATCATGGGTACTCCAAGACCATTTGCCATTACACAGCCTGCGTGGATAAATAAATTAAAAATGTACCACAATTTAAGAAAACCCAATCACCTTCGATATTTTTTTTAACCTACAATTAAGGAAATTGTATTAACAGTCCTACAGGAATTAATACAATTGGAAAAGTACCCATGAGAATTGCCGAGCGGCATTCAGACTTTATACAACTTTGACTCTGAGGTCTCACTGAACATTTAAAAAAAAAATTAGCTCGATCGGACCTACTTTGACGCGACTAAGTCTAGAACTTTGTGTAACATCTAACCTTGGTGTAACATAATCTAAGTGTTAGTCACTTTTGTCACTTTTATCGCCAACTGTTTAAAACAAAGTACGAGAAAGTTAAAAGCCCGAGTGCGTAAAAGAAACTTTTACGCACTGCGGCGATCACTGTAAAATACGCATTTAAAAGCAATGAGTACAAAAAGTATATTTGTTTTTGTTCTGTTATGTTGCTTGTCAAATACATTAATTGTGAACATTAAAAAAAAATTCCAATCACTGTGCAAACAGTTAAGCCGCAGTGACACATAAAGCCGGTAGCATAGAGAATGAAGGAGAGTAGGTCGAACTCTAGCCACTCATGTTGCGAGTTCTTTGTCAAAACCTTGATGTTTTATGTAGTCCAAGGAAAATGGTATCAAATCTTTAAAAATTTTAGGGAGTGGAAACCAGAAGGGACCCTCAACAATCCGAATCTGTAAATATTGAAGTAACGGCACTAGACTATTTCGGTTTGTATCTTTTTCGTTCACCAGTAGCGTTGCCAACTTAAAATTTTTAAAATCAGTAGATTGATACAAAAAAAGTAGAAATATGTAGATTTAAAAAAATGGTAGCAAAATGAAAAAAGTGCTTATAAAGGTAAGTTTAAATTAATATACAAGAAAGTTTAATAATTATGAAAGAAAATTATAATGGTATATCTGTAGATTACTTTCTAAATCGGTAGATTCAAAGAATATCAAAGAGTGGTTCTACCATAGTATATAGACAAGAATAGAATGGAGAGCAACAAAGATACATACCGAAATGTTCAAGCGCCGTTACTTGAATATTTACAAAACAACAACTTAGGATTCCGATTCCTGAGAGTCAAAAACATAAATGTCCCTTTCTCGTTTTTGCTCTCTAAAAATTGTTGAAGATTTGATACCTTTTTCAATGGACTATTTGGTGAAAACTCAATACGAAATCAGATAGTATGCGTGAAAATACAAATACAAATTTGAACCATCTAGTAACTACGCATATTTCCGCACTCCGCTCTGCCGTTTGAGTGTTCTTAAAGATTTATTGTAATTTGATTGAAAGTTTCGTGGTCTTTTTCGCTTTTCTCTGCGGTCTGCTATGCGCCTTGCCTAGAAAAGAATGTTGGTGTGATACTTAAAGATGTTCCTTTACAAATTTCTGGAGGTATTATCTATATGCTGATGATATGAAGTTGTTCTTTCCATTTTGCACTTAGGAGGTGACAGTAGAGGAGCACATTATCAATGAAGATTAAACTCGTCTAATGTTAAATAATTATTGCTTCAAAATTCATCGTCAAAAGACGTTTTTGCTTCTTTTCTACAAAAATCGAGACCATGATTTTCTTGAGCAGAATTTACGTTTAAAGCTAAGCAATGATGTATTGGGTTTTTCATCAGCGGCCAGGGATTTGAGTCTGATGGTTGATGTTAGTCTTCGGTTTGGCGAGCTTTTATCTATTTTCTTTAAAAAAAACTATTTATTTTCAAGGTAAATTTATCCCTTTCGTCAGTGTTAACCAATTGGTGTACATAAGACACTATTGGACTTCCATGTACTAAATTATTTTAATTTCTGTGGTGTTGTTTACGGCCCTTGTCTTGATCGCTTTAATTATTTTAGGATTTTAAAGGTTCATAATTACTGGTTGAGCTTTATATATGGTATATGTCGTCGTAATCATGTTGTCATAATCAACAAAGCGTGGATACGTAAATTATTACTTATGGGATACCAAAAATTCGCGAGTAACGTACGCAGCAGGTCAAATAACTACTTAATGATAAAGTAATTAGGACATTAAACAAACAAAATACAAAAGCATAAGAATTGCAGTCAAAGAACATTGGGTTAAAACTTTTGTGTCATCTTGTATAAACAATATTTGATTTACTGTAACAGTTCAACCAGGTGTATTAAAAAATTTTTTAAACCTCAATGAATTTATTAGGATGTTATGTTTGTAAAGAAGATAACAACTAGTTTTGTATAACGCACAGTTATATTACCTAATAATTTACGGAAGTTATCAATGAATCATTAACGTCAAAATCTATTGATGTTGACAAAATACCTTATTTTAAAGTTAAAATTAGCTAAATACGGTACCAAATATAAGATTTTATAAGACGCTTATATAATAATAATAATAATAATAATAAATCGTCTTTATTTTTTCTTTGGTACAAAGTAGGCGAAGTTTAGCTATTGCTTTACACTTAACCTAAAATTGTACAATCGACAGAAAATTTAGCTAATAAAGACATTCATGAGGTAATACAAAACATAATCATCATATGTCAAATAAACAAAAGTAATTTGTCAAAGTATAACTAGGTAATAGATTTTAAAGTCTTAATTTATATTGGGGATTCACAAAATTTTGCTTTCAGAAATTTCTTGATTTTAAATTCAGATAAATGAAGGTGATTGATGAGGAGTGAATTGTAAAATTTTACAGCCTGATAGGTGAAGGATTTCTGAAACATGACTGAACAGTGACGAGGAACATTAAAATGGTGTTTATTTCTCACTTCTAATGAATGAAAAGATGACCTAGGAGTTAATTTACAATAGAGAGATAAAGGAATCCTGTTTTTAATTATTTTATATAGAAAGACACAAAAATTGTATTTAGAACGATTAGCCATTATAAGCCACTTCAGTTCCCTCATTTTATTCGAAACATGATCGTATTTTTTGAGGGAGAAGATGAATCGACAACAAAAGTTCTGTACTTTCTGAATACGATTCTGATCAAATTTAGTGAGCAAATCACCGTAAACAATATCACCGTAATTGAACCTAGACAGGACCAGTGATTCACTGAGCAATTTCCGTATGGGTTGATTGAGGTAGTGCCTATGTGGATAGATCATTTTCAAAGAGCTGAATGATTTTTTGAGCAGACTATTAATATGTAAAGTGAATTTTAGATCGGAGTCAAAGATAATACCCAGGTTTTTCGTGGATTCCACAATAGATAGAAGGGTGCCGTCTATTTCAATAGATATATCTTGTGAGAGGCGCATTCTTAAATTTTTGTTACCAAATAATATAAAATGGCATTTGCTTTTATTAAGTTTTAAGTTATGTTTATCAGCTAGGTGGTTTATTATTCTGAGGTCACTGTTGATGTGGTTTTGGACAAATTGAAAGTTTTCCATATTGAGGTTTGAGTAAATCTGGGTATCATCTGCGTATGCTTGAATTTTGCAATATTTAATAGAGGTTAGGATATCGCTCGTATATAAGATGAAGAGTAGCGGCCCCAGAATGAAACCCTGAGGTACGCCGGAAGTTACAATTTGAGAAGTTGATATAACATTGTTAATAGAGACTTTCTGTCTGCGATTCGAGAGGTAAGAGTTGATGAAGAATATGGTGTCGTCAGAGAAACCCAAGTATTTTAGTTTGTAACAGAGTAATGTGTGGTTGATTGTATCGAAGGCCTTTGAGAAATCGAGGGTAATTAAAGCTGTTATGTCTTTACTATCTGTATTTCTAACAATATCATCAGTAACCTGTACTAAAGCTGATGTCGTATTGTAGCCTGCCCGGAATCCAGCTTGACAATCTGGAACAATGTTGTTTTCATTAACATATAATGTTATTTGCCGATGAACGGCTTTTTCTAGAATCTTAGATATTGCAGGTAAAATGCTAATTGGCCTAAGATCAGAAAATTCTTGAGGGTTCTTGATTTTACAGAGAGGTTTGATTACAGCTACTTTCCATAAATTGGGAAAATAGTTTTTTTCTATGCAAAAATTCAATATATGAGTTAGATAGATATCAATTATTGGACTACAATATTTCAACATATTAATAGTTATTCCATCGAAGCCAACAGCATTAGATTTTATACTTAGCAAAATTTCTCTGACTTCCATGACAGAAATGAAGTGTATTTTAAAAGGAGAATCATGATTTTTTAGTCCAGGAAATTTTTGAGTATTGTAGAATTTGAGAAGGTCATTATCAACTTCTTTGTGAGTGAAAACAGAACTGAAATAATTGTTGATTTGTTCAGGTTTCTGTAAATTGGTTGGCAGATCTGTATTATTTTTCTTTGGGTTAATTTTATTGAGGGCACTCCAAAGTTGTTTCGAATCACGTGAGTAGAAAATACTATCGTAGTAAGCCTTCTTTTCTTTTCTAATTGATGATAGAGTGAAGTTTCGCAACTCCTTATACCTAGACCAACCCTCAGGTGCTCTCGTTCGTTTGAATTTAGCCAAGGCTGCATCTCTCTCTTTGATCATCATTTTAATAGCAAAAGTTAACCAGGGTGCAGGTTTTTTTGTCATACGAGCTGTTTTTAGAGGAGCATGTGAGAACAAAAAATAAATAAATGAATAATGATAATATTAAGCTGGAAAAATAGTGAATTTTCTCGTCAATGTCCTTTATATTGAAGATGTCATGAAAAGGTACATTCATTAGGTCGGCTTGGAAGAGGGCATTATCAAATAGTTTGAAATCTCTGTAATAATGTATTTTACTTTTTGTTATATTTAATTCAAAGTGAAGCTCGCAATAGATTAGACAGTGATCAGCAACGATACTTGCGTTTAAAACACCACATCTTTTTACATATTCAGGATTACTTATAAAAACAGGATCTAACAGGGTCATTGAGCCGTTAAAAATTCTTGTAGGTTCATCAATGAGTTGAGTGAGACCATAGGTTTCTAGGGAGTCAGTCAGAAGACTATTTGTGAGCAAGTCGGTATTCATGTCACCCATACAAATTATATCATCGACAGTGGGAACAATTGAGGACAGAGAAGTATCCAAATGCTCAATAAAGGACAACAAATTGCCTTTAGGGGGTCGATAAATATTACCAATTCCGAAAGAAATGTTTTTTATTTTCACCTCGATCCATATTTGCTCACAGTGTTCATTGATGGTACTGTTAGTAATTAGTAAATTGCATCTAAAATTATTTGAGATATATTTATACAAACCCTACAGTCATTCAGATCTGGATCAAACAGCTACTTCTTACATAAAAATAATTATGTAAAATATTTTTTAAAGTGCAAACATCAATGCCGATATCCATTCATTTTCTTTTTTTTTTTTTATTTAAGGTCAGTATAAATTTTATCACCCTTATTCAAACACATTTGATTACAGGAGTATGGTCTAATAAATATGAAATGTAACAATAAAAATTTCACACATTTTTAAATACTTCAGAATAGGAATTAGGTTAAAAAAATGTTAATCTATTACCGTGTCTGTGTAACTTTAACTAAATTTCCATTCTCCCTTGTTTAAAATAGCTAAACGGGTGTAGAACATATTCTAGTACCCTTCTAAACCCCTTTTAACTAACAGTAAACTAATTTGCAAAACGACCGTAACACATTTGGTTTGCTAATACTGGCAAAATGTCCCAAACTGGACTCTGCGTTGTTTTAAATATGGCAAACTTTATATGGGAATAAGGTTTTAATTAAGGGAGAACATAAACGGATGAATATGCGTTGAGTTAAGGAAGGATATAAACAACAGTCATCATTAGATGTCCGGTTTGTTCACTATCTAAATTAAAATATGTATAAAAACGAGTTTAATTAGGCTACAGCCACTTTGATTAACATTTCTACGTGTTGGTTTTAATTCAGCACCCTATTTCGTGCTATTTATATAATGTAAAGATAAATTACAAACAGTTTTTTATCATCAATTAATTTTTAAAAATTGCAAAATCCTTATGGATTATGGATTTTTCTTCATGGTGCATGTTCCTTCAATGGAATGTTGGAACGTGATCCATTATTTGTAAATTGGTTGTCTAGATTAAGTACTTTTGATTTTTATATTGTTTTTGTGTTTATGATGTTGATGATTATTGATTGAGATGTCAAAAAAATGGTAATTTAAAAGTCATTGAAAATAATAAAGTTAACAAAAGTACATAGAATTTGATTAAAATAGTAAGAAATATCGAGATTTAAATTGAAATAAAAAGAATTGAAAGAAAAAATATAATAAGAAGATTTTATAAATAAGTAAAAGAAATAAAATTATGGGACTTAAACCAGAGAAGATAGCAGGTACAGAAAAGCAGTGAGGTCAGGGATGGAAAGTGCTAAGAGGATATAAAAGACAAGAAATAGAAAGTATAGGAGCAGAAAGAAGCATCGAATACGAAGAAACCAGAACTTTGAAGGTATAGAGAAAGGGTTGAAGAACAGAAAAAGAAAGTGGAGTAGAAAGAAAATATTTATATATATATATATATATATATAACAAAATAACGAGGATATTGGGTTTTTTGCAGCAATACGAAAAGTGTACTCTTATAAGTAATTTAATGCCAAGCTTTCGATTATGATTATAATCATCTTCAGGGCGCTACAATATTTTATGTTATAATATGGACTAAAAAATTATTTTTTACTTACAACTTGTTGAGATTACTTCGCAATTGATAGTAATTGATAGCAATTGATGTACATATGTAATAATTATTGAAAAAACAAGCTTTTTAAAAATTATTAAAAAAGAAACTGAAACACTAGAGCTTTTTTAAAAAAAACGATGATACACGCGATTACATTAATTAAAACATGACTGGATGTATTTGTGTCATATTGGCTTTTGATTTAGAAAAATCCTATGGAAACGAAATTAGGTCTTGAAAAAAGATCATAGGAAACAATCAATAAGTATATGAAAACTTATTATAGTATTTAAATATAAAGTTGTATTAAAAATGTTATTAAATTTTTTAATAAATTGAAAGTAGATATATAAAATTAATTAAAAAATTATTAAATTATTATTATAAATTTTATTTTAGTTATTTAATTTTTTGGTAGTTTTAAATTATTATTTAGATGGTTAATTTTCAAGTATATGTAAAAAATCAACACTACGTTTTTCCAAAAACAATAGGTAAGAAAACATTTCGTTTAAATGCCTTATATCAGTTCTATGATTCATAGAATGTGGTGTCTTATTGATATGTGTCATTTCCAAAAAGAGTCTTCTGGACATATTATTATCACGGTCTAAAACTGTAACATTATCATAATCTATTCGATGGTCATTTTGCACTACATGGAGTCCAAGTGCACTCCTTTCAGGATGTAGTCTACAGTCAGATTTATGTGATGTAATTCTATCTTTTAGGCGTCTCGAAGTCTGGCCAACATATACCTGGTTACAATCTTTACAAGGCAGACTGTACACTACATCAGTTAAGGAAAGCAATGGAGTTTTTGTTTTTAAATTTGTGAAAATTCCTCCCACTGTGAGAACATTTTTAAAAGCAAAAGTTATTTTAGTTATTGTTTTAAGTATTTTTGTTAAGTTGGGTGTCAGTTCTTTAATATAAGGAAAAGAGCGATAGATAATAGTGTCTTGTTGATCACCAACCTGTTGTGATGTATTCTCTCTATTGTTGATATTATTATTTTGTATGTTTTGGGTGTTATATAATAATTTCTTGAGCAGAACTTTAGGGTAACCATTTTCAATAAACAATTGATACAGTATTTTAAGATTTTTTGTGTAAAAAGTGTTGTCACAAAGATTCATTACTCTGTTTTTCATGGTCTTAACTAAGTTTAACTTCATTGAGTGCTTATGATATGAATTATAGTTCAGATACCTACCAGAACTCATTGGCTTTCTATACCAGTCTATTATTAAATTGTTATTATTACGAATAACCCTTGTATCTAAGAATGGTATGGAGTTATTTGTATCTTCTTTTTCAAGAGTGAACTGTATATGTTCGTTAAAATCGTTAAAATAATACAAGATGTTATCTAATTCGTTTTCAGGTAGACAGACAAGTATGTCATCGACATACTTTTTAATGAAAAAGAGATCAAAAGGCAAAACCTGAAGTACGATATCTAAAATATAATCCATAACATAATCAGCCAGAATTGGTGAAATTGTGCTACCCATTGGTGTACCAAAAGTCTGTTTATAGAAATTATTGTTAAAAACGAAATAGTTATTATTAAATACTGTTGTTAGTAATATAAAAAATGTTTGTTTAGAGATTTCACAATGATTTGATATCAGTGACCAGCTTCGTTCTATGGCTCGTATACATATTTCCAAATAGACATTGCTGAACAATGATATAACATCCAAACTGGCTATTACGTATCCTTCTGGTAATCTACTCCTATTGAACATATTAAATACTTGGAATGAGTCTTTTATGTGATATTGATTTTCAAAATCATATGCCTTTGTTAAGATATTAGTTAGAAATTTCGCTATATTGTCTGTAGGTGTACCAATTGATGCTAAAATTGGTCTCACAGTTAGTGGGTCTTTATGGATTTTCGGCAGAGCATAGAATTTACCAGAAACACTATTATAGCTAGATAGTTGCTTTTTTATTAGTTCATTTATTTGTTTTTTGTTATGAAGGGTACGTAACATTTTATTTATATTCTGTTCAATAGTACTAGTAGGGTCATTTCTTAAGATAGTATAAGTGTTGTCATTATCTATTATATTACTTGTGAGTTCTAAATATTGTTGTTTTTCCATTATAACTGTGACGCCTCCTTTGTCTGCTCTAGTGACTATTAGATTTCTATTATTATTTAAAAATTTTTTGGTTTTAATATAGAGTGATTTAAAAAAGGATTTATTGAGTTTTGATTTATGAATTGAATTGGTAATTAAGTTAACTGATCGAGCTAAAACAATATTTTTAGTTTCACTATTTGGTATTGTGGCTACAGAATACTCAACGTCAGCCAGAATGTTCCTAATGGGAATGTCTACACCTATCGTTGGTTCGATGCTGAATTTAGGGCCTAGTGCAAGAAATTTTAGAATGTCATCTGGGATAACTGTATTCGAGATGTTTTTTACCCATTTTGAATTGGAAATTAACATTTTGTTTAGTAGATTATTTTTTAGTTGTTCAAATTTTGCTAAGTTATTTCTTTTAATTCTATGAAATGTTTTATTATACAATCGTTTTTGGAAAGTTTTGAAATTGTTAAATATGTCTATATTGGAAATTTGTATTATTTCTTGTGTTAAAATGTTATTACGATAATTTAATGTATTTATAAGTTTATGGTTATTATTAATTTCAATATTTAAAATTTTGTTTCCTAACCTAATCTCGTTTTCTTTAGGAAAATCCTGTCTATGTAGTAAATTTTGTACAGGTTGGATGGAATGTTGGATGTGGGTTGGAATCACCCCTGTTTTTCTGCATTTTAGTAGGAAACATCTACGGTTCAGTTCTTTGGCTGTTTTAACGTTGTTACGGGACCAGGTCTTCATTTTATCAACAAGCTGTTGTCCATATGTAGCTCTCATTTGTTGGTAATAACCCATTTTGGAATAGGAACTTTTAAAAATTCTTTGCTGACTCTTATGTAACAAAATAACGAGGATATTGGGTTTTTTGCAGCAATACGAAAAGTGTACTCTTATAAGTAATTTAATGCCAAGCTTTCGATTATGATTATAATCATCTTCAGGGCGCTACAATATTTTATGTTATAATATGGACTAAAAAATTATTTTTTACTTACAACTTGTTGAGATTACTTCGCAATTGATAGTAATTGATAGCAATTGATGTACATATGTAATAATTATTGAAAAAACAAGCTTTTTAAAAATTATTAAAAAAGAAACTGAAACACTAGAGCTTTTTTAAAAAACGATGATACACGCGATTACATTAATTAAAACATGACTGGATGTATTTGTGTCATATTGGCTTTTGATTTAGAAAAATCCTATGGAAACGAAATTAGGTCTTGAAAAAAGATCATAGGAAACAATCAATAAGTATATGAAAACTTATTATAGTATTTAAATATAAAGTTGTATTAAAAATGTTATTAAATTTTTTAATAAATTGAAAGTAGATATATAAAATTAATTAAAAAATTATTAAATTATTATTATAAATTTTATTTTAGTTATTTAATTTTTTGGTAGTTTTAAATTATTATTTAGATGGTTAATTTTCAAGTATATGTTTTTGGAAAAACGTAGTGTTGATTTTTTACATATACTTGAAAATTAGTTAAGACCATGAATCTTTGTGACAACACTTTTTACACAAAAAATCTTAAAATACTGTATCAATTGTTTATTGAAAATGGTTACCCTAAAGTTCTGCTCAAGAAATTATTATATAACACCCAAAACATACAAAATAATAATATCAACAATAGAGAGAATACATCACAACAGGTTGGTGATCAACAAGACACTATTATCTATCGCTCTTTTCCTTATATTAAAGAACTGACACCCAACTTAACAAAAATACTTAAAACAATAACTAAAATAACTTTTGCTTTTAAAAATGTTCTCACAGTGGGAGGAATTTTCACAAATTTAAAAACAAAAACTCCATTGCTTTCCTTAACTGATGTAGTGTACAGTCTGCCTTGTAAAGATTGTAACCAGGTATATGTTGGCCAGACTTCGAGACGCCTAAAAGATAGAATTACATCACATAAATCTGACTGTAGACTACATCCTGAAAGGAGTGCACTTGGACTCCATGTAGTGCAAAATGACCATCGAATAGATTATGATAATGTTACAGTTTTAGACCGTGATAATAATATGTCCAGAAGACTCTTTTTGGAAATGACACATATCAATAAGACACCACATTCTATGAATCATAGAACTGATATAAGGCATTTAAACGAAATGTTTTCTTACCTATTGTTTTTGGAAAAACGTAGTGTTGATTTTTTACATATACTTGAAAATTAACCATCTAAATAATAATTTAAAACTACCAAAAAATTAAATAACTAAAATAAAATTTATAATAATAATTTAATAATTTTTTAATTAATTTTATATATCTACTTTCAATTTATTAAAAAATTTAATAACATTTTTAATACAACTTTATATTTAAATACTATAATAAGTTTTCATATACTTATTGATTGTTTCCTATGATCTTTTTTCAAGACCTAATTTCGTTTCCATAGGATTTTTCTAAATCAAAAGCCAATATGACACAAATACATCCAGTCATGTTTTAATTAATGTAATCGCGTGTATCATCGTTTTTTAAAAAAGCTCTAGTGTTTCAGTTTCTTTTTTAATAATTTTTAAAAAGCTTGTTTTTTCAATAATTATTACATATGTACATCAATTGCTATCAATTACTATCAATTGCGAAGTAATCTCAACAAGTTGTAAGTAAAAAATAATTTTTTAGTCCATATTATAACATAAAATATTGTAGCGCCCTGAAGATGATTATAATCATAATCGAAAGCTTGGCATTAAATTACTTATAAGAGTACACTTTTCGTATTGCTGCAAAAAACCCAATATCCTCGTTATTTTGTTACATAAGAGTCAGCAAAGAATTTTTAAAAGTTTATATATATATATATATATATATATATATATATATATATATATATATATATATATATGTATTTATTATTTTTTCAAATACCAGGCTTAGGAAACGTCTGGGTTGGGCAATTGATGGAAAAACGCCAGTAGTAGGAACTTTATTCTTAAATTGCGAAATTTTCGGTTAGTTTTAAACCTTCATCAGCGCCTAACGGGAATTACAATAATAATATTAAAAGGGTGTAATAATGTTAAAAATTAAAACTTACAAAAAAATATGTTCTTGTTACACCTCATATATGAGAACAACCCTTGCATAAAACATGACCAACGTGGGTTGTTAAAATATAAAACATAAAACAGGTCCAATTATAAAACCAATTCAAAGATAAAATATTAAAATGTTAAATAAAATTAAACAAAACACAACAGTTAACAATTACGACCACACAAATAACAAAATTTTTTGATATACTGGCTAAATGTCTTATAGAGTAAAAGACGGAACATTGACTCTGTCAAGTAAGTCATCTATCAATAAATAAATATTTAAATAAAAACATAACCTATTTGTTGTTATTAAAATGATTGGTTTTCGTCATATTTTGGCACAAAAGAAAGGTGTAGATCGAACTCAACCCTTCCACATCCCAACCTACCTGCCAACAGCTATGGGTGGATGAGCTGGTAAGTAAAAGGGCACTCTGTACTTGAGTCAAGAAATAACTCCAATAAAAATCAGATACAACGTTCATTCCTAAAAGACCAAGCTGTAAGATCTCAACTGTCCAAAGAAATTAACGAAGAAATAAAAACTAATAGGTATTATCGATGCAAAGGTAGACTCCAATCAAAAATGGGAAACTGAAAAAGATAATAATGAATTCAACGAAGGCGATCCTAAAGAAAAAGAAAAACATTAACAAAGCGAAAAAGAGAAGACTATATAAGAACCTGGACATCGAGAAGTACAAGGAAATATATAATATAATAAGAAGAAAAGAAAAAGGTAAAATAATCCTTAATAACGACAAGAAAATATAAAAATGGACACAATATATACAAGAATTATTTAAAGATCAGAGGCAAATGGAAGACACAGTACTATACAATAGTGGAGAAACTGGGACAAGTATAACAAAAGAAGAAGTTGTGTATGCAGTAAGATGTACAAAAGATAATAAAGCTACATGACCTGATAAGATTCCGGCAGAAATTATTAAATTAAAAACTGAGCTTTAAATACTTAGAGATACTGAATAATCTGTACAACACCATATATTATACAGGCATCCTTCCCAAAGAATGGCTTAAATCGAATTTCATAACTTTGCAGAAAAAACCTAATGCTAGAGTTACTATCGCACCATTAGCCTAATGAGACACACGCTAAAGAAATTCTTGAAAATCATTTACGAAAAGATTTTCAGAAAACTTGAGCAAGATTTTGGTAACACTCAGTTCGGCTTTAAAAACGCAGTAGGCACAAGAGAGGTACTGTTTTCGTTTAATGGACTGGCGCAAAGATGTATGGATGCTAACCACTCGTTATATATGTATGCTTCCTCAATTATAACAAAGCATTTGACGAAGTCCGACATAACCGCCTCCTACAACTACTTCAAAATAAACAACTATATATAAAAGACATAAGAATAATATCGAAACTGTATTTTAACCAAGTTGCTTCCGTGAAGGTTGGTAACGAACTTTTAAAGGAAATGCTGATACACGAGTGGTGAGACAAGGCTGCATACTCTCTTCCTTGCTTTACCCTATACTCAGAAGAGATAATTCAGGAAGCGCTAAAAGAAACATAAATCGGAATCAAAGTCAACGGTTAAACTATCAACAATATCAGGTACGCAGGTGATACGTGGATACTCGCAGAATCTATTAATTGCAGGTTCTGATGTATATGATTGTAGATAGAAGCGAAGAAATATTAATATGACGAAATTCATGACCATTGGAAAGTCACAGCAACAAAAGAAGTTATGGATTAGGGGCGAACCTATCCAAAAGGTTGACAGATATATATACCTACTTAGGAATAGTCATAACTGAAGACAACGATTATACGCAAGAAATCAAATCAAGAATAGGAAAAGCCCGAGCAACATTTAATAATATGAGAAGGGTGCAGAAATGACCTGAGCCTACAACCCAAAGTGTATGTATTTTTGGCGTATTTATATGGAATGGAGGCATGGACGATAAAAAAAGGCATCAGAAATCGAATAGAAGCGTTTGAAATGTAGACCCACAAAAGAATCTTATGAATAAGCTGGATGGATTCATAAAACGCAAAAAATGCCTTAAATTATATAAATATTTAGATCGTACTCTACGGTTACCAAAAAAATAAAATTGATTAAATGATTATCGTTTTGTTAAGTAATAATTGTCTGTGTACAAAAAAAAAACAAATAAAACAAAGTGACTAAGCTTTTTCTTTTAAATTTAAAACTTCCTTTATTTGTACAGTATGATAAATTGATTTTCTTCAAGTGTCAGTCAATCCCTTAATTGTTCCTTCTGTATCAAGAAACAAAAAATTAGAGAGAACTTAACATCAATACCGGTGTAAACCTTAATTACACCAACGAAACTAGGCCAACGAAATTAAAAGTGCTAAAAGCTAAGATCATTTTTCATTCCTGACAGTGCATCTGCCATTAGTCGATATCCATTCAATCAATTCGATTTTAAATCAAACTTTAAGGTTGGTCATTTTCAGGACCGTTCCAAAAATTATTATTTTTTTTAAATTTATTACCTTAGAAGATCTTAAAAAAAGATTCTGTCAAACTGTAATAATATATATGCGGCAGGAGTAACTTCTTTACAATTACCCTTAACCTTCACTTGTGATTACTTGCAATGACTTGTAATCATTTGAAATCAATCGCAATCACTTGTGATTCCGTTTAATTACTTGTAATTACGTTTAATTACTTGTAATTACTTAAAATCCCTTGCAATTACTTGTAATTAACTTAAATACCTACTGTAACCGATATCAGTGGGACCCAATTACCTACTATAATTACGCTCAACCGGCAGGAGGTATATCCATGTGAAGCAAGCAATGTTGTAATAGTTAAGAAAACATTTAAATAGTTATTAATTTAATTCAAATATGTTGTTTATTATAAGTGGATGTTATTTATTAATGTATCTACAATGTTTGCAAATAATTATGTGCAAAATTAAATGATTAAAGAATTCTCGCGTACTTTACGAATCAAAACAATCCTGGGTACTTGTAAAAGTTTTAAATATTCATAATTTAAATTAGTAACTATCCTGTCATGATTTTTATAATAGGTATTCTTCAGTGAAGACTTTAAGCCTCCCGTACTGAAATAAAAACTTTACTCGTAGAAGAGTAGTTTATCGCGGAAGTAAAAATATGTAATTCGTGTGTGGTAGAAATTTAAATATTGTTTTCAATCGACTAGGCACAGAATCATTATTTGTTGTGGTTGACGAATTTGCTAAATATTTTCTTATATATGTTAACAGGGATTTTATAGTGGGTCCCTCTAATATCGGCTAGGGCCCAATTCATTAAAATCACTTTTGATTACTTGAAATCGTGACGATTATGACGGTAGTGAACAGCGTACCTATCTTGCAGTCTGTAGTAAGCGCCATAAATTTAGTTTTAAAACCATTTAAAATTAAACCAACTTTAAGGATATAATATAAACTAAAAACACAGTTTATTTGAATGATAATTAAGAAATTAACATCAAACGCAGGAGTGATCATAATAGTTTATCGCTTCATATAACATTGTTCGATCAAAACTCGTTTTTAAATTCACAAACAAAAAGTTCGTACAGGGACGATCCTGTCTGCTTTTTCGCATTTCGTGCCTAAAAAACTCCACGAACTTTTTAAAAGTTAAATATTTTCAAGTCCGTTTTCTGACCGAACTTCATTTTTATTCACTTCGCATCGTGACAAATAAGAATCATTTTCGAATTCTAACATTGGAAGAATTCGGACACAAGGGTAGCAATCTGAAAAAGAGGATAAAAAGTTTTATTAAACCTAAACTTTAAAGTGTCATCTCATGAAGGATGTTTCGCGTAATAACATATGAAGAAAGTATTGAGTTAGATTAAAAATTATATCAGTAAATTGTTAATAAATTATTGTTTATAAATATTTAACTATTTTTTAAGAATATAAAATTTAAAAATGGGTTAAATTCTTACCGATTTCTTTTAATCCTATAGTCCTATACATACACCCCTGTAAGCCAGAGGCAAACAAAGCCAGGGGCTGGCTTTAAGGGAAGGGGGGCATGTCACATACGATGAGAGGGCAGTTTGCCCTACATATTAATTTATTAGTTTATATTTTACTATATTGTTTTGTATTACATTTTACCAGGTCAAAGTCATTGCGTTAGATCTCGACACGTGTTTACATAGTTTAATTTTTATTCTCACGTAGAATATCAATTGGCTATAAAAGCAAGTTGTTAAGGTCGGACACGGGGAGTTCGGAGTCTGAGTTTGTCTGTAAGGGTCACCCTGTGGGGTATCCCTAAAACAGACCCTTGGGTCTGGGCCGTTGTGACTCTTGACGTATTTGCGTGAGTAAATGTGACATGCCACCATGTAGATTATTTGGTAAGATTTGTATTTAGTTATTCGTTAGTCATATTTAATTATTCATTGTTATTGTTTCTTTGTTAATATATTTGTTGTTTGTTTCCTGTTGTTTATCTAATTTTCCCCTTGGTTAGTTTTCTGCCTTCAGCAGGATACCTAACCAGGGGGTAGATAACCACGACCTGGGTGGGAAGTGCCTTCAGTTAGCTACCCCTCATCCCAAAACATTAAGGCACACCCCCATCCCCCCAGGCGTGACAATAAATTAATATATACAGTTTTGTTTTTATTCTTGGTGTTCGAATTTGCCTAATATAGTTAAGTACCTGGATGACCGAGCTTTGCTCGTGTAATGTCAGTCAAATTTTGCAAGCATCTTACTTTAGCAGCACGTGAGGGACGAGCAGAAACCTGATTATTTTCATGACGGTATCCTTGAAATGAGTCTTCACTGTGAGAAGTTTGAGAATCCTAATCAGTTTGATGACGATGCTCTTCTAGGTGTTCTTGAGACGAGTTGCGGCTTCGTAAAGCTAGATTGTTTATAAATGTTTTTTTCCAAGATCGTTTAGGCATTTTTAAGTGAAGACGTGCATTAAGAAGACACAAATAATATGAATAAACAATTGATTTTCTTAGTCTAACCTCAAAGCAAACACTCATTGAGTCTAACCTCAAAGCAAACACTCATTGACTTCGTGTTACTTAACAACGTCATCTGCTGGAATAGCTTTAGCTGTTGTTGTGTCGTTAAAGCAATTAGTTGCTCACAATTTAAAAAAATAGTATTATTATTCGCCAATAGATGTCAGGAAGAGTCATATTTTTCAGTTTAAATTGGGACTACTCAAACGCCACCTTTTTGCTATTTTTCTTTCAATAAAAAAAAGTAAGTTTATGTTTAAGGTGATTATCGGTAAAACACGAATAAAATGACATTTTCTAAAAATTATTCCTAGCTAGATCGATTTATCGCACCCAAAACCCCCTATATACTAAATTTCATGAAAATCCGATTCCAAAATTCCAAAAAACACGAATAAAATGACATTTTCTAAAAACATTCCTAGCTAGATCGATTTATCGCCCCCAATATACAAGAATTGCTCGTTTAACTATGTTAGATTAGATTAGATTATGGGTTGCAAGTGTCAGGATTATGGGAGATTGGTCTAAAAGCGGGTATTGGAGTAAAACTAGGAAACAGCACTATCGCTTTCCAATGCAATAAAAATTTTCCCGCAGTTTGGTCACTGCATTTCGCCATCTTGAATAGTTTTTCAACAAAAGCTTAAAGACGAGAGTGTGTGCTACTAGAAAATAGTATTTACCAAAGTTTGAAGAAATGTTCAACAGATTTCAAAGGTGTATTATAATTCCACTTGTGAAGATAAGATAATTTTGTATAAGAGTTTAAAAGAACATTGGTTGAATCTTTATTGTGTTTTTTTGGTTATTTGATTCTTTTGTTTTTTATTGTGTGCTTGGGGTATAATCGTAAGTGGTAATACCCAATAGTTTTTCAAATTATTAGTGTATTTATTTCATACGGAAATCTCAATCAAGTGGTGATTGGGTGTAATGTTTTAAAAAGTGCAATAAATGAGCTCATGACGGCTGCACTGGTTGGGATAAGCTGAATTGGATAAGATTCATTGTTACATTGTTAAGATGGCAATATTGGGTATAAGATGAGGGTATTGGGCCAAGTATGGGGCAAAACCGTAAAAAGTTAACTTTCAATTTTTGTTTTTAATACTTCTAATAATAACAATTGTGATCTCAATGAACAAATATGTGATTTATAAGTGCAATTAAAAAATATCTAATAAAGTTGATTCATAATGTTAAAAATACACTTTTTATTTAATATTTTCCTTGGCGTCTCGATTCCCCAACTCCCAAATTTTTTGTAGTTAACGGATTTTAATTATATAATATTTCGGGAATTATCCATAGTATTCAATTTCACACATTTGTTTCATTTTTTTTAAAGAAAAAAATTAGATCTGTTTGGAAACGCTTTTAGATCTTTAAGATAACCTTAGATTCTCATAAATCACTTTAGAAACTTAAATTACCTTTAAAACCATACAAGTAGTTTTACTAGATTTAATTGTCACAATCAAATCTTTTCAAGTATCTAAATAATTTTCGAGGTGATTTTGCTCGTAGAAAAAATATTGATCGTAACTCTTGCGGAAATTAACTTTCCCGCACTTAACTGCTTGCCCGAACTCCGCTTCGCGTCGTCCGGGCATCGGCAGTTCGCGTGCGGAAAAGTATAACTTTCCGCACTTGTTAGGATAATAACTATTTTGATTTTGTTGTGACAACTTAATTAATCTACATATATACAGTACAGGTAAAGTGAATCAGTAAGAGATTTCATATATATATATATATATATATATATATATATATATATATATATATATATATATATATATATATATATATATATATATATATATATATATATATATGTTTATTTATTTTTAAATGTTTAATTTTTAAGTTATTTATTATTATTAGCGGTATTATAATTAAGCTTTTGATAGTCTGAAAATCCTGTAGTGGATAAAATAAAGCCTAAGGCTAATCCTGTCAACATCAACCAACGAGACAGCTTCATTCAGATTCCTAGTTATAAGGACGTACAACAAGCTTATAATGAAATATGTCAATAAGGACTGGTCGGACCTAATTTGATTTATGGTGCATGCAATTTATTAAATACTATTGAATATTAAATTAGGATAGACTGTATAACCAGTTTGAAGCATCTATTCAAACTAAATCTATAGGATTAATAATTACAAGTGTGTAATAACAATCCTAATAAACTGATACTTCAATCAAAGATCATAGATACACTGAATAAGATATACTTTAAAAGATCAATTAGTATTACATTGGTATTTATATTAACTAGTTTCCTATTTCTATGTTGTGATTTTCTCTTAAAGTCTTAAAGCTCTGTAAGTTCGTCTTAAACTCTCTAAAGAGGGTTATAATTAAAATATACAAATAAAAAAGACATTTTTCATTATATGCGCAATTCTTTTGATTATCCTTTAAAATATAATATAACTGTGTAAATGAAAAGTATTCATTACGATTATAGTTATTATCCTAACAAGTGCGGAAAGTTATACTTTCCCGCGCGCGAACTGCCGATGCCCGAACGACGGAAGTGGAGTTAAAATTAATGGTAGGAGATGCAATTTAATAACTGGGTACCAGTTAGTATCATAGCTTCCCAAAACACTGGAGAATTAATTATTAAATCAACGACAACTGTCAAAAATACCCATATAGGTAAATTTATGTATTATGACCTCTAAAAAATTTTTATTTCTTAAACATTAAGTCCATTAGATTCATTTATATTAAAATATTGATTATTTTAATTAGTTAATAAAGTATTTAAAAATTTTTTCTTTTTAGACCAACAAACTGTTGCCATGAATAATCATATATATGGGATTTATTCGGCAAGCTTAACCCAGACAAATGTTACTCTAACCTGAATGATGTTTGAACAGAATTCAAAGGGAAGACGCACGTCAGAATCTCAGTTATAGTGGGTAATTGCTTATCTATTCAGGGATAGACGTTTGCTCCAGTAATTATTTTATTACGGTAAAGCATGAATAATCTGGTATTTTGCTCAATAATGCACCATTTTATCAATAATATAACTATGATAGGAAACTAGAGCTTACCTCAAAACAATTGACTGCAACTGAATTGTTTATTACACTGACGCTAATATTTGGTGTTTGAAATTAGTTTAGAAGGTGTTTTTCTGAAATCGCTTGGAAATGTCTAGTTTCTCGGATCCAATTCGAGCCGAAAAATACACTATTCTTGTATTTTAGTCCGTTGCTGGGCAACGGGAATATTTTTTCTGTACCTGTGTACGGGAATGATCCATACAACGTATATAAGCAAATTCATATTTTGCCTTGATTTTATTTAGCAATAAATTTAAAACCACATTAGTAGCAGTGTTTTAGTAACTCTGGAGGCGTTTTGCACCTCTGGACATCATCGTCACTGTCCATTTTAAATATAATTTAAAATATTTTAAGCAATATGTAACTAACCGAACTGACAGTCTTGTGACACTAATCAACAATGATAAACAAACAATGTCAACGAAACGGTTTCATAGAAAATAAGATGATATCAAAAACAGTTATGCATTCATAAAACTTTCTTAATTTAAGATTATATTTAATGCGATTTCAGAAAAAATAATATGTGTATCTCATAGTAAAAGCACATTCCCGGACTTTGTTGGACTCGGCTAAACGCCTCGGCCAACAATTTACATTGTCGTCCGGAACTGTATCGCTTTTCCTACTAGATACACAATATACTATTGTTTAAATGGTTTATGTTACAATTTTTCTATTATCTGTGGTTGTCAACACTTGACAGTCGTTTAATGCAGTAAAATATTGCTAATGCCAGTCGGTTTTTTTGCCAAGATAAACATATTTTTGAGTATTCAGTCAGTTTTTCGTGATTGTGGCATAAAAAACATCCATCATAAAGAGATTATTTTACTTTGTGAGTAAATCTTACCGACGCATTGCTAGTAAATGTTCTGTAAGTTTGGTAGATGTTAACTTAGAATACTATACTACCCACTTCAAGAAGAAAAAGATATCGTAGAAGTATTTGCATTTTTTTCTAATGGACAGAGTATACCGAATTGAAAGCACACTTTAAATATAAGAATAATGGATAGAGAAGCAAACACTGCTTCAATATTTTTGTTTCTTGAGTCGAGACGCGCAGTTTAGGCATATTAATAAGCTAATTGTTCCTTGCCATAAAAAAAACTATATAAAGTCCTCCTTCTCCTATCAAATCGCTTTAGCTGGTGCCCATTTGGATGTACCAAGATTCACTATCACCGGCAACATTTAAAAAAATACTGATTCATGATTTGTTTCAACATCAGTAAGTTAAGTTGAGTGTGTTTATGTATTATTTATTGTTTATTAATTTTTAATATCCATATGTTGTCATATAAATAAGTTATATTTATTGGGAATAGTCTGAGTGTGTATTTTGGTTTTTGTTTTCTTGTTTGGTTTACAAAGTATTGGACTTACACTGCACCCACATGCCTTGCGCTTTGGTAATCCAAATATTAATAAGTAAAGATATTATTTTCTTATTTAATTAATAAATTAAAAAAAAAAAAGAGTGTGCGTGTAACCTTTACGCGCGATTGAAGTAAAACTTGTTGACGTACGTATCGGAAAATAAATATTTAATTACAATTCAATCATATTTATTGCCTATATACTTTACAAAAAAAATGAGATGTTATATTTATATTATTCATTAGAAATAGGAATTTGAAAGTTATCATTATTTTTTTTATATATGAAATAATAGGTTTATGATAACTAAAATGTGAAACATAGATTTTAGTCTATAAATACCATTAATGTATTTGAAACCGCTTGAAAATTTCATAAATAAATTTCGGAAATTTAAACTCCTCCCATAGCTGAAATTATACAGTTACTTCCATCAGAATCTTCCGTTAGAATCTACCCCTAGCCGTGCCTAAAGAAGTTTTGCTTCAATAATAGGTAAACAATATTAAAAATATACACACATTACGTTTAGAATGTGTGATTTTGTAGCTGTATCTACCTTATTGTAATACATCACAACACAAGAGCCTTCGATAGTTAGATAACCATTTCATTTTGTAGCATTTTATAGCATATTCCATAAAATTTAAAATCCTGAGTTAAGTTTGTTTCCTTCACGTCTACGAAGGATCTGTTATTGGTGGTCAAAGGTCAGCCATCTTGACTAGTGGTTTTATGGCCTTTATGGCTACCTAACCAAACCTAAAATAAGTATAAGAAAGTGTTAACATATTTTGAATATTATTATTTTATGAACAAAAACGTGCAACATGCTTCTTTACTCAACGTAAAGATTCCGTATAAACAATTATTTACTATCATAATATGTATGTATGTATATAAACTTACTTAATCAAATCATAATGAATGTGGCTGTCTCGTAATTTTTTCATTTTTGTCATTTTTCTTCAAATCTTTCTGGCGCTTATAATATCCCCTTTGACGTTCACAATTTATTTTTCTTTTTAGCTCTTTAAGTCTATAAAACGAAAATAGCTAGGTATAAATAATAGGTATAAATAATTAGGTATAAATAGTGTAATTACACACCAAAAATAAAATTTATGCATATAGAGTACCTACCTATTCACTCATTTTCAATCAATATTTTTTCATCACTTTCTTCATTAATAAATCCACATTGTTTATTCATATTTAATACAAATACTTTATACACAAAAAACTATTTATACAATGCATTTCGATTGACAAGATGATCAGCTGTCAATTCATACAATTACAGATTTAATTTTATTTCATATAGGAGGCAAAATCGCATGAGCGCCGCTAGGATTATTTTCAGGGGATGCATCTGCATCTACACACTATTATGATCTAATATATATATATAGAATGTATAGAATGTAGAATGATTTGGACAGCAACCGCGACGCCTTTAGTTTTTATTCAAACAATAATTTAATAAAAAAATTAAAAAAATATATAATTTTCTGGTAAATTCAGGTATTTTCTTTCATAGCAGGGGGGTGCAAGCGTACCCTCTTGCACCCTGCTGCCGGCGCCCATGCAAAATCGTGTCAGTATTAGGTTTTGTTTCCGGTTTCTGTTATTAGAATGACGTCACGTCCGTTAGAATAACTTTTTTACTCCTAGTGTCGCTAAAGAAGTTTTACTTCAAAAATGATACCGTTGTTAATTTATCAGAAAAAGTAAAAACAATAACAACGTTTGTACACAACCGTTTATAGTATTAAATTAAATAAAAAATTAAAGAAAAATCATATGTTAACTTCGTGATCTAACTCTTCTTTCTTTTATAATACTTTTTATGAAGTAAATTTCCAGGTTAGTTCTTAGCAATAATAGAAAGAATCGGATTAAATATTAAAAATTGTTTCAAAAACAATTTCTTTGTTCTCGAATTCAGAAACAAAAGAACCAATGAAATTAGTATACTTTTCTGCACATTATTTTTATTAACAATTTGTATTTCAACTGCTTAATCAATAGGTAGAATTTTACAGAGTGCATGATACCATGTAATTTATCTGACAGGAAAAGCGAGAAAATGCGACACCTGTATATTTAAATAAACACTTAAAGCATTAACAAGTCGCTGGATTCTCTTTTATTTATTCTATTTCTGAAATTATAATACTGTCATTTTGGCATATACATATTTGATGTATTTGAATAATTAAAGTTAATATATGCCTTTGTATAGACTAAATTATAAATCTACTGTTCATTATTTGTAGACCGTAGATATGAATATTTACATTAGTGAATTATCCTAATGTTAACGTGTAGGGTTAAAATAGAATAAAAATTTTATTATCTTATGATTCAATCGCACCAATAATTATTTTTAATTCTTTATGTTTTAAAAAAGTTTTGTTGTTTAGCAAATGCGGATTTGGTCAAAGATTGTAAAACTAAGAAAAAAAATATAACTCTTAATTTAAAATAACAGTGTTTAGTACGGGTTCCAGGTACGTTTTCGTTGGCATTATACGGCCATGGTATTATCCAAGTGTTTTTTTATGTATTCTGTCAAAAAATTTGTTATTAACACTTTAATTGTCTAAATGTTAGCAACTGTAAAACTAAAAAACAAGTTAAAATGGTGTCGCGGGATACCAGGTAGGAACGAAGTTCCTTCGGCTAATGTAGAATCGACACATAACACTACTCGCTTGTGTATACGACTGTAACGCCTGCGCACGTCTCATTTAACGGTCAATATATCATAATCAGTGAAATCTTGGCGTTAAGAAAGAAGCTTCTTTACAATTCAAGGTGAGCCTTAAAGAGTAATGTATACATTTATTTTTTCTCACCTTTCCTAACTACTTTCAACTATCAAGATTTTTAAAAATTATATCTCATATTACTTTAACAAAAAAAGGTAAAAGTTAATATATATATATATATATATATATATATATATATATATATATATATATATATATTGAGATGATATTAGTTACTATGTTATATTAAATAAGAATGTAGAAGGAAAATCTAATGGAAAGTAGAGAAAGGAGATTTTCTTATTTCGGGTCAGAGCGCAAATTTAGTAACATTGGGATTGATTATCATCATCTTCTTCATAATTCCTAAAAAAGGAAAAAGAAAATAGAATAATAAGAAAAAAAAAATACAAATACATTTCAAAGATTTTTATTTAAAGATTCAAAATTGATTAATCTACATTATATAAAGTTTTGATAATTATGAAATTGATAAATGGGTAAAGTAGATAATTAAAAGTTTATAAAATTGCCAATACGTTAGTAATCAAACATTAATTTTAAATGAATTAGGGGTGTAAGTAAATGAGAAAATTAAATTATAAAAAAAAGACATCACAAATAGTTAAAATACATGTTAAAACTTCTACTTACTTTTAAATTATACAAATTTACCAACCATATTCTAATTTATTAATAGTTCAAATGCCAAATGAAATATTCTGAAAAAGAGAAAATTATTAGTTTGTAGTGCTAGTAAATTTCATAAGAATATAAAAAAGAATGATCATTGTTTTAAATTGTAATATTGAATCAAGAATTAGATTTTGTTAATAATTTTATTTGAATAAGAAATTAGTAGGCGATTAGATGGAAAAGATGTATAGATTTAAGTTTGTTGAATTAGTCAGTTGTTTCTTTGTTGATTTGATAGAAGCTCTCTTGTTTTTTTGGTTGTTGAAATAGAAGTTGTATTAAAAATTTGCTCCGTAAAAATTTTGAGTTTTTTTTGAAAGTATTGATAATAGAAAGTATTAAAACAGTTTAAAGTATAAAGAATATCCCAAGGTAACCAGAGAAAGCAATTGGTAAGAGAAATTTATATGAGTTTATGAAAGAATAAATGGTTAAAATTGTTGCTGAGTAGTTAATCGTTATAAATGCTTCCTGAATTGATTTAAAGAAAGATACTCTAGTTTCTAACAAGAAAGAATAGCATTATTGTACTTACCTTTGGATGTAAAAGCTGATTGTGCAGTGATTAGAAGAAATCTTATTAGTAAAATTTCCAAAGTTCGTGATATCATTGCTGTGCTGGGTAACATAGGCCTGTTATTGAAAAGGGGATCCTAAGGCTTAGCAGACCGAAAAGAAAACAAGATCTTCATAAAACGGTATCACTCTTCCATTATTATCAATAAAGAACTTTTCTGTTGTTTGATTTTTGTAACTTCCATGAACATTTTTTATTTTTCACTGTTTTATGTATTTAACTAAATTATTTTTATTCACTTTTTGTTAAGTTTCATCCAAAGTGTTTAATAACTCAAGACAAAATATTTCATTTATATATATTTGATGCATGTTTTGGTTTATTAACGGTATTTTTGAAGTTTGACACATTTTGAATTAGAAAGGTTAGAAATTTATATACAATTCATGCCTAGAAAACATTGTTGGTCTAGGATAGTGCGGTTTTACAGTCATTTTATTGCAAATTTGTGTATTAACTGATTTTGAATCTAGTTTGGTTGAATATTTGAACTCTGACCTTGACATAAGGGAATAGCCGGTAGCATATTTAATTAATCATATTGGAAGATAATTACATTGAGTTAATTCTTACCTATTCACTATTTATATTTAAAATTCAAAATTAATTAAAGGTAAGGAATATTTTATAACATAGTGATTGATATTAGCAAAACATATTATTATTATTCATACACTCATCATATATGTTATAATATATATATATATTTATATATATATATATATAAAGTTCATATCAAACAACTTTAAACGCACGTCACAGATTTCTTGACACAACCAAGTTAACACTGTTGCCAAGTGAAAATAAAAGCACGAAATATACATTTAAAATTTTAAACCACAACAATTAATTACAAATTTTAAAAGTAAATGGCTGACGGTGAAGTATTTTTTTATTTACACCAAGTTAGTAAAACACAAACTTTTATAAGCATAAGAATATTTAATATTAACAAAATATTTAATTTAATACAGAAATTATAACTTTACCAATCCAATCAAAATGTTTTTAAATTCATAATTTATAAATACTTTGCTCTGTTGTAACTTGCTAGGAACTTTCACTAGCTCCGTATTATTTGTATTTCTGGAAGGTGCTTCCTTAAAAGAAAATAATGGTCCATATAAATAACAATAAGTGTGTAACTTACTTACGCCCTCCTTACATAAATAATATTATTAATCGCTTTCATCTGAGCTGCTGGAATCACTGTCCTCGTTTGGATCAATTATTACTGGAAGAATTTCCATTCTTTCCATAACATGCTCACGATCATACCATTTTTTAATTTCTGTCTCTGTATGAGCAATGGAATTCTTCCAAATCTGGGGAGTAACGGTTTGAAGTGCTTCCTTCCACATATTTAAGGAGTCCTTTTCTGTATGACCATCTCTTCCAATATGGCGGTTGTAATATGTTTTGGCTATTCCCCAGATTAATTCTATTGGATTAAATATACAATGGTATGGAGGGAGACGTAATACCTGGTGACCATACTGTTGGGCCAAATCATCAATTAGGTATTTTGGGGGCGGTTTATTTCTAAAAAGGACATTTGTATAAACCTATATTAATTTGATTATTGTATTTACTGTGCAACAATATGTAAAAGTTCACTTTTAAACATCATGTCATCAAAAGGTAATTTATTGTTTGTCAACCATTCTCTTATGTTATCCTTGTTCCATGAAGCAATAGGAATTTTATTCAATAACATGCTATGGTAAGGAGCATTATCCATTATTATTAAGGATGGTTTAGATAAATTTTTTAATAGTTGATTTTCGAACCATAACACAAAATTTGTCTGATTCATCTCCCCATGATAATCCATCATGTTGGTTTTTGAGCAAAATATTGCCTCGGCACCTTCAATAAAGCCATTTAAATTACCAGCATGGAGAATGATGTATCTACAAAAAATATTTATTTTAACATCAACATTTATCATTTTTTATCAAATGTCTCACCTTTTGCCATCATTTTTAAGAGATTTCACACTTCTCTTGCTGTGATCTTGCCAAGAACGACTTACAGAACCATTTTGGAAAATCCACGTTTCATCTATAAAAACGAATTGATAAATTCCTGCATATTTTTGTTTTTGATATGTTCTTAAAAATTCTGCTCTCTTTACAGAAATGTGAGATAATTCCATAAGTCCTCGTCTGGGGTTATCTTTTAAAAATTTAAAACCTATCTCTTTTAATAAACGACATAGAGACATGCGGCTTCCATTAAACAGTTGTTTATCCTTTAGTTTAATCTCCAAAGAGGACAAAGTTATATGTTCTTCTACAAAAAATTGTTTACTTTAATAAATAATTTGCAATATTTTTATGTACTTACTTCTTTCATACATTTCATAAATAGTGTTACGAATGTCACTGGTATTTAAAAGTTCAGTATTTACAACTCTCTTCTTATAGCTTCGTTTTTTGGGTGGAGATGTAAGCAATTCGTTGGATTTGGTGGTCTGTGAAATAGAACTCACGGTAGTTCGACTTAATTTTAAAGCCGCAGCTACCCGCTAAAATTTGCAAAGTAAATTTTACGTGAATACATAAAATATATTGAATACATTACCTCTCTAACGGCTGTTAAAGGTAACAGTGGTCCATTATTATCTCTTTCCTTTTCAAAGTATTCAATCAAAGAAGCTATAAGCTCTTTGCAGCGACTATTTAATGTTTTAGGCATATTGAAAATATAGATACTCACGAAAAACACTACTTTTTGTTTTCAAAAAAACAGATTTAGAAAGAAAATGAAAACGCAAAATATCAAAATCAAACTGACAAAATCAAAACACTAAACGACTTGGCAGCTATGCAATGACAAGTGAAGTTTTCATTCAGGCAGGCACTTCCTAGGAAATTATTAAAATACCCAGTATTCAATAAACATGGTTAATACTCCAATAAATTTAAGTAATTCGAATCATTTACGTAAGTTTTTTTAAAACTACATATATAAAAATCATGAACTATGAGTTCTATATGTATTTAAAGATTATATTTATTTATTTGTAATAACTAATGACTATTATCAAACGAACACATTTTTTTAGAAATAGATTTTGTAGTGGTGCACATGTGAAAACATATCTAGTGACAGTTGTGACGTCCGTCCAGAGTTGTTTGATATGCGGTATATATATATATATATATATATATATATATATATATATATATATATATATATATATATAAAATTGCATCGGCCGTGAATCGAACCCGAGCCTCCCGCGTGGCAGGCGAGCATTCTACCACTGAACCACCGATGCTACGTATAATAACTTCCACAATGCGTTTGATGCACGTCTTATTTAACGCTTTTTTGTTACGGTTTTACTATTACATTTTTTTCAGTTCAGTCACGCAGCAAAATCCCTATCTCCTCCAAGCCTGCCGTAAGGAACTTAGTTCCAAAATAAACATTTTCTCAAAATTATTCTGATTTCTTATGAAAAAAAAAGTTGCATTTATTACACACATTAAATGTCCTAAATATTAAAAAATAAAAAATAAATAACTTTTATGCTAGTGACGATCGTAAGCAAACCAAAGAGAACTGTGAATTTTAATTTTTAATTTTTTTCAGATAACTACAGATAAGTATTTCTCCACATTCTAAAAAGGGGCGCGGTGATAGACTTTAACCGAAAAAGAACGTTGATAGTTGGTATCAGTAACGATTGATTTTTCCAAAGGCTATTATACAGAATTGTATCTCAAAAATCTAAATAGAGCTGTCAAGAGCCGAAGATAAAGTACTAAATTTTAAATTAACAATATACTTACACAATTTCAAATATTTAGGCTTTGATGTCCACACTCTTTAGGACTATTATTTTTATTGTTTATCTATGGTTAAAATATGTTTAAATGTCAGTAAATTAAATATGGTTAAAAAAATAAAATTTTAATTTGATTTTTTTTTTCTACTTAATGGTTATCATTTTTCAAACAGTATTAACTCTCAATCCGCTTTTCTTCAGGTGCGACGAAGGTTCCTCCACGCTAGCTTCAAGAACAGCGGTCGGCAAACACTAATTCGAACTGACCTTGTCAGTTAATCCTCCACGTGCTTTAAAGATGTTTAACGAGGTCTTACATGCTCTTAACAGATCTAAATAGATCTACGGAAATCTAAGGAGATATAAGTTTTGAGGGCCTTTCTGAACAGAACTGGATATTCTTTTTAAGAAAACTATCAGCAAAATTAAACACTAACGATAACTGTCAATGTCCGAGACCGCTAACACGCTTAAACACGTCACAACGGGTGTTTTTATTATCTAAGGTGATCAGATTTTATTAAAGCAATAAGACCAAAATTTATTTATTAGTCCTGCAAAAAGAAATTAAATCTCTCAAAAAACAAAAAAGTTATTTTTAACTACTGTAACCCTAATTAACCCTAGGCTAGCTTCTGGGTTCGTGGCGTCCTTTTGAGTTTTATCAATTTTTCCCAAACAATTAATTCTGGGCGCCAAAGTACAGACAAACAAATAATACGCAATAATCAGTTTAAGATGATTTATTAAATCAAGTTTTCAAGAAATATAAATAAAATATTTAAAATAAATAATTACTTAATTCTCTTATCTTGTTATATTTTTCCAGGAATCCAACTATAAACGACAAATTCGAAATGAGTTCGAAATATTTATAATTTACAGTCAAGTAAAATCGCTCTCTAGTTTTCCGTATTATCGAGAAAAAATTAATTATATTCACATGTTTAAACACTTTATGATCACAAAAAACCGACTTTTACGATAGCGATTTACTTGAAATTAATGTGTTAGTAATAATTTAAAATAACAAATTCACCGCAATTTGGACAATTTAATAAAAATAAAATTTATAACTGAAGCTAAAAAATAACTTACTATTTGAAGGGCACCGGTCAGATGAAGAATCAGCGAGTAAATGAACGAACAGATATAATTTACGAATAAGGAAACCGACAGATAACCGATCGACTTGTTCCCACTTAGTAATAGTAATCGGGCGTAAAATCATAAAATAAATATTTATCCATAGTCAGGTGGATTTCGGCACAAAACGGACCCTGACCGTTACACTACAAAATGTACTTCTATATTTTGGCCCACAGTGTAAACAAACCAATACCAAAGAAAACGACAAGAGACTTGGAAGCAGATTACTAAAAAATATAAACAAAAAATGTAAATATTAATAAATATCCTTGGACCCATATGAGTATTTCCTTAGGTAGGAATTCCTTTTTTAATAAATTCATACTTTTACAGACTGAAACATTATTATTATTATTATTATTATTATTATTATTATGTAAAAAAGACTTACACAATTACCCAACAAATGCTGACAATATTCACCTATCCCAAGCGTAAACGCAAATAGGATTATGTTAAGACATTTCTGGATGACGACAAAGGTATTCCTATGGAGTCTCAGCTTATCAAGGTTTTCTAAGGAACTCTTGGGATCAGGCCTGTAGATGACACGATCACTGGTATCACTTTGACCTTTTCAGCATACCACATCTGTTGTACCCTAATGATACCTTTTTGTTGTATTTATGCAAAACTTTTTTATTATTTGACACAGAAAAATCCACTGGATGTACTGAGTTAACCTTTTTATCCACTACCACAATATCTGGTCCATTATGCGTCAACTGTCTATCGGTGGTAACGGGCCTATCGTAGTAGAGTCGAGAATCAGCATTCTCAAGAACTACCTGCGGACGGTATTTGTAATGAGGAGTGTATGTCCTAAGTAAACCAAATTTATTGGCCAACTTCACGTGTATGATGTTGCACACCTGGTTATGTATGCATAGGTAATCAGTGACAGCTAAGGTTAAGGATGTTACATGCTGTATGAATTCCGTGGTTTGTTGGCACTTTCTACACTTGCCCGATACACAATTTGGGTCACCTATAATATTTTTTTATAATTGTTTGTATTAATGACGTGATACTAAATCGCAATCATTAAACCTTCTGTCTCAGGGAGCAATATCTCCTCAGAACGCCACCTATTGACGCTAACTTGTCAATGTGGTGTTGGTTTAGGTCATGGTGGTATCGTCTATGTAGTGTTTTCTGTGGCCACTTCTGCTGGTTATCAGAGTCTGTCACAATTTCCAGATTTACGCCTGCGTTTGCAAGGTTTAGAGGGGAGTAGTTCTTTTCTTCTTTCACTACAACATTATGCAAGTTGGACATTTGAGATTTTTCGTTATATACTAGCCATTTATTTTATTGTAATTTATATATAATGTTGGTTTGATAGAATTTTTTCTCTACATTTCTCTATAATTAATAATCATAATAATAATAATATTTAAAATGTAACAGGACAGGAATTAAGTATCAGTAGTGTTTTAGTATCAGTTGAAAGCAATGCAAATATTGAATTTTAATTACATTAATTACATTATGAAAATATTTATATGCTCTAGGACTAAAATGAGACTCTCAAAATATCTTAACCACAAATTCCTTATTGATTTCAGTCATGACATAAAGCTATTAGCGGAGTATATAACGAGGTATGTGTATCGAGAGTTATCATCTTATTTGCATATTCATTAGGTACAATTAGATGCAGAGTAGCCAATATTAATGCATTCCAATCGCTGGAAAATTATCAGTTAATTACTTGAGCTCTTATCTGGTTCCATATTAAACTTTAATCGCAAACATTACGTAACTAAAGTCATGGGTCAGATGTTTATTTTACAGTAATCAGTAAAATACTTAACTTTTTATTTTCGCAGTTAATTTGTTTCTAGAGCTTCGTGAAATCGTGATATTGCCAAGATTTTTTCAAGAAGTGTTCTGTCTTTTAATCCAAACTTTAGTTTTGCAATGCATATATACCAAATATTAAAAAAATATTATAACCAAACCATTTACTTTAATCTATATATATAAAAATGAATGTTTGTCTGTATGTCTGTATTGATGCCACTATCCACCAGGTGGCGCTGCAGACTAGCAACTTCTGTCCCGTTCAACCAATTGTCATGAAAATTGGTATGTATCTGTATTTTTCCACGGAAAAGGTTTGTATAATATGCTTACTGATGCCACTCGCCACCAGGTGGCGCTGCAGACTAGCAACTTCTGTCCCGTTCAACCGATTGTCATGAAAATTGGTATGTATATGTATTTTTCCACGGAGAAGGTTTGTATGATATGCTCATTGATGCCACTTGCCACCAGGTGGCGCTGAAGACTAGCAACTTCTGTGCCGTTCAACCTATTGTCAGGAAAATCAGTATGATGATGTATTTTTAACGGGTAAGATGAATATGATATTCGTATTAATGGAAGTTACCACCAGATGGCGCTTCCATCTATCAAACTCAATACTGATTAATAGATATCTACACGAATTCGTATTCGCTATGTGCACGTAACCACGTGACCCACGTCTCCTGATCAGAGCGCTCGCGGCGGATCTAACGCGAAGTTCAACTGCAGGACCAATTTACATATATGATTGTACGTGTTTTTATTAAAAAATATGGGTCATAGTGTTTGTTGCATTCCTTTTTGCCCAAATAACGGTAAAAATACTAAAAGCACATTTTTTACATTCCCTACGAAAATAAAAAGAGCAGAAGAACTTCAAAAATAGGTATCTGAAGTAAAAATACAAAAGTAAGTATAACTTTTATATATACCTAAATATGTATATTTTTATACAGGTGATATCAGAATTTTTTTGGTGGTGAGAAATCTTCTTGATCACCAACACCCAGCTATATAATTTGTAGCGATCATTTTATTGGAAACAAAAAATCTGTTCTACCAAATAGTCCAGCTTATGTGCCAACAATTTTTTCAAAACAGTTATTGTGTCACACAGCAAATGCTATTCAAGTTCTCAACAGGTACAAAGTTTCTACATATTGATGGTTATGCTTTTAATTATTAAATTAGTAAAATAAAAAATATTTTATTGCTGGTATAGGTAATTAATATTTGAAGCGTTGCATAGATTGGTCCCAGTACTTAGGTTTCTTCTACAGAACAATCTACTAATACTAAGGGGACCCTTATTGCGAAGTAACTAACGATGAATTTATTGACAACGAAGAATATTATGAAAGAAGCGCAAGTTCTTGTTTAGAAAAAGCTTCTCAAGCTTACATAATCGATGAACACAACGAAAATCAGATGTTTTTTAGAGAATCTTCTTTTTGCTGTATTTATAAATCTCTTGAAAGTGAAAAGTGTGATCTCCAGACCCGAACTAATATAAATGAAATGTATGTTACAATTGAAAAAACTTTTAGAAATATATCTGTTGGAACAGACATAATAAGCATTTAAATAAATATAAATTTTTTAAAAATTTATTAATTTGTATTAATAATTAGTTAAATTGCAATCTTTGTTACTGATTTTCAGTAACTTATTCACACTTTTTAGAATTTAAAAAGATTTTTTTAATATATTATACTGTGTACCTATAACCTTACATTCTAATAATTTTAAGGGATTAACTAATCTTAATACATTGTATACTTTGTGTACTTTTTCACCCCGTAATGAAATAAGATACGAAGATGGTCAGAAAAATATTTAAAAACACTATGAAATATTTTAAAAATTTAATTAAATTGTATTTTAATTTTTTTTTTCTATTTAAACCCTGCGTTAGCGGTCCTGGAGTTGATCTTTGTGATTTGGCCGCAAGAAGCCTCTAGTGTCGTGCGCATAGCCAATAAATATAAGTTCGAAAAATATATTTTTATAATTCACGTTCACAAAGTTTCTATTTCGACACTAAAAACAGTATCGAAATAGATTCATTGTAACACTGTTTTTGGTAACTTTTTGTTTTACACAATTGGTTGCACTGCACTGATTTTCAACGAAAGAGTTCAGGTAGTAAATCAAGAAGTATGTTGTAGTAAATTATTAACTACATTATCAGCGTTATTGCTAAATTTGGAATATTTTATACAAATTTGACAAACATTCTAATTTAAAATCATTAAAACTGACAAGTGTCAAAACTGTCAAGATTGCCAACATAAATAAATATTTCGAAAAACACTCATTTTACTTTTTTTTATACTTTTAAAAGTTCATTATAAAAAATAGTATGTAACACTCGAGTTACAATGACGGTTTGTAGTACTCGTTCTTTGCGAAACTCACCGCTTCGCGGTTCGTTTTACAAACTGAACTCGTACTACGAAACCTCTGTCATTGTAACACTTGTATTACAATATACTATTTTGGTGCGATAAGTAAAACAAAACTATAAACTTTCTTTCCTTCTCTATCTCTTCTTCTCTTTTATTTTTCTTAAATTTATTTTAGTTGCTGGCGTAGCAACGCGCGCCGGGTACAGCTAGTATTATATAATAATTAAAAAAATTTAACGTAATTGTTATAATTTACAATGAAATTTGGATTTAATCATATTAATACTGTAGGATTGTTATCCATTCTATGCTAGTTTAAAAAATTAACAAAAAATTAAATAGTAATATAAACTTTTAAAATTTAAAAATTAAAACAAACAAGAAATGACATTAACGAGAAATTAAAAAAATATCGAATTCGACAGAACTTGAACCTGCGATCTTAATCTATAGCCGATGGCGCCTTAAACTTTTTAGCCACAGTTGATCCTTGTGGTATTTAGGCGTTTTGATTATATTTTTAATTAAAATAGAATCTATGGGACTCTTACTTAATTCATTTTGTATCCAACCGTACTGGCGATTACCATGGGGATATAAATGCCGATGTATTCGAAGAATATTTTAACCAAAGGATAAAACTTATTCCAGGGAGTCAGTTATAATAGTTATCTATGGATAGCACAAGTTAGCACTCTCCAAAATTTAAAAAAACTCCGGCCGGATCTTAGAGAAAGGAGGACATAAAAAACTGGATGAGGCAGACCTTTTCATATCAACATGGTAAAAAAAAAGAACTTTTATCCTTATATACAGCAATATTCCGAATATGTCTTCGACAATATTGCAGAAAAGCGAGAAATAACTGCTCTCCGGTTACCACCGTATCATTGCGAACTTAATCCAATTGAATTAACCTGGGCACAAGTAAAGCAGTGTGTTGCTATGAAAAATACAACATTTAAAATAAAAGTTGTGAAAAAATTCTTTTATGAGGCACTAGTACAGTAAATGCCGACAAATGGAAAAAATGTGTGAGCATGTTATTAATATAGAACAAAAAATAACAGTTGAGCCGCTGATAATTGCAAATAACACTTCTTTATTGACTAAAAATATATTTTAAAAATATGTTTCATCAATTTGTTTATATGCTTGTTACTCCAATGATCACAATTTTATTTTGAATTTTGCTTTCAAGACCTTAAGTATCCATTACTCTCGAGCGGTCATAACGTATTTACCAGGTAAATGCGTTTAAGACCATTTTAGTGGGTTTTATTTTGCATAAAAAAAGCTAAAGCAACCAATGCATATAGAAATATTTGTATACTCTGTAAGGTATTTAAGGGATTAAAATTCTATGAGAATGATTTATTATTCCAGTTTAATATAAAATAGACTATGGTCACATTTTTTTAAATCTAATTTTAAAGCTGTGTGCACAATATAGAATATCCAGAAATGAAAAAAAATATTTGTATTCTTACGCATAAAATTTACTAAATGTTGGTTTAGACTGCAGAGCGCTTTCGAGTCATTTGCAGACCCTAAGTTTAAGAATTAGTTAACAGATATAACCTGACTAAATAAACACAAAACGAAGACAGGTTTTTAAAAATTTAAAAGTTAATAAAAGGTGAAAAAAATTATAATCTTTAAAATTTTATGCCAAATTGAACGTTAGAGTGACGTTGACGTTCTGACATTGGTGTTTAAACAATCAATTTTCTAATAGGATTCTGAATTTGGATAGACACTATGAGGTTCAGAAATCTTAAAACTTCTTCGAAGATGATATAAGAGGCAAAGTCGATTAGATAAAGATGAGCCAACGTGAATTTGATAAATGATGTTAAAACTGAATAATAAATAGAGACCTTGCAATAATCTGTGTTAAGTTATGAAATTTCTATTTAAGTTAACCTGTTTATTAAGGCAATTGTTATTGTTATTGTTCATTTCAGATGTAATTTTAACATCATCATAAAAATCCATCAGTGTGAAGTTACAATAAGTAGTTGTTTTTAGCAACTGAAAGTCTAAATCAGGGTCAAATTTATGGTTATGGAATTTAAATTGGAAACCGAGGCTGATTTATCTGACCTTTTTAGGTGTTCATTTATGCGTGTTCCCAAAGCTTTGTTGGTCCTTCCTTTATACATGGCGTCACAATCACCATATTTCAACAAATAGATGCCATTTTTTGATAATTTGTTAATTGAATCTTTTGTTTAAAAAATTTAATCTATACTAATATCATAAAGCTGAAGAGTTTGTTTGTTTCTTTGAACGCGCTAATTTTAGGAACTACTGGTTCGAATTGAAAAATTCTTTTTGTGTTGAATAGACCATTTATCGAGGAAGGCTTTAGGCTATATAACATTACGATGCAACTATTAGGAGCGAAGAAGTAATGGAAAATGTGAAAAAACGGGGAAAATTATTGATCCTTGAGGGCTTCCATTGCGTGCGCTGCGAAAACGGTTCAAGATACCAAAAATATATGTATGAAGGAATTACTCCTCTTGAAATGATCTAAAAAAATGTCTGCGACAGTATATGTCTATCTTTTAAGATCAACTCACTAGAACCGTTTTTATGGTAATCAAATTTGGTCGAAATTAATGCATTACTTATTTGTTAAAAGTTGTATCAACGTAATAATATTAATCTTTATCCAAATAAATGTGTTTTTGATTAAGAGTATTTAATTGTAAACATCACTTAATTTCAATAAACATCTTAGAAGATATTACAATTTTAAAATAACTAGGACGCAGTTATTATCTCATATACATATTTAAACGAGAATTTCTTACTAAATTAAGTACTATAAAGCCACCGTACGGTGGTGCAGTGGATATCTTATATAAAATATCTAATAATAAAAATCATTGAAAACAAAAAAAAGCAAAATGGTAAAAATTTGAAAAAATGAAAAATGGAAAAAAAGACACGATAGTGTTATGCGGTACAAAGTCCGCCGGAACAGCTAGTATTTGAATAAAATTTTAATTTTGTTCGTTGCTAATCTAAGAATTTTTGAAATTCGAAAGTCCAAATATTCATTCAAGATAGGTATGTGAGTAAACAAAGAGATGTTCTCTTGTGCAGTTGGATAAGCTAGCTAGTTTTTTTATTGAAATTGTTTAATGAATGTTGATAGCCATTTATTAACTGCAATTTGTTTTAAAATTTTAAGTTCTGAAAAATAATTTGTTCTATTCATGGGAATATTTAGAAGTCTGTATATGTAGTAATTAAAAGCTAGCATCTTATACTGTTAAGAGTAATTGGAAAAAGCGTGGATAACATGGTCTGTTTGTGTAGGCTTCCTGTACACCCCAAAGCCATACTCAGAGCCAATCCTCCGAAACGAGAAATCAAGGAAGTAAGGGTGACCTTGCTAAATTTCAAGAGTGAATTTAATGTTTAATGTTAACATTATTCATCCGAACATAAAGTGACTTAAAGTTTATAGATAAATAAATAAAGTCTTTATTGTTCTCAGAAACTAAATTCGATTAAAAATAAAATTCAAAAAATCAAGGCGAAGTTCAGGTCATCACTTAGGGTTATGTCCTGCTCTAAACACTTAACCCAAAACACAGATTTAATACATTATTTTTATTAAAATAGGTAATGATCAACTAACCCAAATCACACATTATATTACATAACATACATACATACATACAGTCGGTGCAAAACAAAATTTGATTCACGTCATCATAATTTTACGTCGACACGTATAGACAGTGTTGCCGGACTTTTATAAATTTACAAGATTTAAAGATCAATTCGAATAAAACTATCCAAAACAACTTATTTCAAGTGAAATTAAACAAAGTACCTACATAATTTTTATATTTATTTTTCCTTTTGGTTATATGGGTTTAATAAAATAAAAAATATAATATTTGCTTTTATTCGCTATTATTAGATTCATCACTACTAGTTTCAGTTTTTTCATTGGGATCTATAATTATAGGTGCAATCTCTAGTGTATCCAACAATCTCTCTCTATCAAACCGTTTAAAAATTTCCTCTTTAGTATGATGGATAGTGTTTTTCCAAATTTCTAGTGCAATCGTTTCAAGAGCTTCACACCACATATTTAAACAGTCTGTTTCAGTGGTTCCTTCTCTGCCAATGTGTCTGTTATAATATTGTTTTGATGTACCCCATATCAGTTCTATGGGATTGAAAATACAATGATATGGGGGTAAACGTAGCACTTTGTGTCCATATTGCTCGGCTTAAAGGTCAGCCATATATATGAATGGTGGTTTATTTCTAAAAATGAAATGATTATCCCAAGAAAATTTCCAAAGTTAAGCTTAAAATTTAAAGTATAACTTTCATTTCTTACCTATTAACAATGTTCAGAAGTTCAACTTTTAGCATATTTTCTGTGAAATCAAGGTTTTGACTAGTCAACCATTCTTTAATTTGTGGTTTGTTCCAAGTTGTATTAGGTATTTTATGGAGTAAAACACTGTGATATGGAGCATTGTCCATAACAATTATGCTCGGTTCTGTGAGATTAATTAACAGCTGGTCCTCAAACCACTTTAAAAAATTATCCTGATTTATTTCACCATGGTAATCGCATAATTTGGTTTTTGATATCGTAATAGTATATTGTAATACAAGTGTTACAATGACAGAGGTTTCGTAGTACGAGTTCAGCTTGTGAAACGAACCGCGAAGCGGTGAGTTTCGCAAAGAACGAGTACTACAAACCGTCATTGTAACTCGAGTGTTACATACTATTTTTTATAATGAACTTTTAAAAGTATAAAAAAAGTAAAATGAGTGTTTTTCGAAATATTTATTTATGTTGGCAATCTTGACAGTTTTGACACTTGTCAGTTTTAATGATTTTAAATTAGAATGTTTGTCAAATTTGTATAAAATATTCCGAATTTAGCAATAACGCTGATAATGTAGTTAATAATTTACTACAACATACTTCGTGATTTACTACCTGAACTCTTTCGTTGAAAATCAGTGCAGTGCAACCAATTGTGTAAAACAAAAAGTTACCAAAAACAGTGTTACAATGAATCTATTTCGATACTGTTTTTAGTGTCGATATAAAAACTTTGTGAACGTGAATTATAAAAAAACATTTGTATTTTTATTTAACTTAAATAATATTTAGTCTAACATACTTTTTAAAACTTTTTACTAACCTTTTGAACAGCACCAACAAATATGAAAGGGTCACCACTGTCTCGTTCTTTTTCAAAAAAATATATCAAAGAAGCTACTAGTTCTTTACAGCGACTATACAGTTGTTTTGGCATTTTTTCACTTATAGCACTGTTTTGTTCTTAAAAAAACAGTTTTTTTATATTTCAAAATAGCAACAAGAGAGAATAACACAAAAACCACAACAAAATGACAAATACAAATTCAAAACTAAAAATACTGATCGGTGACAACGGCAACGACGCGACATGTCAATCACGGCTACCAATTTTATGTAAACAAATTTAAGTATTTTATATTGATTTATTCAACGGAACATTTAATTTAAAAGTTGGGAACGGCAATTAAGACGAAATTAGTGACGTGTATCAAATTTTGTTATGCACCGACTTTATGTCACCCAATGCAGAATTGAGATCAACATTAGTTCGACTAGCGATATTAACTAGAATTAAAATTAACATATTAAACAAACATTTTGTAATTAAGGCGGCTCGCACACCGGAGCAATATGCAACTAGCAACCAACAACATGCAATTAGCAACAGGCAACGTATTTTGTTGTACTTCGCATACCAAAGCAATAAAAAATCACTTGTTGAAAATGTCGTCTGATGAAGACGAAGTGATAATGTTGTGGCAAATTTTAAGGAGAAAGAAAAGAAAACGGAGACGATATTGGATTCATTCAGCATTTGAAGCGTTGAGTAAACATGGAGCCAGTATATGTGCTTAAGAATTAAAGACGCATCCCACACAGTTTCAAAACTGTTACCGAATGAGTCAGAGTACTTTTGAAATGTTAGTTCAGCTGATAGCACCTCGTATTGCTAAACAAGACACCAATTACAGATATGCGATCAGCCCACAGGAAAAACTTTTAGTCACTTTAAGGTAAGATAAATTAAATAAAACATACATAAAAAAGTATTTTATTGAAAAAACTAAAAAATATAAAAAAAGTGTGCGTGTAACCTTTACGCGCTATTGAAGTAAAAGTTTTTGACGTACGTATCGGAAAATAAATATCTAATTACAATTCAATTATATTTATTGTCTATATACTTTACAAAAAATGAGATGTTATATTTATATTATTCATTAGAAATAGGAATTTGAAAGTTATCATTATTTTGTATATATGAAATAATAGGTTTATGATAACTAAAATGTGAAACATAGATTTTACTCTCTAAATACCATTAATTTATTTGAAACCGTTTGAAAATTTTGAAAATTTCATAAATAAATTTTGAAAATTTAAGCTCCTCCCATAGCTGAAATCACACTGTTACTTCCATCAGAATCTTTCGTTAGAATCTAACGTTAGAGTTACTCCTAGTCGCGTCTAAAGAAGTTTTGGTTCAATAATAGGTAAACAATATTAAAAATATACACACATTACGTTTAGAATGTGTGATTTTGTAGCTGTTTCTACCTTATTGTAATACAACACAACACAAGAGCCTTCGATAGTTAGATAACCATTTTATTTTGTAGCATTTTATAGCATATTCCATAAAATTTAAAATCCTGAGTTGAGTTTGTTTTCTTCAGTTCCACGAAGGATCTGTTATTGCTGGTAAAAGATCAGCCATCCTGACTAGTGGTTTAATGGCCTTTATGGCTACCTAACCAAACTTAAAATAAAAATAAGCAAGTGTTAAAACATTTTATGAACAAAAACGTGCAACACGCTTCTTTACTTAACGTAAAGCTTCCCTATAAATAATTATTTACTATCATAATATGTATGTATCTTTATAAACTTACTTAATCAAATCATAATGAATGTCGCTGTCTCGTCTTTTTTTCATTTTCATTTTTCTTCAAATCTTTCTGGCGCTGATAATATGCCCTTTGACGTTCACAATTTCTTTTTCTTTTTAGCTCTTTAAGTTTATAAAACGAAAATAGCTAGGTATAAATAATAGGTATAAATAATTAGGTTTAAATAGTGTAATTACACACCAAAAATAAAATGTATGCATATAGAGTAGGTACTCACTCATTTTCATTCAATATTTTTTCATCACTTTCGTCATTAATAACTCCACTTTGTTTATTCATATTTAAAACAAACACTTTATACACAAATTTAAACTATTTACCACCAATGTATTTTGGTTGACAAGATGACAAGCTGTCAATTCATACAATTACAGATTTAATTTTATTTAATATAGTAGGCAGAATCGTGTTAGGTATTTTGTATCAGGTTTTGTTTCCGGTACGCGGTACATTAGAATGAAGTCACGTCCGTTAGAATTACTGAGTTACTCTTAGTGCCGCTAAAGAAGTTTTACTTTAAAAATTATAACGAATTTGTTGCTCTAGAAAGGCGATAGCGATATCGTATTGCGTCGGTGTGCGAGTTCAACAAAAATGTAATGGAAAAACACATTGGCGATAATATTGCTTATTGCATGTTAAAACTAGTTGCTAGTTGGATATTGCTCCGGTGTGCGAGCCGGCTAAGGCACTGCTTATTGAATATCAGACTTTTAAGCGATCTTTTAAAGCGAGAAAGACTTGGCGGCCATTTATTATATATCCTTGCTATATTATATTTAAAAGATCTTTTAAACAAGGTCGTTATGTGTAAAGGAATGGTGAAAAGATTTTTGTATTTTAGATTTAAATGATGGACGTCAGTTCTAAAGCTAATTTTTTTATATAGGTAAGGACGGTAAGGTGGCGATATATTAAATGATATAAAGACTCAAGATGGTATAATCGTCCATTTTCCCTATAAGCTTTAACTTATGAGAGATACGGTCATATTTTCTTATACCATAAATCAGTCGCAAGCAGCTATTCTCTACACGTTGAATGCGCATTAATTCAGAAGCTGTTAAACAAGGACCATACACAGTATCACAATGGTTAAAAGACGATAGAACCAAGGTGTCGCAAAGTTGCCTTTTTAAGTTGAGCGAAAGGGCAGAACGATTGTAATATAATAATTTAAGTTTAGAATACGATTTGTTTATACAATATGTTATATATCTAAGTCTATTGTCCATATAAAGTACCAAATTTTTTACACAAGGGATAACAGGTAGATATATTGGTTCCTGAAAGATTTATTTTGAGATTCTTAACAATATTGTCACCAATATTTCCAAAGACAATAACTTGAGATTTATCTGGATTTAGTAAGAGGAAATATTTATGAGACATTTAATAAATGGATGAGAGATCTTCATTTATCATAGCACAAGCACGCATGACGTCATGTGGCTTAAACGATAAATAGAACTGTGAATCTTTAGCATACATATGAAAGTGGCAATTGGAAATACAATTTATTACCTTTGAAGTGTAAACTGAGAACAGTAGTGGACTTAATATGGCGCTCTGAGGGACACCACATGTGACAGGAAGAGGATTAGCTGTTTAAAAACGATTAGACAAAAAAATTTAAAGGAGAACACAAGCTTCTGGGAATAAACCTACGTACGAGCATATGGATAGAAGCAATTGATGACTAATAGTGTCAAATGCCTTACTGAAATCCAGTAAGACTAGAATTGTTCCCAAACCATTATCCATTGCATTTATTATGTCATCAGATGCATTAAGCAATGCTGTCGCACAGCTGTGTGATGATCTGAAACCAGATTGCTTAAACGGAAGAATTTTATTGTCTAAAATGTAACATCTAAGCTGTGATTCCATGCAGCGCTCCATAATTTTAGATAGCAAGGGCAATATACTAATTGAACAAATGTCTTTAAAATTTTCTAGATGTGCTACCTTAGTGAAATCTTCCACTGATCTGGAAAAACATGTTTAGTCAAGCAGAAATTGATAATATAAGTAATAAATGGAATAACATATGGACAGGATCAGTGGCATTTGTAGATATATCATCTTTTATTTTGGTAATAAAATCAGCTTCAGCTTTATTTCCAGATAAACTGTATTAAATTGTGGTCGTCTGTACTATGTGGAATGGAATTGCTGAATAAATTATTAATATCATTAACATTGTAGCATGCCCAAAAAACTCTAGGCAGCAGATTTTTATTTTTTTTATTTTTTATTATTTTTTCTTACCCAAGCCGACCCTGATCATATTACCTTCCAGAAAATTCTCGGCTTTAACGGTTTAACCGTCAAAACTATCGATTTTTTTAGACCGACCAATCAAATCGGTTGAATAAGATCATGTGGCGCAAGAGGGGTGGTTTGAAGCGACGCGGCTTAATTTTTACCGCGATTTTAGAATTCAGTCTAGGTTGGGTTGCTGTGCTGATAAGTCGTTATGTACAACCCTTAGACTCAAGTACCGGCATATTTCCTTTAGATTTGCAAAGAATTACTTGCGATTTAGTGTTTCTAATAAAGTTAAAGTCAGTGAGTGAGTGTAGAACCTCTCTGATGAAAAATCTGTCTTGTATTACCGAAGAATCACCAGATTCTACTGTACCGTATAAATTGGGTATGGCCCCATTTAGATCTCCTATCTAGGAAACAAACTGTAAGTCTTTTAATATAATTACTATCTCTTAACTACCAGAAAGGTTGGGATACCATTTTTTTCTTTGGCACAAAAACTTAATTGTGACCCACCTGAATAATATCTAAGTGTGGGTAATTAACGTAAGAAGTGCTCATCGAATACACAGTGAAACCGGTTTTTATAAAAAACCCGGTAGGTACCTTATCGACAGACTCCTAAAGTGTGCAAATTTCGAAACAGTTCGTCGCATACATACATGTTTCAGTTATCAGTAAAAGCGTTGCGCAGAGCCTGAGTAAATATTTTTGTAACACATTTATAGTAAATTTTTGGTTTCTTAATGTTTATCTAAATTTAATTGTTTTATTATAAATTATTATATGGTACCCCCAATTTTTTACTCGAGTAAAACATCTTTTAAGCTAAAAGTGATTTACAATTTTTTATTAACGTTTGATACTTTTCAATTTCTTTTTAACATCACATTCTGCTTAAATGGGTACACAGAAATAACAATATAAAAATACTTAGCTGTTATTGAATGTGTAATATTGTTTCTATATGTGATTAAACACTAATGTGTTTTACTGTATTTTACCTTATTTAATTTGTTGATATTTTATATGTCTATTTGTTTCGTTCATCTGTTTGACTTATTACTACACACAGTAATAAATATTGTTTATTGTTTATTTATATGTTTTATTTTCTGACCTGGAGTAAGTTATTCTGATCTAATCTCATTAACTACAAGAATAAGACGTATTTCACTCATAAATTTTAGCTTTTGACTTGATCAAAATATATAGAGCTGTTGTGATAAGTAAGAACAAAAAGTAAGTATAACTTTCTCTTTCTAGTTTTTCTAATAAAAGTGTTGAATTTAAAATTTTAACCAGAACATCTACCGGTTTACTCAATATTACTGCATCTTATCTTACGTCCCTTGTATCTTTCTTATTTTAACTTTATCTATAGCATCTAATACATTATTTTATCCAACTTCTAGATTTAATATTTTTTCCATCTGGGTTTCTTATATTTCCCCATCCTTATGATAAAAAAATAAGTGGCGCCCATTTACCTTCCCCTTTTTCCATCATTTCTCTCATTTTCTCTTTAGTCCCTTTTAAATTCTTATATCTTTTCTTTTCCTAGTAAATAGATCCCCTTAAATCTTTCTAGTAAGATTTCATCGAGCTCGTTCGAATCCACGCTCGCTCTCCTCCTACCCCCTGAGTGCCGTTCGCATTTGTTAACCTCGATAAACGAGCCTTTTAACATCTAGAGAAAAAAGAGGTTACAACATTATTTAGAGATATTGGAATTTCATAATTATTTTTGGTGAAATCTTTAACTTTCTAAGGCGATTTCAAGCAAATCTTAAGTTTTGGTCACTAAATAAAAATTAAAAATAAGCATTTTTTCTTTTTTTGTTAAACTGGTGATTTTCTTTCTTAATTCCTTGTCGGAATGAAGAAGATCATTAGTAATTTTAAATTTGGCAAGTGCATTTTTACGTTTTGATATGAGCATGTTCAAATTATCGGTAAGCCACGGGGCAGGTTGATATTCTAATAGCTTTTCAAGGAGCTTAAAAATTGAATTGCAAAACAATATAATTAAAATAATCTTGTCTGGTATGTTATGCATATGAAAGAGTCGATAAAATGGTACAATACAAAGATTTTTATAAAATACCTCACTATTAAAATGCTTAACAAATTTCTGGTGATGTATATTTTTCTGAGGTACCTAATATTTTACAAAATATAAGTTCATGATCGGCAACCTCTGAATACTCTGTGCCGGTAGGTTTGACCAGATTGTTTGTTAAAAACAAATCAATAAAGAAGATGTGGTTGATGTAATACGAGTTGGTGTTTTTATGATTTGATGCAATCCCAATGCTTCCAGGGCTGCGGTAAAACTAAAAGCCGGTTCATTCATATTATTCAATAGATTAACATTGAAATCACCCGTAAAAAAAGGTTTCAATTGTTGATTTTCAAATATATTAAGCAGTACAACATCATATTTTTTTGCAAACTAAAATTATATTTTATACAAATTATATAACACAGGGATATATTTTTTATTAATGAAATAGCGTGTCACCTATATTACACCAAACCTAGTTTAACAAAAGAAAAATTTGTCTGATAGCAAGATTATCAAGAAAATGAAAAGTGTATATCTCCGCCCTCGCCATATTTTAGGCCTAATAGCTCAGCTGTCAAGTCAATCGACAGTTCTTAGATGTTTTTTCTTTACTGATAGATGATGACATGAATAATGATAGAGCGTGAAAGCCGTGCCGTCAACTTGGCCTTATTTTACACGGGAAGACTTCCAATAGGGTTAATTTTTGTATGAAAATGCTTTCTAATTTTCGCGTTGCAAAGTTGATCACTATATCCACCGAAAAAGTTATATTATAATCGACAAAATGTCCTCAGATATATTTTAATATATTTAATTGTAACTATCATCCAATTTTTTACAAACATTAATTATGCAAGTACAAATTAATTTTCTTTTATATTTGATTTGTAAAAAAACTGACAAACGCATAAAACTAATAATATTTTCTCACCTCAACAAATTATAAGAATATGTAGAATCTCATATATTTTGTTGTATAAAAAACAGAGTAGGTAAGCATAATTTTATTAAAATGAATGTGGTGATATCCGTTAACCAACGGCGTACCTTAGCTTAAAGGAACTTTTGATTTCTAAAATGGTATATTTAGGGGAAAAATGAATGTATTGCATTAAATTCATTTTTTTTTCGTTGATTAGATTAGATTAGATTAGATGTTTAGTGGGTTGGCTGTTAGCCTGTATCACTGCAACCTTTGCAGATCTATTGTGACCACCCATTATCTCAAGAATAGGATTAGAGAAACTTGTCCAGCCCTGCCCTCTTAATGAGACTTAATAGCCTTGACAGTAGCCACTCCGCATAACTTGGAGCAGCCGGTTTCTCCTCTCCCAGTACTAGATATCGCGTCCTTGTAAGGCCTTCGCATTGGCATAGGACATGAAATACGGTCTGCTCCTCCTCTTGGCAGTATCGACAGACGTCTTCATCTGCTAAGTTCAACTGACTCATGTGTTTCTTGAGCCTACAATGTCCTGTCAAGATACTGACAATCATTCTGAGATCGTTTCGCCTTTGTGATAGCAGCTCTGCAGTAAACTTCTCCGAGTGTCCCTTTATAAAAACTTTGGCTTGTCGCTTGCCCGGTGATTTTTCCCACCACTCTTGGGCCTTCTCTAGCCTCCATTTCTTAATGGCTGCCTTTCTGAATGTATCAGCAACTCCGCCGAATGGTTCTGGGCCAATCATTGGGGTATTAGCTACCGCACGGGCCAATTCATCAGCCTTCTCATTGCCTCGAAACCCTAAGTGTCCTGGTATTCATGCCAGTGTCAGAGAATTTTGAACTTGCGGCATGTGTCAGGGCCCCAACGCAGTCCCACACCAGCTGTGAGCTTATTTGTGCTGAGACTATCGCCTTTAGAGCTGCTTGGCAGTCCGAGTATATAACTACGGTTTAACCGGTTATATCCTGACTTACGATCTCCGTTGCACAGTGTTGCATGGTCATTACTTCAGCCTGAAACACTGTGGCATACGCACCTAGACTTAGCCATCAGTATTCCAAATTGACTCCCCTTGGATTAAGGAGCCATTGTTCCATGAGTCCCTTTCCAGTATTTCTACTCGAAAGTTTCTCACAAAGTTATACCTGAAGACTATCCTGTCCTGAGGCATGCTTATTATTTGATCTGCCTAAACCGTATTGTATAACTCTGCTTGTTTTTTGCCTTTTAATAAGGTAATGAGGGCCTGGCCTTGTAGCAGCCTGTGAGCAGTTGCCATAGCCTCGCCCTGAATGTAAATGTGCAATGGTGGTAGGTTGAGTAGAACCTGTAGTGCGTCCGTTGGGGCGGTTCCCATGGCACCAGTTTTCGTTGATTAAGGAAAAAAAGTAATAATTATAACAAACAAGTGTAAAATAATTTAAAAGTAAAATACAGACTGTCTATCGTCGCTAGTGCTTATGAATTCAGAAGAAATAAGGGTATGCTTTTTTTTAAACCACCACTTTCCTATTGCGGGGTATGCGGTTGAATGACTGAGAACTAAAAAGTATACCGTACTAGCAAAAAGTCCCCTCTCCCCTTGTCACTTTACCCATTGTATCAGCAGTAACAACAACAGCGAAGAAAGCAAGCAAGCACAACAGCGGAGGAAGGAAGAAAGCAGCAACAACAAAGAAGGGATCTGAAATAAAAAATATTTTTTTGTTTACAAGTGGTTACAAGATTATATAAGTGATTTCAAATAGTTGCAAGTGATCACCAGTAATTGCATGGATTTTATACGTATGTTCGGTGAAAACATACATCAATATGCTAAAAAGCTATGCTCTCTCCTCAGGTATTCTTGAATTGCAATACCCTGTACGTTTTGTTTTACAACAAAATTGTAATTAAGACATTTAGAGAAGAAATTTATTTAAATATATCATCCTTTATTCTAAAGTTAAAATCAAAAATATAAAGTAAGGATCTATAAAGCTTAAATTTTGAGAAATATGAATGAAGAATTTTTGTAGTTGTTATTATTTTTAAATTAAGGATAATCTTATTTTTGCCATTGGTATATACGACTGTTTTGACCTTTTTAAGTTAATATAAAGTTCCGATTCACTATTAAATTTATCCTTTAATTCATTTCGGTCCTAATTCTAAACAACCTTCCTATTCACCAACACAACAACTACCTATCATTTAAATTGAAACAAAATTTAGTTTATCTGTTGCATAACTTGTTCCTAGTTCGAGATGAGTAAAATTGATTGTTTCCAAAAGCGTTTAATTTAGTTACAATCATTAACCGCTTACGTGTATTGATACAGAATACAGAGTGAATATTTTCGCGCAGAAAAAATAACGATATAAACACAGGTGAAAAATCATTTTTCTTATAACAATTTATCCTCCTCATACAAAGCTGAGGATGACAAACTTTTGCAAAAATATTTTTTTATTTTTTCCTTATATTTCTATATCCAAAATTGTGTTTCAAACTTTGTTCTAAAAGTCTAACAAATAAATATATGGTTAAAGAGTCTTTGAAGTCACCCCTTACCTGGGCCCAGCATGCAGTCCCTAAATGAGACCCTTTTTTCAGACTCTCACAGAATGTGCTTGTTTAGTTTGCACTCACGATTTTACAATCTATTGTTTAGATTTAAAAAATATATGTGTTCTAATACTGATGAAAATAAATAATGTATTTAAAAAAAAAACTTTAAAATTACCTTTCCGTTTTAATGCACTTCTGATTTTTTGTCGTTACTCATTCCTACTCTTTTAGCTGGTCAAAACTCAACTGAAGTTAGCTTCAAGTATCAATCCGTTTAGTCACTAGCTTCACTGTGTACTCTTATCAACCTGCGTGCTATTAGAATACCTCCCTACGTATATTCAAAGCAATGACAATTGCCTATAATAGAAATTATAGTAGATACCTACCTATATTCAAACTGAACAAAAATTATTTAGTTCCATCCAAGATTTGCTTAGGATGAGTGTTGTGACTTCCTGTATGTTCGCCTTTATAGATGTTATGCTAATTGAATAAAGTTAATATGGTCTGTGGACCACTGCAGAAAATTAAATTATCACAAAGCAGACCAATGCGGAAATATATCGATAGAACAAGGCTGTTGTTGGCGTTTTCGTATTCACTAGAGAACATTTTAACTCTGTCGAAACATTAGGCTTATGTACTTATTCCTTTATAATTGACAGTCGGATATTGAACATATTGAACATATCTTTGATCAAATTAAACAATTTATATATATAATTTAAATATATACAACAAATATAGAAATACAGTCCAAATAATTAACATATGTTATATTGGTATTCTGTTTTAGATTCGCTTACTACCGTTGTTCGTCTTAATAAGATTACTTAACATTTTGATAAATTAATAAAAATACAATTTTTTAATACGTTTAAATTTTTTACCTTTTTTAACCCTATACCTATAGAATATTTCAACCAAGAACGGTTTTAAATTCTACCACATACCAATCTCAAATCACCGTATTTGAAAACATAGCTATAATCAACTAGCATTTTGTTGTATGTATTTAAATATTCTCTGACCCTTTGTGGCATTAATTTTAATTTTCTTTTATTAGTGGAGGACCTTCTTTGCATGAAGTTTGGACCTCAATGCTTTACTGTTCATTATGAGAAACACAGGTGATCCTTTATTAAGTTTAGTTTAAAAATTTATTGAAATTATACAAATTATAATGTTTATTGTGCTTTGTACATGCAAGCTGTCGTTAAAAGGTTATTTTTGAATGTATCTGTGACATAAAATCCCATTTGGACGGTCTTTTAACCTAATGATTTTAACTGCTAGACCCAAAATTAGATCACAAAAGAACTTTCATTGCATGTACTATATATTTTTTACAAAAAATTATATATAAACTTTTAATGTAAGGTATAGACCAGAATTGGAGCATGTGCTGAAAAGAATAAATAAAAGTACACTTAGAACAAGTGATGGACAAATGCCCACCAAATTGTGATGGAAGGGAAAAAATGGGATTAAAAATAAATCAAGAAAAAAACTAAAATAATGAGATTCGACAAAAAAATCAAAAATCAGAAGATCAGTATAGGAGATTATGTTTTTGATGAAGTAGAAAATTTTAAATACCTGGGAATATTATTATCAAATATTGACGGAGAAGAAGCAGAAATCAATGAAAGGATAATCAATGCTAATAAGGTGTACTTCGCAAATAAAAGGTTATTAAAAACCTTAGTTTAACAAAAAAAACAAGCAGAAGACCTTAGAATCCTAGAAAGGAAAGTATTAAGAACAATTTTGGGCCCACTGACGGTAAATAGAACTGAAATCAGGCAAAGAATGAACCATGAGCTACAAAATAAAATAAAAGAAGTTAGACACGTATAGAGTGCAGGACGAAGTACAACAACGTACTCAATATTAGAATGGAAGCCGGGGGCAAAACAAAGCGTGGCAGATTAAAATCCACATGGCTACACAAAGTTACTGAAGATCTAAAATGTGCCGGAGTACAACAGTGTAAAAATAAAACCAGTGATAGAAAATTGTGGAGAAAAATTGCTGAGAAAATTAAGTAACAAGTATAAGGACTGATCTACTTTATGAATTAGATCTAGAGAGCTTATTAGCCTAATAGCGTGTACAGCCACTCTAGATATATATAGATGACAATCAAGATTTGGATTTTTAAATTCTACAATTACAGTGTGTAGAGAGAATGGCTCGGTGTGAGTCGCACAGCGATTTGGTGTTCAGAACCATGCCAACTAATGAACTTTTAAGTGACGAAAACACTATTAGGTTATTAAATTTTGGTGATTCATTACCTACGATAACTGCTTTAAAAAGATGCACTCACTGCAGCACAACCAAAAATAGTCACAAATTCAATGTAGGTATAAAATGCAAGTGGCATTGTACCTTTTACTTTAGAGTATAAATCCCTGTTTTTCCACACACATAAAAAATTACTAAAAAAATGTTACATTGCTAGTTTTAATAATTGAAATTGGCGACGAGTAAATGGTTATTCGAAGTCGTTTACTGTATGAGTACAAACTTGGTACAATAGCTGCAGTGGCGGTGTGAAATATACCGGAGGTAATGCTGTTAGTGATCGAAAAGCACAGAAGTGGTTTAAAAATCATGAACAACGGGGATATTCGACAGATTGTAGACGTAAATTCCAGGACAAGGGGCCAAGAACTTGCAGAAATATTTAGTATGAATCCTAATTCGTTTGCATCTTTAACTGCTAGGAAAGTTAAGCAAATGCGTCCCACATAAATTTACAAACGATATCAATTTAAGCCCCACTTTTTCAGCAAACCTTTCACAATAATGAACTAATTCTTAATCGATTATTAACCTGCAACAAAAAATTAATTTTGTATTTAAGTTTTAAGCGTTCCTATCATTGGTTGTTGCCTACTAATTCGGTGCCACACACGTCCAAGGCTTGCTAGTTGCCAAAACAAGGTTTTGTTGTGTGTTTGGCAAACACAAACTGAAATTGTCCAATATGAGTTTTTATAAATGAGTTAAACCATCACTGCTTACTAGTATTGTGGACAGCTTCAACTAGTACAAGCAGAACTCATCTAGAAAAAGCCTTATTTTATCAATCGAAAGAAAGTGATATTCTTGCAGGATACCGCCAAGCCTCATATTGCAAAAGTGACACAAAAAAAATTTTGAAATAAAAATAATCTTTGTATTTAATTTTTATCACGTTTTTTAAAAAAAAAAAATAATAATAAATAGCTTTTACCCCATCTTTAGTAATCTGTCCTATGAAAGGTTAAGTCTAAATTTACTCTTAAATTGTATTTTAATAAAGATTTCAAACAAGACAACCAACATTTATAGTCGTTGTTTTAATTGCAGCTTCTTGTTAAAAAATGTTTATTATTTGTATATTTATTTATTTCTGAATTTTTTGCAAAATTAGATTAGATAGCAGACTTTATTACTAAAATGTACTTCAACAACTGCAGTAATTCCTCATACATATTAAATAAATAAAGTTCAAGAACCAGAAGTTGTTCCGGTAAAGCAATGTCCTGTTAAAACTGGTATTTATACTTTGTATTGATTGTTAACCTTTGCCAGAATAAACCCCTCCTAATTTTTGATATTAAAACACTGTATGTTTAGATATAATAAATTGTAATATTTGCTTCAGATAGGAACTCTTTATTAAAATTAGAATAGTTATCATCCTTCTAGATTCTCTCACAATTCATGTAAATTATATACAAAAAAATTAAAGTTAAACATCCCTTACTACTACTAAAATGTAAAAGTTCACGTAGAAACAATGTTATCCCGTTGATGTAATAAACCTGCCAGTCTAACAGGCTGCTTCTCCACCCACACGTGTCCACCCATATAATTTGCATTCCCTCCGCAAAATATCCACTTTTCCAAACAAAGTTTTATGAATTTTAATTTTCTCACGGAAAACTACCACAGGAAAAGTCTAACTCCATTGCCATTCCCTTGGTTCACTTACGCTCTAACTGGGACAGAACGATAACTACACGGTAAGAACTTTTTTCTGCTAAATAAAGGGTATTCTATATCTCTATAAGCAAAAAATTATAATTTATTATTAATTTTAACAGCTCAAAAATTTCAAAGTATTAAAATATTTAACAGTTTTATTTTAGCAACGTATTAACTGGCAATTAAGTTCCGAGACTATTGCAATAACATCTTTATTTCGCAATTTTTTACATTTTTTCATTTTTCCTCTTTAATATATTCTCCATCCATGTGCTGAAAATTTTGCGAAGCAGTGATGCAGGTCATCTTCCAATAAACTGATTTATGTTTTACATCCTCTAAAGACACGTGCCGGTTTCCTTTTAACTAGGAATTGATTTTTGGGAACAGGTACAAATTACAGGTTGATAATCTGGCGAATAGGGTGCGTGTTCCTAGACCGCGAATTGTTTTTTAAGCATACCTATAGTCCTGGACGGACAGCGCGTTATGAGCCAGATGTAAGATCCAACAGTTCTCTTTTCACATTTCGAGCCTTCTTTTGCGATTTTTTTTTCGTAGTCTTCGTAAAACATTTTTATATAGTAGTATTGATTTATGGGTTGACCTTGTGGTACCCATTTCATGTGAACTACATCAAAGAAAACAAATCAACATTGTCTTAAATTTGGACTTGCTCACCTTCGCTGTTTTGGATCTCGGAGAGTTTGGAGATTCCAGTGCATTGATGGTCCTTTGGTTTTATAGTGAAAAATCCAAGTTTTGTAGCATGTTCCAACCCTTAACAAGAAGTTTAAGTCTTTTCAAAGCATTCTAGAATGTCAGAACAAACGTCTTTACGATACATCTTCAGTTCCGCCGTTAGGATCTAAGCCGCAAGCTTAGCACACATTTTTTTCATGCCAAGTTCTTCATCCAAAATTTGTCTCATAGTTTCTTTGTTAATCTTCAGCGATAGCCCTGATACTAAATCGACTAACTTTTTACCCAAGGTCAAAATATATATTTAGAATAAAAGTTCAACCGTTACATTCTTTTCGCTATCGAAGTGTTCTTTAAAAAAATAAACTCGTAACTAATTGCCAGACTTACGATCTGATGTAGGTATTTTTTTTAACACAATTTCATACACAGAAAGAAGCAGTTCATTAAGTATGTTATGGAATGTGGTGAAGTTAGTATTAGGAGAGAACTGATTCAACTTTAGGGTTTTCTAAATTCAACACCAAATTTTATTAATATTTTGTGTTTCCATCTGTTGGTGAAGGATTTCTGCTCATGCATGATAATGCAAACAATTCGGAGTTTTCGATTGCAAGATAATATTGATCTTATTTAAAAATATACGCAATTGCATGTCACTGACGTCATTGTGACGTAAATGCAAGTGGGACGAATGCGAGGTTTGAATGAATCGTAGTTGCCAGCTTTAACTTAGAGAGACTATCTTTGTCTTATTGGCAAGCGGCGCTAGCGTAGTTCATTATGTTCTCCAGTGTTGCCATTTTCTTAAAAGTATATCTTTCTCTTGTGCATTAATAAGACAAAGATAGTAAGTCTTTCTAAGCTAAACATAGCAACTAGCATTCATTCGAACCTCGCATTGGTTCCACCTGCATTAACGTCACAATGACGTCAGTGAAATGTAATTGCATATAATAATAATAATAATAATGTTTATTTATTTTTTAAACAAGGTATAACAAGAGTAAATATAGAGCTAAAGGTTGCGAGTTGAAGTCCTGCTGGAAGCGACATTTTTTCATATTCTCCTTAATGTCATTTAGGTAATATTCTTGTTTGTACACTTTCTAAAGATTTCAAAAATTTGAGAATTTTCAAAAAATCCCATGAGATATCTTAAATAATCGTTTACTATTGATATTTTTTCTTGGCCAGCAAAATATCCTGATCCAGATCCAATTAAGCATTATGGTATCTTTTAAACAGCAACAAACACACAACAAATGTAATTAACAAATAAATAAGCAATAACAATGAACAATAAACAATATGAATATGGAATAACAAAAAACAATAATTTTAACTATTCTTACCGTTGAAACTATATGGTTGCATGTCACATTTACTCACGAAAATACGCCAAAAGTCACAACGACCAGACCAAAGGGTCTGTTTAGAGACACCTGAGACTCCAGACTACCCGTGTTCGACCACACCGACAGTTAATTCATATTCTATGTGAGAATAAAAATTAAAGTATTTAAGCACGCGTCGAGATATAATGTAATGTGTCACGGGTCAAAATTTACTATAGGAAATAACTAAATTGCTTACCTTAATTTGTTATCATCGTAGTGTTTATTCAAGTAAGAGATCGGTTGATTTAAGTTCGTTTATGGGTAGTCGTCAACTTGTGAATATATTTTGGCCGTGAATTGCTGCTAATGTTGTTTTGAAGTTTATTTATTGAAATTCAGACCAAAGGTTGGGTTAGAATGTTGAATTATTGACATTTCACTTTCATCTGTCTGTAAGTGCTACTTCTTTCTTTTTGTCAATAGTCTGACGTATAGTGTTTTGCAGCCAGCGTTCCGTTATATTTTTAACTTTATTATTGGTATCAAAAATAAATAGGCAAACTAAGTAATGTTGGGTTATTTATTGTTAGCTAATTAAATAATAAGATTAAATGTATCAAATGACCTCTGTTTGTTCATAAGTTGTTGGCTGAATAAGCTATGGTTATTGTCTGTATCGTAGTAGAGGCCATCATTTTTCTTTCTGAAGTGTGTCAAATCGGAATGAAGTTTGATAATTGGGGGACCTTCTCTCTTTTCACTTCTGGCTTTTGTAGAGAACACGTGTTAACGAGAAAATGTTTGAGAGCTTAATTTTCATCCTTGTACATCGGGGACAACTTAGGTTGGATTTGCGTAATTAAGTTTAATCTGTTTCCATCGAATACTGTGTAGGAGGTATTTTCTGGATTTTGGTAAATTTGGTGGAAAATACGGCTGTGTCCGGTCATTTAGTGAAATTTTCTGTTGGTGAGTACATGCTTCTTTATCCATGCAATTATTCGATTTTTATGGTCCTTTTTGTTCCTTATGAAGCAGACAGTAGTGGAGATTGGTATTTTTGAAACCTTTTGGACTACAATCGTGGTCGGAATCTGCTCAACATTGCATTTAGCAGCGAGGAAATTGTTTTTTTAAGTTACTCAACTATCAGCTGGGATATCGAGTTTATCGAGAAAAGAAACCCTATTTTAAATAGGTGAGTTACGTAATTTTATTTTTGGCGCCCAACGTGGGGCCTATATTTGTTAAATTGGGCGAGTAATTGATAGTTTTTTTTTATTGTTTATTATCGCGTTTATATAAGTGAGCTAAGTAGTAACTTTTTTTTTATATTTTAATTATTGGCGTTATTAACACCTGATCACACCAATCGTGAAACGATTTACATAGTTGCATACTTTCTTATTTTTATATATATATCATTGGTAAGTTATTTAACATTATCCATCGTTGCTAATTGATACCGAACCACAAGTTGTTGATTATTTGTTGAAAAGTTTGTAGTTGTCACTTATTCGTTTATTGTTGAATTTTGTTAAATTGTCGTTATTTTAATCGTATATCATGGAGTATAAAATGGATATTTCATACCTTAAAAAGGACATGTTGGTCCACGAACTTTTAGTTAGGGGAATTTTAGTCGATTCGAGGCAAACGGTTGATCAGATGAGGACAGCCCTGCGGCCGATCTTGAAGATGGAGAAAGCAGGTACCTTTACGCTACCCCCTTATACTGTAGCAGATTTTAAAGAGGAAATAGGGTTGATACGGAAGCTGTTGACGGAGGAAACGGTTCTTAATTTTGAGGGCGAAAATATCGAGAGGAAATATAACTCTTCTATGTCGAAACTAGTTCACATTTACCATCGTGCCCAACGTATTCCGGAGGCCGGATTAACACCCGAAGAGAGGTTGGAGAGGGGCAAAGTGTTGATGGAGGCATTAGCTGCCTTAGATTCAGTTGATACTGCCGCTAAACGTAACCCGGAACTCAGTCATGTTGTCCAAGATCTCGATGAGGAATCTCCACCAGTTCATAACAGTTCTCGTGTTTCTGCACCGTCGAACTCCCCTAATATCACTCGAACGGTACATTATACCCAAACGACGCCATTGAATTTGGAAAAATGGAATGTGAAGTTCGCTGGGGATGCCAAGTCTTCTGTACATAATTTTATAGATAGGGTTCAAGAACTTAGAATAGCTCGTAATGTCACCGAGGGACAGCTATTTTCCAGTGCCATAGACCTCTTTTCTGGCAAAGCATTAACTTGGTATAGAGCCAACGTCGATAGGTTTAGGGATTGTCAGAGTTTGTCAGAGTTGTTGTTGAGGCACTTTGAACCACCTGATTATCGTGCCAGGTTATTTAAAGAGATTTTAGAGAGGGCCCAAGATACAACTGAAGGGATAATCGATTATTTGTCTTGCATGAAAGCGTTGTTTCGGCGTCATGGTAGTCTTGCTCCTGAAGTGCAGTTGGATTTGTTGGTTAGGAACCTGTCCCCTTTTTATGCTACTCAATTACCGATCGTACGTTCTATCGAAGAGTTGGAAGAAGAATGTATGAAGTTGGAGACTAAGAAATACAGGGTAGAAAATTACGTGCCCCCTTCTGGTAAGAGGAATCAATTCGTGGAGCCAGATTTCGCTTTTGTTGAGGCACAACCCCACAGGGAAGACCCCGATCTCCAACAGTCGGGAATAAATAGAATTGACACAAACCCTAGTAGCTCAGGTCGTCCTTCTAGCTCTCCAATCTGTTGGAATTGTCGAAATACCGGACATGTTAGTAGGAATTGTCCCAACCCCTGGAAGGTCCATTGTTATCGCTGTGGTACTCCCAATGTCACCCAGAGGGACTGTTTGAAATGTAGGCAGCAGGGAAACGGATCTCGGGAGAATCGTTAGGTCGTGACCCTTTCTCCCAGTGCAGTATTAGCACGACCAATACGTTAGATAGTTCTCATAAGATGCTTCCAGACTATGTTATTTCCCATGCACAGGCAGATCAACAGCCTTATCTCCAAATAAATGTGTTAGGCTATTCCTTGTTAGGTTTACTAGATTCCGGTGCCAGTCGCACGATAGTAGGGTTACCCGGTTTTGAAATTCTACTTAGTTTAGGCCTTAAGCTAATAAAAGACCCGAGCTCTTGTACAGTAGCCAACGGCGAGGTTTGTCAGAGTAGTGGGTATGTTCAGACTCCCCTCACACTAATGGGGAAAACATGAATAATTAACGTCCTTGTATTACCCGCGTTGTCCCACACTATTATCTTAGGGATCGATTTTTGGAAGGCCATGGAAATCATTCCGGATCTGAACCAGGATATTTGGCATTTTTCTGAATCGCCAAATTTGAAACTGGCTAGTGTTCAGAGTATTGATAAATTAACCGCGACGGAAAGGAATACGCTAACTGAATTAGTACGACGGAAGTTCGATGTAATGGGAACAGGTCTTGGTTGTTGTAAGGTAGGAAAGCACGAAATTGAGATGGAGCCTGGAACGAGACCCATAAAACAACGTTACTATCCGGTGTCTCCCCATAAGCAGAAAGTCATCGACGATGAGGTAGAGGAGATGTTGAAATTAGGAGTGATAGAGAGGTCAAAGAGTCCCTGGTCTAGTCCGTGTGTGTTTAGTAAGGAAAAAGGACGGATCATATAGGTTTTGCGTAGACTATCGCAAGGTGAACTCATGCACCAAGAAGGATGCTTACCCGATCCCGTATATTTCGACCATCTTAGACCGGTTGCGAGATACGCGATTTATCAGCTCCATAGATATAAAATCCGCGTTTTGGCAGGTACCTCTTAAGGAGTCGTCACGTGAGTTTACTGCATTTACAGTACCTGGTAGGGGAATATTCCAATTTTGCCGAATGCCGTTCGGATTATCGAATGCACCAGCTACTTGGCAGAGGATTGTGGATGCCATCCTAGGTCCCGAATTGGAGCCTAACGTAATGGTTTACCTGGACGACATTATTGTAATCACCAACTCCTTCTCCGAACATCTGCGACTACTCGAAGAGGTTTTTGATCGTTTACGCCTTGCTGGTCTGATAGTCTCTCAAGAGAAGTGTCACTTCTGTAAACCTCAGTTGCAGTATTTAGGTTATGTAGTCGATGATAAAGGGTTGCGCCCAGATCCAGAGAAGCTGGAAGCTATCATCAATATTTCACCACCGAAGAACGTAGGTGAAGTCCGTAGATTTGTAGGTACAGCATCTTGGTATAGACGGTTTGTCCCTAATTTCTCCTCCGTGTTAGCTCCCATTCTGAAATTAACAAAAAAGAATGCAACTTGGAACTGGACTCTAGATTGTCAACGCTCATTCACTGAACTTAAAGAGCGATTGGTTACGGCACCAATTTTAACGGCCCCAGATTTCGAAAAGACGTTTTATCTACAAACTGACGCGTCAAATTATGGACTCGGTGCAGTGTTGACACAGCAATATGAGGAAGGCGAAAAGGTTATTTGTTATCTATCTAGATCCTTGACTAAGCAGGAGATGAAACTGTCAGTTACCGAGAAGGAATGTTTGGCAGTCATTTGGGCAGTTGAGAAATTAAGGCATTATTTAGATCATGTCCACTTTATCGTCATCACAGACCATGCATCCTTATTGTGGCTACATCGGCTAAAAGATGCTCAAGGTCGTCTCGCTCGTTGGCAATTACGACTTCAACAATTCGATTTCAAACTCATTCATCGTAAGGGTAAAGATCACGTAGTTCCGGATTTCCTTTCTAGAGCCGTACCGGAGTCGGTTGACTCGCTGAATACGGTAGACCCCTGTCTTGTTACACCGGGAACCACCAACTATAAATGGTAGGCGAGAATGTTAGTTAATGTGCAGAGTAATCCCTTGAAATATCCGTTGTGGCGCGTACAAAACGGTGCCCTGTATAAATTCGTGAAGCCTGATATTCTTAATTTGTCTCCGCTCTCAGACGATTGGAAACTAGTAGTACCTAAAGACCAACGCATCCCCATCCTACAGCGCTGTCATGATTTACCATCTGCTGGACACGTAGGCGTATATAAAACCTTTGGGAAAATTGGTCAGAACTTTTACTGGCCCAAAATGAAAATTGACGTGTCTAGGTATGTTCGTTGTTGCAAGAGTTGTGCGCAGAATAAAATTGAGCGAAAAGCACCGTCAGGGTTGATGGGCGATCGTCCTGTAATATCCGAACCCTTCCAGGCAATAAGTCTAGACTACATTGGACCCCTTTCTCGATCGAAAAAAGGTTACCAGTATATCCTAGTGGTGTCTGATAGTTTCAGTAAGGCAGGGTTCTTATATCCGTGTCGAACCGCTACTGCCAAAAACTTGACAGAAATTATGGAAGGTTTCTTTTTGTTGTATGGAGCACCCATGACTTTAACTTGCGATAACGGTGTTCAAATGAAATCGAACGAATTCCGGAGATTGTGCGAAAAATATAATATCAGAATATTCTTTACCGCACATTACAATCCACGCGCTAATCCCACCGAACGGCACAATAGAGTTATTAAGACCATGTTACGTACATTTGTAAAGCAAGACAACCACAGGACCTGGGATGAGCATCTTAACGAAATCGGTTGTGCAATCAGGACAACGCCAAGTGAAACCACTAAATATAGTCCATACTTTATTCTTTTTGGTAGGGAACACAAACTTTATGGAACAGATTACGAGGATAAACTTCGGACGGACCCAATAGAAATCAACGACTATGCTAAAAACCGTCGTGAGAGCTTTGCGAAGCTATATCAGCAAGTTTGACAGCGTATAGAGTCCGCAAGAGTGCAAAATGCAAATCGTTATAATCTGCGTCGTCGACCTCTATCTTTTAGTTGTGAGGATAAAGTTTGGAGAAAGAATAAAGTCCTGTCGGATGCTTTGAAATTCTATTCGGCGAAATTAGCACCCGCATATCTTGGTCCTTTTGTTGTAAAGCGTAGGTGTGGTTCTTGGTCCTATGAACACCAGGACGAGTTAGGAAATTCGAAAGGTATCTGGCATGTTCAAGATTTGAAGCCTTTTTGTGAATCACTCGCTCCAGACGACAATTCCTTGTAGTATGTTTGATTCTTTGGTTGTTTCTCTTTTGTAATTTTCGTTATTTCTCTTATTGTTCTCACTTTTCTGTTTGGTGTTTTGTTTTGTCGGCCTTGTGGCTGGAGGCCTTAGAATTTCACCACCCGAGGATATTCCAGGCGGAGCGGGTAAAAGTCCCCTAACCTTAACACTGCTAGCCCTAGTTCATATCGGTTACCTTGTCACCCACAATCTACAATAATGTGCTTTTAATTTTCCGAACTAATCACAATCGCGGTCGCTTCCTTGTCTCTTCTTTATTGGTTACCATGTTCTTGGTCACCCTTCCTGTTTCTGTTTCATTAGCTTGGAATCAACAGAAAAGGCAACTCCATCCTCCAGAAGGTCTTTAATATTTATTGGTTCTTTGACCGACATTGTTATTGACTTTACAGTAAGCCTCTGTCGTACAAGACTTCCATAATCTTTCCGGTCTCTTCCTTGTTTCTCCTTTACCGGTTACTCTCCTTTTGGTCATCGTTTCTTTTCTTTTGAGACGCAATTATTTCAAAAGGTTGACCTAGTACATACATGAAATTTAAAAAGATTCTCTTTTAGTATTTTCATAATAGAAATCACACTGGGTATTCTTATATAAGAATTCACACTGGGTATTAAAAAAAAAACTTGAAACTTGTAACCTTTGAATCTAAAGAGGTTTTATATTCAAAGTTTGAAACCCAGGTTTTAGACACAAATTACTATATTTTAGAGGTTATAAATTCTCTTGAACCCACAGAAATACTACTCCATCCTTATGGAATTTAAAAGATTTTCTTTGTATTCCTGATCATCTTCTGTTTCCTTTTGAAATTCATTAGCTATATCTTCTGAATCAATAGAAAATACTACTCCATCTTTATGGAATTTAAAAGATTCTCTTTGGTTATTTTCATAAAAGAACTCACACTGGGTAAATAGAGCTTCGTCGTAATATCGGAATCCGCGATGGGCTATATTACTACCATTGGGTTGGCTACCAACCTAAAAATTTTCTGGATCCAAATTTCGTTTTACCTTAGTAACTTATCGTTACCTTATCTATATTATTTTTTATCGGGTCCTGTTTGTTTGGTTTTAGAATGACCTTATGGTTTTGGCTTCATTCGTCGTGGTTCTACGGCACGTTTTGTGTGGATTTCGAGGCCAAACCTTTTATTTTCCGACCGGGCCATTGGTTGTTGAGTGTCCGGTGGGAAAACCATTTGTTGGGATTTATTGAGGAAATTTTCAGTCTGTTTGGTAGGAACTTAGGTTTTGTAAACTTATGGTATCTTTCGTTATTTGGATTCAAACCTTGTTCAACACGACCATCGTTGACTCCTTTGTGCCTTGTGGCTGGAGGCCTAAGAATTTCACCACCCGAGGATATTCCAGGCGGAGCGGGTAAGAGTCCCCTAACCTTAACACTACAGGGTTCGGAACTTCTGTTATCTGTTTTTCATTTTATCTTGTTTCCAGTCCCCGAATCCGTATTATCTTACGTTACTTCCATCAGTAATTGTATTATGTTGCTTCCATCAGCATTTTCTAGTCTCTTTCCTCCTCCCAAGTTTTTTTTATGTTTTATTGATCACTGCGTTACCCTATTTGTGTCTGGAGCGAGGATTAGGCATACTGTACCAGCATTTTGTACCCTATGAGTCCATAGTTTAGGGGTAATGTTGTTGTTGGGTTTGTGTTGTGGATATTAGTCCAGTTTAGTTTGGATGTTAGTCTTGGTTAGGTTTTAGTGTCCTTTTTGCGGTTTTGTACTAGGAGTACGTTAGGACGGTTTATTTTGTTAGTCCCTAGGTTGTTAGGGAATTATGTTAGTTGGGGGGGTTCCTTTTTTTTGTGGTTATTAGTCTGGAATGAACTTTATCACTCTGGGTCCCTTCAGGTCCCGGGCTTCGGCCCAAAATGTCTCTCCGTGTTTCTTTGTTTTACGGCCTTAGGCTCCGGTGGGTGCTGGGGCTGCACGAGGTGTCGCCTTCAGTGGAACCGCATTGCTTACGCTCCGTCAGTGGGAGGTGGATTGCTCGCCGGCAGGGACCCGAGAGAAAACTGTCACTATACGGGGGTTCACTACTGCTGTCAGAGTCAGATGACCTTGCGGGGCCTCCCGTGGAAGTCTCAGCAGTACCGGAATCTTTGATACCTTTTAACTTGTCCCTTTGTTATTCACCGGCGGAGGTCTAGAAGTGGGTGTGGATTGTGTTCGTTGGCTGCTGGGTGAAAGGGCTTTGTACACTGTAAGGTGTGAGGTCCAGGGGTGTGTAACCATGACGCGTTTAACATCTTTCGCGAGGTCGCCCCTGGAAGTGTGCACTGCTCCCGCTTACCTAAGCGGACTTCGAATACAGTCCTCCGAAACGGAAGGACCAATGTCGTTTCAGTCTGGTCGTACTTCAACGCACTGGGTGCTTGCTCCCGAGTATTACTCGAAACTTTGTTTTTTTTTCTCTCTCTTTCTTTCTTTCTTTGGTGTTGTTGTGTTGTGAGCTGTCATTCTTTACGAGTTAAGAATGCGAATATGGCGTTTTATTGGTTTGGCTGCTACACCAATTTGTCGTTAGCTATTGCATGGGCTTGTTGTTCCTTTTATCGTGACTGTTGGCTTATTTAGCACTATTGAGTTATCGTCGAAAATCTTCGGTAGATTTTCTCCTTTCTTAGGGGAGGGGATGTTGTCACGGGTCAAAATTTACTATAGGAAATAACTAAATTGCTTACCTTAATTTGTTATCATCGTAGTGTTTATTCAAGTAAGAGATCGGTTGATTTAAGTTCGTTTATGGGTAGTCGTCAACTTGTGAATATATTTTGACCGTGAATTGCTGCTAATGTTGTTTTGAAGTTTATTTATTGAAATTCAGACCAAAGGTTGGGTTAGAATGTTGAATTATTGACATTTCACTTTCATCTGTCTGTAAGTGCTACTTCTTTCTTTTTGTCAATAGTCTGACGTATAGTGTTTTGCAGCCAGCGTTCCGTTATATTTTTAACTTTATTATTGGTATCAAAAATAAATAGGGAAACTAAGTAATGTTGGGTTATTTATTGTTAGCTAATTAAAATAATAAGATTAAATGTATCAAATGACCTCTGTTTGTTCATAAGTTGTTGGCTGAATAAGCTATGGTTATTGTCTGTATCGTAGTAGAGGCCATCATTTTTCTTTCTGAAGTGTGTCAAATCGGAATGAAGTTTGATAATTGGGGGACCTTCTCTCTTTTCACTTCTGGCTTTTGTAGTGAACACGTGTTAACGAGAAAATTTTTAAGAGCTTAATTTGCATCCTTGTACATCGGGGACAACTTAGGTTGGATTTGCGTAATTAAGTTTAATCTGTTTCCATCGAATACTGTGTAGGAGGTATTTTCTGGATTTTGGTAAATTTGGTGGAAAATACGGCTGTGTCCGGCTATTTAGTGAAATTTTCTGTTGGTGAGTACATGCTTCTTTATCCATGCAATTATTCGATTTTTATGATCCTTTTTGTTCCTTATGAAACAGACAGTAGTGGAGATTGGTATTTTTGAAACCTTTTGGACTACAATCGTGGTCGGAATCTGCTCAACATTGCATTTGGCAGCGAGGAAATTGTTTTTTTAAGTTACCCAACTATCAGCTGGGATATCGAGTTTATCGAGAAAAGAAACCCTATTTTAAATAGGTGAGTTACGTAATTTTATTTTTTTTTATAATAATAACGCCATTAAATCGCAATCTTGGTTAAAATCTTTATTTTATATGTGTATTTCTTATGTATTGTATGTAGGTTTTATTTTTGTATAACTAGACTCCTATTAGTTTTTTTTAACTATTATAAATTGATATTTTGTACTATTATAAATTAATTTTATGTTAAATTTTGATTTAATTTATTGTTATAATTTTGTAGTGACTAGCAAGTCAAATTTAGTTTTGTAGAGTACATTTCAATCATTAGTTTTGCCTATTAAATGTAAATTCAGAGAAGTCATTTGCTAAATGTTGTATTATTCATGTAAATTCACTTTGTTCTTTCATTGCAGTATAAATTTAAGTTAATGTATTCAAGTTGTATTAAAGTAATCAAGTCAAACTAATTCAAGGAGTCATTTAAATCCGTTTAAGCTAATGTTAATACTAAATTACGATTTTAGGGTTCTAGTTACCGGCTAAAAGTCCTAGATACAGGCTTAAGCCCTTAAGGCAGGCAGAATTTTGATCGCTAACCCTATACTTAGTACGAGTTTAAGCAATTGTGTTTGGAGCAAGCCTTTTGGTTTGGATAAGGCTTGATTTTGGTACCGGCCTAAGTATTGGAGAAGCCAAGGAATGCGGCAATTCATTTAGATTTACAGATAAGCTATATTAGTCTTAAGTCGGACTTTAGTTTTTAGTTAAAATCTATTTTTCCTTGTTTTTGTATTGCGTGTGATCACACTTATTGATAAAATTTGCTTTTTTTTTTCTTTATTCGCATAATTTTTTTTATTTATAAATATCAATTGTGTTGTCAGGCACGAGGCTTGACAGTCTGTATTCTAATATTTTCATTAAAGAAGAGTCTAGTTGATATTTAAGTTTTATTTAGCTTACTTATCGTTATTTTCAGTTATTGTGTAATTCAATTAGAACCGTTAAATATTCAAAATTTATTTAATTATCTCCAGTGGGAAAAGTAGTGCCTGGAACAACAGGGGTTTCCGATTTTGACCGTCTAAATCGGTGGCGCGACTCACTAGTATTTGTTACTTACCTCTACGGCTGAGCTGGGCACTAATTTGCCAGTAGAGAGACCACTACCGAACTCCGCTGGAGTTGTATACCTTTAGTTAAATTTTTTTATTTCTCTAAATTTGATTTTTGTTTCAAATTCATTAAAATACGTGGCAAATGCCTTTGACCTTGTTAAATGTAATACAAAACAATAGAGTAAAATATAAAACTAATGATTTAATATGTGAGTCATAACTACCCTATCATCGTATGTGACATTATTATCTTTGACATCTTTTTACATAATAGTTATTTATGATATGAGTGTTAAAAGTGAGGTTTTATTTTGTGAGTGAAAACGTTTGTGAAATGAGCGGAGCGAATTGAACAATTTCACGAACAAAATAAAATCACTTTTAACACAAATACCATACAATGTTTTTTGTACAACTTCCCTATTTTGATAATGAAACGAGCGAATTTGCAATCACAATAAACCAAACCGTGTTAAAAGTAAACTAAACCGTGTTAAAAGTAAACTTGTTTACATGGCAACGTGTTAAAAGTATTTTTAACACGCTGCTATGTAAACAATCGTTTTTAACATTGTTTGCTATCATTAAAAGTGTCACTTTTAATGACAGTTGTACAAAAATATATTTTTTATATAAATTAAAAAAAATCGAACCGCCTACAAAAAAAAATGCACTAACAGGCCAGAAATGTTTTAAAAAAAATTGGAGGCTCCAATGACAAATTACCCTCCATTTTAATTTTAGCTATTAAATCTAGATTTTGAATGTTAGTAACTCAAATCTTTTACAAAGATATAAACCATTGGAGCCGACTTCAAGAAATCGAAATCCGATGCCTAGTGCGCCAATTTAGATATCTAGGCAGTATAATAACAGAGAACGCAGACAGCCACACAGAAGTGAGATCAAGGATAGAACAGGCACGAGCAGCTTTCAGGAAAATGAGTAACCTTCTAAGTAACAGAGATCTAAAAAACTCCCTACACATTCGACTGCTGAGGTGCTATGTATTCTCCACACTGCTATATGGAATAGAAGCTTGTACCATCACAAAAAACGAAGAGAAACGTCTAGAAGCCTTCGAGATGTGGGCCTACAGAAGATTACTAAGAGTCACATGGACTGAAAGGATCACCAACAAGACAATATTGCAGCGCTTGAATAAGACTACTGAGATCCTCTCCACTATAAAAAAGAGAAAATTAGAGTACTTTGGCCATGTGATGAGGGGAACAAAATACCGGCTCCTACAAAACATCATTCAGGGCAAATTAGATGGCAGCCGGGGACCAGACCGGAGAAAAACGTCATGGCTAAAAAACCTACTTGACTGGTACAAAATCAACTCATGTACACTTTTTAGAGTTGCCGTCGATAAAATACGACTAGCCTTGTTGGTAACCAACGTCCTGAAAGGACATTGTACATAAGAAGAAGAAGATGCCTAGTAGGTTCCAAGTTTTTTAAGAAATACAGATTTTATTTCTGGCTTTTTGGTGCATTAGTTTTGAAGGTGGTTCAATTTTTTTAAAAAAGTTTTAATTTTATTATTTTATTTGCTACTTGGCTACTGGAATATCTTTCATATTGATGACCAGACCATAAACAAATTTTTATGGGACCACACGGACACTCTACTCTTTTAAATGCAAAAAAGAATTTTTTTAATCAGATTATAAATACTGAAGATATTCGGTAACATACATAAAAAAATATGGTCGAATTGAGAACCCTGTTCTTTTTTGAAGTCGGTTAAAAATAATATCAAAACATAACCATTTTTTTAAAACTGTTATATGAAATTCTTCGTATCAGTCCTAAACATTGTTAATGTATTATAGAAGTTGAATCATTACTGGGAGGTTTTCAGTTATTCAATTCTTAGGAATGTCAGATTTTTATATCTAAATCTATACTAGCTGACCCGGCGGACTTCGTACCGCAAATCATTTATGTCATTCTTTTTCGTTTTTTCAATTTATTTTGATTTTATCGTTTTCATCATATTTTCTCGTTAGTTATCAGGTTTATACTATTTTTTTCCTTTTATTTTGTAGTTTATCGATAAAATATATAAGATGCATAACAATACTTAATTTAGTACGAATTTCTCGTTTAAATATAAGTGATATTAACTGCGCCACCTTCCCGTGGCGTCACAATACTTAAGTAAGGATTGCTCGTTTAAATATATGTGATATTAACTGCGCCACCTTACGGTGGCGTGATTTAAAGTAATCAAATAAGTAGTGGTTGCTCGTTTAATGGAAGCGCCATCTGGTAGTAACTTCCATTAATACGAATATTATATTCATCTTACCCATTAAAAATTTATCATCATACTGATTTTTATGACAATCGGTTGAACGGGGCGGAAGTCGATACTTTACAGCGCCGCCTGGTAGCGAGTTACATCAATGGGCATAGCATATAAAGTTTTTCCGTGAAAACATATAAAACATATAACATATTCGTTTTCTCCCTGAACAAATACATATACATACCAATTTTCGTGACAATCGGTTAAACGGGACAGAAGTTGTTACTTTGTAGCGCCACCTGGTGGCGAGTGGCATCAATGAGCATATCATATAAACCTTCTCCGTGGAAAAATACATATATATATACCAATTTTCATAATAATCGGTCCAGTAGTTTTTGAGTTCATTAATTTCAAACATAAAAACACATCCTTTTTTATATATATAAGATATATAGAATATTTGTACCTTGTTATCTAGTTTTTTAGGTAATTTAGTTTTATAATCTCCATGTGGTTAATTATTATAGAGTAAAACTTGTAAAAAAGGAAAATTCCGTAAATAAATTAATAAATAAATAAAATTTGTACATTCCATAAATTAAAACTATGGGTGTGATGCCACAGGTTAATTTAAGGTTTATTTAATTAAGTAACCACGTTTCCGAACAAACAATGCTCTTTCAATATAGTCAATGGCTATGAATGACATTGACATTCGTTACGCGCGATTTTTAAAATATGCAAAATTAAATGTCCATTTTTCAATATTTCTGAGAAATTTTCTTAATATTTTCTTTCGTAACAACCTTCTCCTAATAATAACAAATACAACACAAAAAGAATGAGTAAAATCGGTCCAGCCATTCACGCGTGATGCCATGACCAAGGAAAACGGGTTTCATTTTTATATATATAGATAGATAAATTAATAAACAGATGTCGCTGTGCATAAATTACAACTAACGAGAAATGAAAACATATCAGAGTGTTTTTTTTAACGTTGAAATTTACTGTGTATGCAGCGAACGAAATTAAAGTGTGTTTAGGGCAGTGGTTAGAGTGACAGCGTGTCTGGAGGGAAATTACGCCAGATATGACTAAGTGATATGATCTTGTGTGGTCGCGTCGAATGCAGTACACGGTGCCTTGTACAAGGTGCACGTCGTTTCATGTCCCTTTGGGAAAATTTTGACACCCCTGGCAACTCGACCAGAATATAGCCTGTTCACGTTTTGTGGTTGCTAGCTTTGAAAATATCACTAATAGTTAAAATCGATAAAGTTTTTTTGCAAGATTACGGAACCAACAGACCAAAGACCAACAAAAAATAGGTTCAAAATAAAAATGTTTAAGCAATTATTTATAAGAAAGTATTATAAGAAATCACATAGTACACACATAATTGAACAAGTAAAAAGCTAAAAAAATATTTTTTTTTAAAACCGGTCAGAAATTAATACTTTCCGGTTTATTTTTAGGTCAGAAAATCTCATTTTGTCGGACAAGGCCAGAAAATAAAAATGAGTCCGGTAAAAGTTTTTACCGGACGCGTTTACAATAAAATAGTTAGTCTAAGATAGCGGTCAATTCTATGGTAACCGAGTTTTGTATATATTTAAAACTATAAAATAACTTGACATATTTTGACGTTTAGTTGAAAACGTTAAATTTATTATAAAATGTATATTTAAAATGATGCATTTGATTGTAAATTAATGGAAGATGAAATTATACCAGATGAAATTGTTAAGGTGGCCACCCAAGCAAGGTTTGTTAAAAAAAATGTTAAAATTAGTTAATAAAAAGTTCTTGTTATAAAAGTGTAAACTGAATAATATGAAGTTTATGGTATAACAATGCCCGTTTTAAAAAAAATATTGTACGTAATACGTCCCAAAAGTGCTTTTACTGGACTCGCAGGCTTGCAGGGCTCGCCGTGCAGTTTGCCTACTCGTGCAGTTTGCCTACTCGTCCCGTAAAAGACCACTTTCAGGACTTGTTACCTAAACTACTATTACAAGCGATGATAAAAGTGACTAATAATAAAACTTCTAAGAAAAAATTTCAATTTTTTTTTACAAACGAAACTGGACTTATAGTCAATTCAGATAGAAGTGTCATCAAGTAGGCTCTGAAAAAGTCAAATTTGTAGTGGCAGCATCCGTATTTAGTAAAATTTGAATCGCAATATTAGCCAGCTTGTGTGCTGATCGCAAACTGTCTATTTGTCTCTCACGTCTGAATATTTCCCTTGGTGTTTAGGTTTTGTGTTAAAATTATGGCAATTTAGCTTTGTTTTATTTGATGTTCTTGTTCATATATCAAAAAGTTCTTTTCAGAGCTAACTTATAAATAATTATCCGTTTAATCATTCATGTTTTCATAAATACGTTGTTTTAAAATTATTTATATCTTTGAATAATGAATCCACAAACCAATCTCACACAGAGGGAATCTGAAGCAATTTGCCGATGTTATAATGAATTTTTTAAAGATTACGACGATGTGAATGCTAGTTTAGCAAGAGTAGCCTTAGTTTTCCAAATATTTTTTTTATTCTAATTTCATTACTTTTTCGTATGAAAAATATTTCAGGTTTCTACTCGCAGAGTACAACGTGTTTTGAATCGAAAACGCTTAGGAAAGGAATGGATAATGCTCCGTATTTCTCATTCAAGGTACAAAAACCACAATTTACCTTTTGATAGCAATAGTATTGAAACACTTATGGGGGCTTTTTACACAATTTATTTACAAAATTGTTAAGATACACTGAACTCTGCTGGATAACGTCTAACTACTTGACAACACAATGAACTCTTGTGAACACTTGACTCGAACTGACTTAAACTGCCCATGCATCCCCTTATATACAACATTATTTAATCTAGTCAGTGTGTTTAGAAGTTTCTAGAATTTTCTAGAAACATTATTTAAAATGGTCAGTTGATTTTTTTACAAACAACTAAAAATCAACTGTCAACAACAATCTTTCAAATTAAGGTCCCTTCCTTTACGGTTATCCCGTTACACTGCCCCCTCCTTAGATTCATTCCTCCTGGAATGTTATTTCCTACATCGGAATCCCGCACACTCCCTGAGTCAGCCAAACCATCTTCTTGGAGTTGCTGCGCATCTCCACTGTGGTTTCCCTGGTAAGGCGCCAAACGATCATGATGGACCACGACGGGTTTCCCTCTGGGAATTTTCACGATCCGATAAATGACATCGTTAATCTTCTTCTTGATGGTGTAAGGACCTTCCCAGTTCTTTTGTAATTTGGGACAAATACCTCGACGCCGTCGGGGGTTATAGAGCCAGACTAAATCTCCAATTTGGTAACTCTTTTCCATTGTCCGTGTGTCATAGTACCTCTTCATCCGATCACTAGATAATTGTAGTTTTCCACGCACCAGGTTGTGTATATTTTCCATTCGATTCTGAAGGTCGGTGACATATTGTTCACGTGCCATTTCTTCACCAGGTTTACAACCAAACACCAAGTCACATGGTAGCCTCATTTCTCTACCGAACAGGACCTTCGCAGGCGTTTGGCCAGTTGATTCGTTGATGGCCGATCGAATTTCCATTATAAATAGTGGAATATGTCGATCCCAATCCCTCTGACAATCTGACACCACTTTTGACAGATAGTTGGTTATAGTCCGGTTCATGCGTTCCACCATTCCATCAGACTGAGGGTGCATCGCTGTGGTTCTCGTTTTGTGGATGCCTAATCTTTGGCAAACTTCTTGAAACAGCTTGCTCTCAAAATTTCTTCCTTGGTCTGAATGTAATTCTAATGAAACCCCAAATCGGCTTACGAATTCTTCAACCAATATATCTGCTAAAGTGGTAGCTTCCTGATTGGAAACTGCATATGCTTCAACCCATTTAGTGAAGTAGTCCATTACAACAAAGATGTACTTGTTTCCTACATCGGTCTGTGGAAGTGGCCCCAATACATCTACTGCGATTCTTTCAAAAGGACTTCAACCAGGTATTGCTGCATTTCCGCCTTCGGTTTTCGGTGCGGACCGTTACTGGCAGCACACGTAGTGCATTTACGACACCAATCTTTAACATCATTAGTGCAATTTACCCAGTAAAATCTATCTCGGATCTTTTGCAGCGTTTTCGTGATACCCAGATGTCCTCCAGAACTATCATTATGCATCTGTTTTAAAATTTTCGGTACAGCATTTCTTGGGACCACTATTTGTTTCCTTGTTTCTGTGCCCTCGGAATTTTCTACAAGTCTTTTAACGAGCCCTCCGTCCAAAATTAAAGAGTTCCATTGGGACCAGTATGCTTTTAAAGCAGGAGAGGATGAGGATATCTCTCTCCACAACGGACGACGGTCCATTCTCTTCCACTCCCTAATCTTTCTCAGAACGGGATCGTTTTCTTGTTGCTCCTTCAGCATAGAGCTCTCGTCTCCTGGCACAACCTTAACTAAGGCAAGTTTTTCCTCGTTCTGCTCCATACGGGTACAATGGGGGCAATCAGGTCGACATGGTCTTGTGGAAAGTGCATCAGCATTACGATGTCTGGTTCCAGGTCTGTGCTCGCTTTCAACATCATATTCCTGCAGTTTTTCGAGCCATCTTGCTATCTGTCCTTCTGGGTTCCTAAAGCTAAGTAGCCACTTTAAACTAGCATGGTCTGTTCTGATCAGGAATTTTCTGCCATGCAGATATTTATAAAAGTGTTCGACGGATTTTACAACTGCTAACAGTTCCCTCCGAGTTACACAGTAGTTCTTTTCAGCTTTCGATAAAGTTTTGCTGAAGTAACCAACCACTCTTTCCTTACTGTCTTGTAGCTGTGACAAGACGGCTCCAATTCCCACATTGCTGGCGTCGGTGTCCAGAATAAGCTTACCATCAGGAAGTGGATAAGCAAGAACAGGTGCTGACGTAAGCTGTTTCTTCAATATTTCAAACGCCTTTTGACATTCCTGATCCCAACAGAAGGACTTATCTTGTTCTGTCAAACGTGTCAAGGGTTTGGCGATGTCTCCAAAATTCTTGACATATCGTCGGTAATAGGAACAAAGACCCAAGAAACTCCGGAGCTGATGTTTGTCGATAGGGATTGGCCATTCCTGAATGGCTTGTATCTTAGCGGGGTCAACAGCAACGCCATCCTTGCTTACGTTATGTCCTAAATAGTTGACCTGTCTCTGGAACAAGTGGCATTTCTTAACATTCAATGTTAGATCAGCGTTCTGTAATCTTTTAAAAACTTCTTCCAGGTTAGATAAATGTTCCTTAAAGGTCTTACCCATTATGATGATGTCGTCTAAATAAACTAGACAAGTTTCCCAAGACAAACCCCGCAGGATGTTCTCCATTAGTCGTTCAAACGTCGCAGGAGCATTACAGAGGCCAAATGGAAGGACCGTGAATTGCCATAACCCTGATCCACTGGTAAAGGCAGTCTTTTCTTTGTCTGCAGGATTCATTTTAACTTGCCAGTATCCGCTTTTAAGGTCTAAGGTAGAAAACAGAGTAGAACCCGCCAAAGCGTCGAGGGCATTATCAATCCTTGGCAGAGGATAACTGTTCTTCTTAGTGACATCATTTAGCTTTCGATAGTCGACACAAAACCGCATTGATCCGTCTTTCTTTCTCACTAATACCACAGGAGAAGCCCACGGACTACTGGATGGTTCGACTATGCCATTTTGAATCATTTCTTTAAGGGCTCTGTCTGCTTCTTCCTTTTTAACTTGAGGCATCCTTCGGGGTACCTGTCGAATCGGACGTGCATCACCAGTGTCAATTCTATGTTGTACAACATCAGTTCTTCCCAGTTTACTTTTAGAACCAAATACAGGTTTATAACGGTAAAGTAGATCTCTTACCTGTTTCTTTTCTAATTTTGACAAAGAGGGGTCTAATTTTGTCATTAATTGTTCAATTTCGTTGGTCTCATCTGTTTCCGTAACATTTATCTTGTGAATTATGGCCATTACTGCTTCCCATTTCCGTGTCCTTTCGGAGAAGAGCTGGATGATCGTTCAAGTTGATAACTCGGATGGGTACCTCTTTGGCGGATCTTACAAGAGTCTTACCCACAAGGAGTCCTTTTTCCAATTCATGGTCATGGTTCTTCGGCTCTATCATGGCTGGGGCACCATCTGGCCCCAGTCCATCCAACCGCGCTGTGACGACACATTCGCAGCTTGCCGGAAGTTCGATATCATTGATTAGCTTAATCGAGGCATTGTCAACTTGTTTTCGGTGCAGGAATATTTCTTCATTACCAGTACGAAGGATACGTTGGCGAAGATCCAAATTAAAATCACAGTATAGCATAACATCCATGCCCAGAACAACATCTTCATCAACGTCAGCCACCAGCACTGAGTGAACAAGAGAGGTTGAACCAAACTGTAGCGTCACCTGTATCTCACCGTAGACTCTAGCAGAATCTCCGGTAGCGGTACGCAGTCTCCAACTGGTAGGCAACATCTTATTTCGCATAATGATGGTTGGTCGGACGATAGTTTTTGTAGCTCCAGTGTCTACTAGCATGCTAATATTCTTCCCATCAAGGAGGCCATCTACATATAAGCTGTCCATGTGATGTCGCAGAGTTGCCAATTTAATGGTGTGAGGGACTTCGGGAATGTTTAGGGTCGAAGTCGCCCTCCAGGAGTCGACCCGTTTAAAGTTTTCCTGCCGCTGGGGTACTTCAGCAGGAGAGTTTTCTTTATGGGGGCAAGTATTTCTTATATGGCCTAGTTCTCCGCAGTTCCAGCATCTCACTGGGCAACTTCTTTTTGGAGATAACTTCATAAACCTCTCTACTACCGCTTCAACGTCGCTAACGAAATGAACGGCATGGTCGTAGTTACCGGTGATTTCCCTTAGTCGAGCAACTCCACGTGAGGCCTCCGTCGCCGCCTCAAACTCCAAGGCAATGGTCAAGGCGTCCACAAGAGTCTTCGGCCGCGCCAACCGTACAGCGCGCTGCAACTCGACGTCTCGAAGACCATCGGTGAAGGTTTGGACTGCTAGGCACTCCAGGAAATCCTCCGCTGCATTTGAATACGCAAGTCGTACCATTCTTGCTACATCCGCTTCAAATTCCTGGATAGTTTCTCCATTTTTCTGTTTTCGGCTCTTTAACTGCATTCGGTACACCGGTTGTAGATGAGTTTGACCATAACGCATCTCTAGACGATTCACCAATAACTCGAAGTTTTCAGCTTCATCCGGTGTCAATGATTGCAAGACGTCTAAAGCTTCGCCTCGCAGAGCTACGGTTAGGGACAATGCTTTCTCCTGGGCTGACCATCCATTAGCTCTGGCCGCTGCGTCGAATTGTTTCAGGTAATTTGGCCAGGAAGTCTTCCCGTCGAAGGTCGGGGGTTTCATTGTCGTTCGCACCTGGGTCGTCTCCTCGTTTCTTCGTCGTTCGACGTCTGCGTGGCAGGTTTCCATCCTTCCTGCATCTCCGTCGCCGTGGTGGATGGTTTGGTTTTGTAGACAAGCGCTTTTCTATCTCGGACTGCACTTGCTGGTTGATCTCGTCTCTAAAGTTGGCCACCTGCTGATTTTGCTCGTCTCGCATGTTGATCACTTGCTGATTCATGTTGTCCACTTGCTGATTCAAGTTGTCTACCTGCTGATTCAAGTTGGCAACTTGCTGATTTTGCTCGTGTGTGATATTTGCTGGGAGAAGGAACTGGATAACTCTTCTGGTAGGGTAGACATCCGTTGTGATAGCTGGGACACCTCTTCGCGCTGGCTTCTTATCTGATTGGATAGCTCCTCTTGTTGGTTCGTCATTCGCTGTGATAGCTCCTCTTGTTGGCTCTTCATCTGACTGGATAGCTCCTCTTGTTGGCTCGTCATTCGTCCTGATAGCTCCTCTTTCAGCTGGGACATATCTTCGCGCTGGCTCTTCATCTGACTGGATAGCTCCTCTTGTTGGTTTGTCATTCGCTGTGATAGCTCCTCTTGTTGGCTCTTCATCTGACTGGATAGCTCCTCATGTTGCCGGGAAAGTTGTTGAGCTTGTTCTTCTTGTTGGTTCGTCATTCGTTGCGATAGTTCAGAAATTGCTTTTTGAACCGGGTCATCGAACTCCACAACGTCAGGGTCAAAATTATTACTTAGGTAGTATTCACGGAGCCTATTCAACAATACAGATTTGGTCCCAGTAGTTTCCAATTCTAATTCTTCGAGCTCTCTTCTGAGCTCAGCCACCAATAGTTCATTTATCTTTTTTCCAGGCATTCTTGTATCTTCACCCCACACCTGACACCAATTTGAAATACTTATGGGGGCTTTTTACACAATTTATTTACAAAATTGTTAAGATACACTGAACTCTGCTGGATAACGTTTAACTACTTGACAATACAATGAACTCTTGTGAACACTTGACTCGAACTGACTTAAACTGCCCATGCATCCCCTTATATACAACATTATTTAGTCTAGTCAGTGTGTTTAGAAGTTTCTAGAATTTTCTAGAAACATTATTTAAAATGGTCAGTTGATTTTTTTTACAAACAACTAAAAATCAACTGTCAACAACACTCTTTCAAATTAAGGTCCCTTCCTTTACGGTTATCCCGTTACAGTATCAAATTGCAAATATAAAACCTCGACTGGAACAGGTTAATGTAAAATATTAAATAGACGAGATACTCAAAGCAGAGGGTCACAAAGTTTTAAAATTACCACCATATAATTGTCAATACAATCCAATCGAATTAGCATGGGCAGATTGTAAAATGTTTTATAACAAACACATTTCTGCTCAGTTCTCATCAAAAGATAGAGTGATGTCCAGATGGAAAGCAGAAATTAACCAGAAGATAAGTGAAAAAGCTTCATAAGTAATGCCGAAGAAGAAATTAGAATCGATAGCCAGAAATTGATGGGTGTAAAAAATGTGGACGATGTGCCACCTTTTATTACAAATTTGAATTCTAATTCATCTGAAAATGAAAAAGATATTTGTGAAAGTGGCTACGAACAGATTCGTTAGTAAAGAAATTATTTTGATGGTTGTTAATTAAAAAATATTTTTGGATATTGGACCAAAAGCTAAAACTTCTTCTGACGTAGAGTATCCTCAATTCAATCCAACAAAAGTGTGAACTAAATCTGTGTTACACTTGTTGCAGTCAGTTCTACACCAGTTCAGGTTTTTGCGCCAATACGCATGTTAAAAAAAAATAATATACCTAAAGGAATATTTGAAGACGGAAGCTTCTAGTTTTAGATATTTACCAGCATGCAAACACATAAATGAAAGTACGTTCAATATTTTAAAACCTTTCAGGATTTTCACAAGGGTCCATCTTGGCTCCTATTCTCTACCCCATCTATGCTAGTAATATTCCTCATCTCTAAAATATCCAACTATACGCCAACGACACGGCCCTATACACCTTCACAACGTCGACCGAAATTCTCAACCAAAAAACTCAAAGACTGCTGGACCAGCTTTCCTTTTTTTGCAGCATATGGAGTGTCGCCCTCAGCCCCACTAAAACCCAAACCATCATCTTCATACACTCAGGTATGACAATGTTGTTAAACTATCAATAAAATATGAAGGCAAGCGTCCCTCTTAGGTGCTCTAAATGGTAGACCCTGAATATGCCACTTTAAAACCCTACTTCATACTTATAAAACGTTTATTCGAACTCTTGTCGATCATAAGGCCGTGCTATGCCCTGGCTTTCCTCAGAGACTGCTTCATTCGCTTTTTGCCACAGAGAGAACAATTACCTGCAAACCAAAACTCATAAACCACCTTTATTCAAGCCGCCTTTTCTACCAAATACAATAATACTTTACCTTTCGTCTCGATGTAAGACGCTACGACAAGGATTCATCACCCAGTCTCTACAAGGAACCAACATCACAGCCCATACCCCCTGGAATTGAGAACTCCAGAGAACTCCAACAACTCCGAAAAACAAGATCCCCCTGCACTCCTTAAGACTCCTTTGAACAGTAGGAGACCTTCGTACAGAACTCAACGACCTTCTTGAAGAGACCCCTTTTCCTACAAGTAGATACAGGACGACAGAATTACAAAAAAAAAAAAATTGAGCCCTTGACGAAGGTTTCTAAGGTTCCCTTAGTCCTTGCCAAATGGGAGGCCTAAAGTCGTAGAAAAGACGTCACAGTGTCAATCTCCCAAACCCACATTACACAACGTAGGATTACACAGTCACACACACACTCACACAATATTAAAGTATTTTGATTTAGTTTGAGCACGTTCCAGGATCCAGAAAATAAGAAAACAAAACCAAGGAAACCAGGAAGCGTGCATCGAATAGTATCAAGCGCCTGATACTGATTCCTTCTTAAACTCCATCATCCATCCCTGAAAAGGACAACAAGTCCTATAACAGGGTCCTTCAACCTAACATCCAAAACCCACCAATATTATATTTCTTTAAATCGATTATTCCCTGCAAACCATGTATATTTCAAGATAATGTATTGCTCAAAATAAAGTTTCGGCTAACCGTTAAAATTTTATTATTAGGGTTATCTGATTTGTAGCAAAATCAATATGGTTCTTTCCGATGACATGAGAATTCTTTATAACAAATTTTATTACCATGTAACCTTCCGTTCAGGAATTATAGCGACACGGACGAAGCAACACAAGCCTATCTTATAAATTACTGATGGTACTTACTAAATGAAGTCGAAACAATAAAACGATTTTAAAGCAAAAAATAAATGTGAATGGAAATCGTTTATAATATTTTAAAGATAATTAGATGGTAAAAGAAATGATACTAAAAAGAAATATAGTTAAAAAACTGTTTAATGTCCGTTAAATAAGTACAAAAGAAAAAAAGACAAATCGGTAAAAGCACTATTCTGGTCGAATATATGTAAAGCAAAAAAAAACAAAATTATTGCAGAGGATAATTTAATAGAACCCACAACTATTGGTTTCAGCAGGCAACATATAAGAGAAAAAGGTCCAATCTATCAATAATAATAATAATAAAGCTCCAGGAATTGATAATATTCAAAATTTCTGGTACAAAAAATTTGACAGCTTACACAAGCTAATGGCTTCAAAATTTACACACATTTTTCAACATCCAGAGGACATTCCAGCTTTTCTTACTCGTGGTTTGACTCATATGCTTCCCAAAACAGCTAACACACTGGATCTTTCGCAGTATAGACCAATTACATGTCTTCCAACGCGTTACAAATTATTAACATCTTGCATCACTAACCCAATTTACAGGCATGTCGACCAAAACAACATCTTAGCAGAGGAGCAAATGGGATGTAAACGTGGTCACCAGGGATGTAAAGAACAACTTATTATTGACTCTGTGATGCTAAAGCAAGCGCAAAAGCAGTGTCGCAACATCTTGACTGCTTTTGTAGACTACCGTAAGGCATTTGACAGCGTGCCTCATTCCTGGCTCATAAGCGTTTTAAACATCTACAAAGTACATCCAATCATAGTTACTTTTCTTGAAGCTTCGATGAAGCAATGGCGAACAAGTCTTCAAGTAAATATTAATGGTCAGTAGGTATATTAAGACTAACGACATTGTTATTCGCAAGGAGATATTCCTAGGTAACTTACTTAGTCCGCTGTGGTTCTGTTTGGCAATGAATCCACTTTCTACAATGCTCAACGACACTAAATTTGGCTTCAACCTAAAGGTCAATAGAAACACCAATTGCACCATTTCCCATCTTCTTTATATGAATGACATCAAAATGTGTTTAAAATTGGTCTTTGCTTATTTTATTAACCGACTTAACAAAAGGTGAAGGTTGTCAATTCGACCATTTTTTTTATGTGTGTTACCGAATATCTCGGGTATTTATAAGTCTTTTTGCATTTAAAAGAGTAGAGTGTCCGTGTTTGGTCCCATAGAAATTTGGTTAAGGTTTGGTCATCAATGTGGAAGATATTCCATGAACTTAGTGTTTCAAAATATTCGTTCTTGCTATTACTGACGTCTTCTGATGGTAAAAATTCTAATTTCACTAAAAATAATGTTTTTTCTTGACTCATTAATTTTTACTAAGTATTGACATAGTATTTAAACAAACCACTTTAACCACTTTACTTTAATCTTAACTTAACTTAACGTATAATTGACAATGGCTCAGGCACGCTTCCAGAGTTGTCCAAAATAAAACCGGGCAATGGTTGCGTACCATTCTCCATAAAAAAATTCCAAAAAACAAGTTTAAATTTTAAAGGGCCCACCTTAAATGCTAACTTTATTCTGATTTAATTAATTTATTTTTAAAGTAAACATATAACTTAATATTCTGTGGATATTCTAAGCGTCTACATGTTGCCTACAAAAAATTCAAATAGCACGTTTGTTTTTTGTATAGGCCCCTCTTCGATGCTAATTTTATTGTAATTTAATTATTTATTTTTAAAGCAACTATATAACTATTATGTGAATATTTTAAGCGTCTACTTGTTGCCGTTATCAATGTCGAACAAAAACGAGCAAAAACAATCACGTTTGTTGTATGTGGGTCTTCCTTTATTATTTGATTTATTTTTAAAATGAATGTATAACTTAATATTTTATGAATATCTCAAGGGTCTACCTGTTGCCGTTATCAATATTGAAAAAAAAACGAGTATAAAAATAGTTATTTATGAAACAGTTCGTGAAGTATGCTTTTTGCGCACGCACGCGATGTTATATATCGCGTAAGTGCGCAAAAAGCACTTCACGCACAGTTTCATACAATATTTTATCTACGATAGTCAAATAAAAAATATTTACAAGAAATCAATTTATTTTCAATTCATTTACAAGATACTAACAAAACTAATGCTCTCATAGCAACACCATGGCAACGCGAATGCTAAGGATATTTGATTTTATGAAGGTGTGTCAAAAACAGTGCGAAAAAGTAAATCCCATTTAAAATACATTGTTACTTCACGCACACTTTCAATCCTTCACGCACTGCTGTCTATAATGACAGTTTTCACGAACTAAAAATTGATACATAATATGAGGTAGAGTAGATAAAATCATTTATTGAATCGGAGCACCCCTAAATATTTATTTTATTTTTTTATTGTTATAGCGGCAACAAAAATACATCATCTGTAAAAATTGCTAGTGTCTATTACAGTTCATGAGATATAGCCTGGTGATAGACAGACGGATGAAAAGCGAAGTATAGAGTCCGTAAATGACGGCACTATAATATATATAATATAATATATAATAATTATTAGATACTGATGGTCATGAGTTTTGGAAAGGGTCCGTACAGTGGCATTGTGTTCCTCGCTTTCGCACTAAAGGTCAAAAACAAAATCGCATAGTGTTCTTACGGCTTATAAGCGTTAAAAAGGGTTTTTGCACCAAACCTTAATTTATTTATCACTTATTATTAAACTAATATATCCAAACCAGCAAGTACCAAAGAAACTAAAAAAACGAAGCTTCGCCAATTTCGTTGAATATATATTTTTTTACTTTATAGGAATCTTAGGTACATGTTGATATTTAAACGACTATTAAACTTTTAGCCGGATTAAGCTGGCATATCGTCTAAAAAATTTAAGGTCAATGTTAAAGGTTCATAGACCACCTAATATTATTTTTGTCTAAACTAACCATACAAAGGTTTCCTATGACCAATGGTTTAAGAGTTAGAGCCAAACTTTGGCGGTCATCCGTAATATCACATTTTACTTTTGCATCATGTTCATTGAATACAGGTTGTTTAGAACTTTAACAGTCTATTATATTACTTTTGTGAAAACTGGCAACAAGTGGTGTAAGTTCGTTGGGGTTCGAGAAGTGCATGCGCGATATACCGGAATCGAGCTTGACTTGGGGTACCTAATAAGTGAACTATTCCCGAAAATGAAATGACTCAATAGTTTTGTTTTTAAGATTGAACGTATTTATTGTTTGTAATAGTTATAACATTATTACAAGTTATTCACAAATTTCAAAGTGTTTTTTATTAACCAAAATATAAAATATAGAATCGGAAGATTACCAATTCCAACTATACACAATTATTAACACAGGTATTTACTTTCCTGCTAAGGCGGACACATGAAATTGTTGTCATGGATAATGTGGAGAAAAATTTTCTTAGTCAAAGGTGTTGATACGACAAATTGAAATCCCGACGGGCGGACACCTCAGTCGATACTCGATACCCAGCTGATCTGATTATAAAAAATCCCATAATAAATATCTATTGGCTTCCCTAAACGAACCACTACTAATGGTATGTAATAAAAAATTGTTTTAATAGCTTAATCATTATACCAAGTTTTAACTTTTTCAAAAGTAATTTTAAGATATTTAAAAAAAGAGCTCTAGCTCCCTTTGGAAGCATTTCGTATAGTTTATAGTGATACATATCAGTAGGATTCCTGGACAGTTTGTTAGGTGTATAACAAAATTAGGAACAAACTATACAAAAAGTAGATCACGGATTTCTGTGGTTTCCCTTTACATTGAGTATTATTAAAAATAAGAGAATGTTTTTTGTGGTTTATTTTGACCTCGACTTAATCATCCGCTTGCTCACCTAGCCCTGTACCCCCTTACTCACCCGCGCAACCATACTTCCCCATGCATCCGAAATGGAGACTTACCTTCATCTCCTTTCTTCCTTTTTTTTATTCTTACCACTACACCAACATACTCACGCACACACCTCCAGTAAAGCTTTGGTTTCCTAGGATAGCGATGCCGCAATAAAGCGGCCGTTATTTGACGGCCGTAATTTGACGGCCATTCAAGACGGCCTCTATCGGTGAGCACAGATGTAAAGTAAGAGCTTAACGTTATTGACCTCCTAAATCCATTTTTGTATTTGCTTTCGTTTTGTGTGTTTATATTTTGTTTTATATCTTGTGTTTAGTTTCATTATTTGACAATAATTAAGGTGTTTCTGTATTAAAAGCAAAAAATGGATGATTTGGACTTGGCAATGATAATATTTTTGGAAGACGATTCTTCATCGGAAGAAGAAAAAATATTACAGAAATTTACTAATAGAGATTGTTCATTGAAAAATGGGCGGGTAAAAAGCAAATACTTTAATTTTTTTTAAATTCCCAAGGTAATTAACTATATTGCTTTAGATGTTTCCTTCAAACAAAATAATAACCCTTGACGAAGAATAGGATTTTTTACGAACGGTTGAAATTGTAAATCCCATAATAAATGAAAATGTATTGAGCATAAAAAATATTTATAATTCCTAGTAACTTAAGGACTAAACTTTTATGATATGAATACAATAATATACGAAAAATACCTGAGGGGAATAATAGTTACAAAATCTTAAAAAATAAAATTTAAACTAAGATAAAAAATTCTACTAACCAGTTCCCAATTTCCGACTGAATAAAAATAAACAAACTCCACACCGGCACCGCTCCGAAGATAAAAAACGTTGACCGCAGTGTCTTCCACCGTTATGACGGCCGTCACCAAAATGCCGGTGCCGCTTTATTGTGTAGCGGTGTTGCCCACCGTTTTCTTAAAAACCACCCGTGGTAAAAATAATAACAACGTTTTATAGCGGCCGTTATATTACGGCACCGCTTTCCTAGGAAAACATAGCTTTACCTTCATTGTCAATCATAAGTTCCAGCAACTCGCACATCGATTTGCCAGCCCAAACAATCTCACTCAACAGTCTCCTTGTACCTGCCTATTTTTTACACTTTAACATTGTATGCTGCACAGTGTCTAAAGCTACACAGTACGGACACTCGGTTGTTGCAGCCCTTCTGAATCTGTGTAGGTACGACCAGAAACAGGACTGTCCAGTCAGTACCTGCGTCAAGACATATTTCCTAGAACGGTGCTTACACCCCAACCAGGTCCTTATAACTGGAATTAGTGACTTCGTCCTCTCAGCCACATTTTATGTCTTCTTCTACTTTGCTTGCCACATCTTAATACATGTGGCGTTCTCCATATTCCTTACTCTTTCACCGATGTCTTCGTCACAGCAACCATTGTCATTCCAATTGTCTGCAAGGATGTGTGCTGGCATATCAAATATCACAAAAAGTATGTAAAATTAATTCTTTATAAATTATATAACTTCTCTTAAAATTCTCTGTTGAATTAGCGAACAATTATTTATATTGGCAGTTACTTGAATATCTAATATATAGGAGAATGAATAAAATTGGGATAATTTTTTAATCACTGGATTCACTATTTCAACAGTAAGCGTAATAATTGAATTATTTCGACTCACTTATAAGCACTTACTGTGAATAAAATTGGTTGTAATGATACTATATAATCTCTATATGATGTTTAAAAGTAATACTAATAAAAAAAAGATGTAGGTATATAAACAAGCTTTTGCCTTTGTGTACACTTCGTTTTGTTGCCTTTGATAAGATTAGCTATCTATTAGTTTTAACAAAAAAGACACAGTTATATTAGTACGTATACAGAATTAAAGCGCTAAGGATGGTTAACAGTGAGATTAAATTAAGTTGTATCCAAGCACATACATACAACTCTACGTTATTTTGTTCGATTCAGACCCTTGTCGACGAAGAGTAATTGCTCAAAGGATCGTCTGCACTATTCGACTATTTTCTTGTTTTTCAGACACTCGAAGAGTATAATGAAATTTTACCGACTCCCAGTTGATGAGTCAAAGCATGCTAAGCAAATATTAATTTTGGATATGTCAACATTCCCCGTAATAGGGTTAACACAATAATATACTACCAATAAAATTGTTTCTATTTAAAAAAAAGTTTTTCATCTATTTTTAACAAATAGGAATAAATTTAAATTTTAAAAAAGTATTTGTTACGTATATAATTTCTATGTATTCTTACTTTTCTTTTGTATCATCTATACAATAAATTGCTCGAGCTATAATTTATTAATAATTTTGCAATAATTTTTCTGTGAAATCGGTTCTAAAAACATCAAAATTCACAATTTGTGTTTCCGGCATAAAACCACACCCTGTATAGCCTTTGCAAACGCTTAGGTTTATAAATTAATTTAATTACTCACATCATTTATTTTCTGAGCAAACTACTATCAAGTTTATTGATAAATGCTTTACAAATCCCGTCGCTGTTCCGGTAAATAATTTAACTTTCTTGAATCTTGTCAAGTCCGTAAAAACTTATTCAACCATGCTAGAATATTCTAGAATAAAGAAAAAAATTACTATCTTTCTACACAACTGTATTCATTAATGTCATCGTAAAATGTTCACTGTTTTAATAAAGTGTAATTTGTTTAAAATTGTTAAAAAACATACAAAATTTACCGAAAATAAGAAAAGCGTAACTCTGAATACCAAGTAAATATTATTTCATTTCATTCACTAACATGACCTTAAGGAGAAAATGAGTGCACTTTAACTACTTGAGCATTCAATAGCTTAAGTGGTTAAAGCATGCCTGCGTATAAGGCAGTGATGGTGGGTTCAAGGCCCAATTTCTCTTTAATGTCATTTTAATAATTTGTGGTTTGTATAATTTCTAAATTTTAAAAGATCAAAGATTGACTCTGTCAAGTAAGTCAGCTAACAATAATTAAATATTTAAATAAAATTAAAATAAATAAACAAAACTTCTAACGAAGCTTGGTCTGTTAAAACCCAGAATAATTCCTTGAAAAAAAAACAATAAATTTTTGACAGCTCGGACTTCTTAAATAGTATATATTCTTTACCACAAGCTGTTCCAGCACCAAAATTTTTTTAAAAAAATTGTTTATACCTATTAAAAGAGCGTAATTTGCACTTTTTTAAAATATATTTTTCATAATTTGCACCCTCGTACTTTTTTTGATAAATTTTAATAAAAATTTGCTTTACTTAAACCAAATTAAAATGCTTATTTCTCACTCCCTAAAGTGCAAAAAATTTGCAATTTTAATTTTCTAATTTGCACCATCGTAAAATTTGCGAAAAACGGTAACAATTATTATAAAAATTAATAAAATTATTTCCGGACTGCTGTCAGAAATAAGTAATGCGTTCACTACTGTTCAAAGAAACATTTTTTTTGTTAAAAGTTTGAAAGTGTCTTGGTATCACTTGAAGAGTTGGTATGCCACATACAGACGACTCAGACCAGAACATAGAGAAAATATAACAGAGTAGACCATTATAATGGACCAGACCATAAATATCATAGTATAAGAGAATATACCAACTTTTTAACTAAAACGAACACACTTTCAACGGTAGTGAACACATGCGCAGTTATTTATTTCTGAACGTACATCAGCCAGGAAATGGTTTTTATTAATTTTTATAACATTTGTTACCGTTTTTCGCAAATTTTGCGATGGTGTAAATTATAAAATAAAAATTGCAAATTTTTGGTAAAAGGCGCATATCGGAATACACTTTAGAGAGTAAGATATGAGCATTTAAATCTGGTTTAAGTAAAGCAAAATTTTAATCAAGTTTAACAAAAAGGTACGAGGGTGAAAATTATAAAAAATACGTTTTTGAAAGGTGTAAAATTAAACTCTTTCATTAGTTATAAAATATTTTTTTTTTTTTATTTTTGGGGCTGGAACACAGGTGGTTTATTTTTTAACCTGAGCCATTTAAAGAGACCGAAGCCCGATAAAGTTTTGTGTACTAACTAGTCGATCAAAACCACCGAGTTCATCTATAAAAGCAAACAAAGCAAAATTCGAAATTTCTGAACCAAGCAAATTGTATGCCCTTTTTTTAAATCACAGCAGGTTCCATTCAAGTAATTTCAAGGTTATCCTAATGTGTGTTAATATGTTCCAGTATTAATATATTCGTTTATCCTTTCAAAATATCTACTTACTTTATGGGGACGCACGTGAAGAATATAAGTCTAGGAAAACTGGGTTAAACTATTTGAATACTTACAACGAACAGTCTTAAATTACTAGGAAGGTTATTTTTGCTGCAATATTTTATAGAATCTATAAATTTATATTTTAGGGACTCATAATTTAGTTAAATGTATATTCGTAGTCACTTGGCAATTCAGGCACATAGCTATGTGACTGGGCTATTTTAGGCACATAGCTATGTGCCCGTCACTTAGAAGCGCGTCGAGTATCGATCCATCATTTCTCTATGTGACTGATTTTAGCCCGTAGTCACATAGCGATTCCGGCACATAGCTGTGTGCGGAGGACAAGTCAGTCACTTAGAGATTTATCAAATTCAAGACCATCGCATCTCTATGTGACTGATTTTAGTCCGTAGTCACATAGCGATTTCAGCACATAGCTATGCGCGGAGAGAAAGTCAGTCACTTAGGATCTACCAAGTTGAGGGCTATTACATCTCTATGTGATTGAATTTTAGCCGCAATCACATAGCGATCCAGCCACATAGCACGGGGAAACTTGGAGAGATTCGGAAAAGTTCATTTATAAATTAAAATTGAATTTTTTTTATATATTTTTTTAATGCTTACTTTTTATTAAGAAATACTTTTTTCTTTTAAATAAATTGAAATAGAAAATTATTAAACATATTTTGTGTAATAATTTATATTATACGACACATTTATGAAAAAAAATCTTTGCATGACGTATACAAATGATTTAACAAAAAACGTTATCATTTTTGGAAAAAAGTATTTAAGTTCTTCAATTAATATACGTTTTAGATAATTTAGTAACACTTCAAAGCATTATCTAATGGTAAACTAATGTAAACGTAGTATACTGCATTAAATTTTTTAAAATCATGTGGAATTTTCATCATAGATCCAAATTCTCCCATAGATCCAAATTCCGCCATAGATCTGCACTTTTGGTATATTGGCACTAATTTAGGTCATAATTTGCAATTCAGTCAAAAACAACTATTTAAAAATTAAACTCATATTTTCAACAGATTTATTAGTTTTTGCAATATATTGGAAATCTAAAAAACATATTTAACACAAGAAAAGAGTTATTATACTCATGAAGGGTACCTAACAGTAAACTTACTGTCTGAAAGCTTTTTGTATTTTATTAGCAAAAACCAAATTTAAATCTTTACAAACAAACGCGGTTCACTTGGCGGTAAAGAGCTTTTAAATCCGCTTTAAATAATTTCTTTAGTTAGGTACTTTAAATAATGTTTAATAATTTTATCTTTCCATTTAATATACCTATGAATTGCAACTAATAACCTTATATGTGCTTGTATATAGATCGTTCTATTTTTTCATTACCATAATTATGATTTTTGCGGTTTATCTCAAGCTACAGGTGGTTTGAATTTTCACAAGGTAGTTTCCGTTTTGAAATTACTTTTTGCAAAATATGCCGATTTCTTTGAAGATCTTCAAATTTATTTAAGTAAAGGTATTTAGAATTTATTTAAACTTTTTAATAATAGGTAGGTACAGTTCTAAGTAGATCGTAATAGTAATTATAACCAATGTTAATTTTTATGAACAAAAGTAAATAGCAAAACTATTAGCTAAATTATATATTAACTATAATAAAAGTTTTAATATTATTTGTAACCATACAATTTTTTTTATTTACAATGCAATTTTCCTCAGTGTATACTCGGTAACAGGTGTCGTTGTCTATCGATCTTCCTGTAGGATTCGCACGCATGCCCAATTCCGCTTCCCCTTCATAAAATTGTAGTGGCGTCAGGACGCATTTTCAATCGGGGAGTGGTGAGTTATCCATCAAAACTAGTTCCGTAAATCATTTTCTAGACTGACAGTGATACTAAGTTTTACAAAATGATAGTGCTTTTTATAACCGGTGATATTTTCTAAATAAATACCGTCCATATTTGTACCGGGATAGGGGTGGTGCGGAAGAAACGATGCGGGTTTGCCCCTCTTAGTTTTGATTAGAGCCCTTTTGCGGTGCTTTTCGACGCGTTCCGGATCCTGCGGAAGGACTGTAGTCCTGCAGGTTGTTTACCTGTGGCTGCGACATTTTCCAACTTGTTGCTGCTAGCAGGTTTCATCTATTCCGGCATCAGTCACTTGTTTTTCTACACGACCACCTGCACTGATTCTCTTCTTTTAAAAACAACAATCAATACAAAATGCCGCGGTGTTACATGGTAAAAAAACAAAGCAACAAGTATCAGCCGGGTCAAAGAGAAATGTGGGACCATAGTAATTCCTCTTCTTCTTCTCATGGTGCACTGGAAAGTCCAACTGAAGGATGCGTGGCACCACTGTGCTACACGTCGTTGACAAATCGAACAAGTAAGTAACCCAACAGAATAATAAATAATTAACACAACTTACTAGGCATATAATTATTCGAATTAAACTAATTTCTACTTCTAAATCAATTTAATATTTAAAACAAAGTTGAAAGGTAAGCGCTATACAGCTCGAAATTTGAAAAATACTAAAATTTTGGATTTTTAATTTGGTTCATGGACATTTTTAAAAGTTTTAATTTACAATTTGTAAAGATTGTCCATTTAATACATGGCATAAAAAAGTTATTAATGTCTGACTCTTTGTAAAAAGTAACGCATAGAGATATTTCCTAATATTTTTTATATTGAGATACACAAGTAGGTGTACCGGTTGGTACAAATACTTATTTAAAACTAGCTGTTGCCCGCGACGTCGTCTGCGTGTAATTCGAATAAAATCAAGGTCTTTATGTAAGCACACGCCTGAGTAGCTCGCAGATTGCAGAATTTTTTCAGACTTAAATGACATTTATCGTTATATTTTGGACAATTCACACAATATCTTTATAAATTATAGCCTATATGTTATTCTGATCTATAAGCTACATTACTGTAAAGTTTCATTAAAATCCGTTTAGTAGTTTTTGCGTGAAAGAGGAACAAACATCCATACATCCATACATCCATCCAAACAAACTTTCGCCTATATAATATTAGTAGGATTAAACTATTACTTTCTTTGGTATTACAGAGTACCAGAAATAACATAATTAAGTTTAATATTCTAATATAATCCCAAGTTTGTACATTTCGATTCTTATGTTTGGCTGTAGGTAACTCTAAAAATAGATGCTCGTACCCAAGAAGTACTTTTTACTTTCTTATCAAGCAATCAAACTGTAGTAACAAAAACGTACAAACAGAAGTTAAAACTTTGCTTTAATTGTTAGAATTTTTTCTAACAATATAAAATATTACCTATTTTTATAATTTTTGTCATTTGACGATTTTAAACAACCACTTTACACATTAAAATAACTCCAAACTGTATTAAACATAATAATTTTTTTATTCATTGTCTATACACAATCATTGTACTCTTAACAACTAAATCATACAAGTTTACATCTATGAGAGTACGTCCTTTTATTATGTAGCACTTAAGTTAGTTCGTATTTATTGTTGTAAAAAAGACCAATGCAACCATGTGCAACGAGCATAGAATGATTATTCTAATTGGCCACTCATTAAGGATATTTCTTAAAATCATACATTACAGAATTTCCCAAAAATGTGAAATATATATAGGATCTAAACAACTTAGTTTCAGAACCGGCTTAAGAACTAGTGAGGGTATAGTAACAACTCAAATATTAATTCTGAATCTCTCAGATCTGAACAAAGATGTCACATTATGCTTCATCGACTATCAGAAAGCATTTGAGTTCAACATCACAAACTCATTCAAATCCTACGAAAGACCAAAAAGATATCTGTTGTATAGAAGGTCTGTACTGAAATCAAACAGCAGAACTAAAGGTCAGGGTCTGACAATGATGCCTTCTCTCCCCACTCCTCTTTAATTTAGAATCTAAAAGCATCTTTTAAGAATGGCTGGCAGAACTTTATATAGGTATTAAAGTTAATAGAATATTGGTCAATAATATACAGTATGCGGACGACACTGTTCTAATTTCGGACAACAGAAAAGACTTGCAGGAGGTTCTTAATGCATAGGTAGCAGAAGCCAAAACTTAGGCCTGAATATCAACACCAAAAATACAAAATTTATTATAGTCTCACGCAATCCGAAGGAACATCAAGATGCAAGTTTAAGTCATAACAGTTGTCCAATAAAACAAGTACGCAAATTTAAATATTCAGGCACGTGGCTGTGTGAAGAGTGGACGTCCGGCCTGGAAATCAAATGTCGAATAGAGATGGCCAGAAGAACTTTTATGGAATTCAAAACGGTTCTTACCTATACCGAATTTGGCCTCAATCTAAGAATCAGATTTCCAAAACATTACGTGTGGTCAGTGTTGCTCTATGGAATGGAGAGCTGGGCACTAAAAGTAAACTTCATGTACAAACTCGAAGCATTCGAAATGTGGATATACGCTGATACTAAAAGTCCCATAAACAACTAAAAATACATACAAACGAGGAAATCCTACGAACAATTAGCAGAGGTCGCAAATTACTAAACACCATTAATCGCAGGAAAGCAGCATGTTTAGGCCACGTAATAACCAAAGATATCAAATATTACAACTGGTAATCGAAGAAAAGATCGAAGGGAATAGAGTAGTTGCTAGAAAGAAAATGTCATGGTTCAGAAATGTGAGGCAATGTACCTATTGTTTATAATTACCCATACACATCCGTATTAATAATATAATTATATAAAATAAATGAAATAAACTAGCTTCTGAGTGTCTTAGAATAAATAAAATAAAGCCGAGTTAGAAATGTCATAAAAATATTTTTCTCTTTTTCTTTCAAGCGATGTTTTTCCTTGTACAAAACCTACAACTGTATGCAGTCTGTGTAAGGCACGCCAAAAAAAGTTTTAACTTTTAAAACTGAAGTTTGAGAAAATACCTAGAATATACACTCTACAAATTAATATTACAAATCACTTGAGAAAACAGTTTTAAGCTGTTTAAATTGCAGATTTTAGAAAAAAGTGCATTTGGTGAAATAGCTTTTTAGGTTACCTACACTTATTATATATTACTAGCTGTACCCGGCGCGCGTTGCTACGCCAGCAACTAAAATAAATTTAAGAAAAATAAAAGAGAAGAAGAGATAGAGAAGGAAAGAAAGTTTATAGTTTTGTTTTATATCGCACCAAAAATATATTTTTCGAACTTATATTTATACGAATTCGTGTAGATATCTATTAATCAGTATTGAATTTGATACATGGAAGCGCCATCTGGTGGTAACTTCCATAAATACGAATATCATATTCATCTAACCCATTAAAAATACATCATCATACTGATTTTCCTGACAATAGGGTGAACGGGACAGAAGTTGCTAGTCTGCAGTGCCACCTGGTGGCGAGTGGCATCAATGAGCATATCATACAAATCTTCTCCGTGGAAAAATACATATACATACCAATTTTCATGACATTCGGTTAAACGGGACAGAAGTTGCTAGTCTGCTGCGCCACCTGGTGGCGAGTGGCATCAGTGAGCATATCATACAAACCTTTTCCGTGGAAAAATACATATACATACCAATTTTCATAATAATCGGTTCAATAGTTTTTGAGTTCATTGAGTACATACAGACATACAGACATGCAGACATACAGACAAACATTCATTTTTATATATATAGAAGATAGAAGATTAACTTAATATAAATAAATTCTAATACAATACCTACTTTTTGATCACGAGTGTTTCTTTTAAACTTCTTTTTCTTAAATATATAGAATAAATAAATAATATTAAAGCTGATGGTTGTCTTATAAAATACCAAGGAAAAATAGTCACTCAGACTGAATATCTAAATTTTAAGCTGCAAATGATTTCAGCTACAGATTTCTGGTGTCATTTTTTATTAAATATATTAATGGAAATTGTATAACCTTACTGTAGGACTGTAGGTTGTACACTTTTACCGAGGTTTTAAATTTACGAGAAATAACCAAACGCATCGTCCATACCAGTGGCGCTGATGTTAAATGTGCAAATACCCCAGTAATAATTATTTCGGATAGATATTTATTTTAATTTCATACATTATTTTGTAATCTTCATAATAAGAATATTTTTTAATTGAATAAAATGTATATAAATTTTTAATTCAAAATAAAACAACGATACTGAACAGTTTTAATGATAAAATCCTTTAAAATAAAGCGTATTATTTTGCTCCAAACATCGTTTGAATTCACTACTTTTGCTGTAATTACTCGTGGTCGTGGAAAACCATTTAAATCTACTTTCACAGATTCGTTTATACAAAACCAACTACGACTTAAAGCGCAGTATACCCTTTTATAAATCTTGTTTTGTTCAGAATCAGATCACTAATTCGGGGTAAAAATTGCAAAAGGGTCGAAATGCACCCTTATAAAGTGTGCTCGACGTACGCTAAGCGCCTTCACATGCACACTCATGTTTAAGGTGGAAGGAAATAAAGGGCCTTAGTCAGAGGGGTGCTGATTACAGAGTTTAAGGGTCAATGGTTAGTTTAGTTTTTCTTTTAGAAAAATTCTAAAATAAAATCACTGCATATCTTTTATTATTGATAACCTAATTATTTTGCGATATTTCTCATTGGAATTTTGAAATGTAGAAATAACATAAACAAGAAAATGACATTAAGAATAAATCGAAAAAATGTCACATCCAGCTGGACTCAAACCTGCATTTTTTTTGCAGTAACGCTCAGACAAAAATAAAAAAATAAGCTAGAAATGTGAAAAGAAAGAGTACAAATCTAAAAACAAACAGAATAATAAAGACGAAACAAAAAAAAAGCACTTTAATCATATAATTTATATGTATGTCAGATAGTAATCTACCTCTTTCATACATATTTAATGTTTTATTAAAAAAAATATTGCCCTTGAAAAGTTTTAGATTTATAAATATTATTTAACAATAAATTTTAATTTATAATTATAATATTAATTGTTATATCTTATCTAATTAAATATAGTAAAACAACATCACAGCATATATCCATTAGTAAAGTAGGTCACATAATAAGAAGACAAAACAATTAAACAATTAAAAAACATGTGTAAAATTAAATGTTTAATGTATATATTGCATCATATTATGTACTAAGAATACCTAAACATTAAATTAAATACCAAAATAAAGCAGAATATTAAAAAAACACTTTGTACCTATGTTTTGATTTCTCGGGTAATAAGTAACTGGTTTTACGTTTATCCTTGAAAGACAGAAATGCAAAAATTTTAAGTTTTAGAAAGAAACGAGAAATTGTGAATTTTAAGGGATACGCCAATTCAATTTTCGATTTTTTTCTTTATGTTGGTACACATGTCCCTAATATATGTTACTTTTTACAATATCAGCCATTTTGCATGGTTAGTTTCGGTTTGTCAGACAGAAAGGTTCGACGTGTTTTGGTAGACTCTTCTTTTCAACTTTCGAACTAAATGGATGAAAGAGTTTTGCATTAAAAACAAAATAAAGTGAGCACGTCAACAACTGATGAAAACGAATTACTATTAGGGAAGTTGCTTAGGATGTTGGATCATTTTATGTGATTGTATCGGATGTTTTGGGCATGAAACGTGTTACAGTTTATTCCAAAACTGATCAATTTTTGACTAAAAATAACGTCGCATGATTGCTCAGGAGCTGTTTTATACCGCCAACGACGATCCAGATTTCTTCAAAAGAATCATTACTGGTTTTGAAACATGGGTATATGACTATGATATCGAAACCAAAGCAATGACAGCGGCGAAAGGAGCCAAGACCGAATAAAGCGCGTCAAGTTCGGTCGAATGTAAAGGTTTTGCTCACTGTTTTCTTCGATTACAATGGCGTAGTGCATTATGAGTTCTTGCTACAAGGTTGTACGGTCAACAAGAAATACCACCTAGAAGTTATTGCGCGACGTATTGCCACAATTGAGAAGATAAAGGCCGCATCGAAAAAAGAGCTGATAAAATCTAAAATATATCTAAAATCGAGTTCCAGAAGTGCTTCGAAGGTTAAAAGAAAAGCTGGCACAAGTGTGTTTTATCTGAGGGGGATTACTTTGAAGGGGACAAAATAGTTATTGGTGAATAAATATATATTTTATTAGTTATTCAAAAATTCTCGTTTTAATGTATTTATTTAATCTGTTTCGTCACCGTATATAAAGAAGAACAGTAGGATCACTCTGTTCCATGTTACAGAAGCTCTCGGCAAGCATTTCGGTCTGCATCGTTGTTAGCGTTGTCACCGAAAAACTTATGAAATCGGTCGATTGATACAATAAAAAAAGAAATCGATAGAATTAAAACAATGGAGGCAAATTTAAAAAAGTGTTTATTTAATAAAAAAAAGTTTAAATTGAGTTACAAAAAAGTTAAATAATTATGAAAGAAAATTTTAACGGTATATCGGTAGATTATTGTCTAAATCGGTATATCTACTAAAAAATCGGTAGTGTTGGCATCGCTGTTAACAAGGTCGCTGTTAACAAGGTCTTACAAAACTACACAAAAAACGTCGGCAAACCGAAGCGAAATGTGGAACTTCAAAGTCGGCGGGCGTAATGATCCTACTATTCTTTTCTATATACGGTGGTTTAGTGTTAACTTCACATAGCAATACCACGACAAGTACGTTTAAACATTATACATATTATAGGTATTCAAAAGTTTTTCACAAGCTCACAAAATTTTGACAGCTACGTCGTAGCATTAGCATTTCATACAAGAGAATATTTTGATGCACTTTCGTTTAATTAGTAAAAAGCAAATGACTTCTTCTAGATTTAAGAATACCGTAAAACATTTCCACTTCAATAATTAAAAAAATTTGAAATAAATTTAACTTTTAATACCTATTTGTCTCTTTAATAGCTACAGATAGCTTTAAGTCCTAGTTTATTTTAAAATGTTTTCTATCAATCACCTCTAGATATGATATATATTTATTTATGACCTAATATTTGGCAATAAAAGCTTAATCAAACAAGCTGACGCATCTTGCATTTGACTTTGACTTGAAGCATAAAATAGTATATTGTGTAGGTATCTTGTAGGAAAAGCGATACATTCCTGGACGACAATGTAAATTGTTGACCGAGGCGTTTAGCCGAGGCCAAAAAACATTGGATTCCGGGAATGTGCTTTTACTACGAGATACACACATTATTTTTTTTTTGAAATCGGATTAAATATAATCGTAACTTAAGAAAGTTTTATATATGCACAACTGTTTTTGATTACCATCTTATTTTCTATGAAACCGTTTCGTTGACATTGTTTGTTAATCATGATTTATTAGTGTCACAAAAGTGTCAGTTCGGTTAGTTACATATTGCTTAAAATATTTTAAATTATATTTAAAAAGGACAGTGACGATGATGTCCAGAGGTGCAAAACGCCTCCAGAGTTACTAAACACCGCTACTAATATGGTTTTAAATTTATTGCCAAATAAATCCAAGGCAAAATATGGGTTTGCTTATAAACGTTTTTATGGATCATTCCCGTACAGTACGGAAAAAATGTTCCCGTACCTTACGGAAAAGTTCGTTGCCCAGCAATGGTGTATTTTGCGGCTCCAATTTCATCCGAGAAACTAGACATTTCCAAGCGATTTCATAAAAAATTATTACTTTAACTTAAATTTATGATTACATTCAGTTGACGGTTAAAAGAAACTGGTTTTGCATTACGCATTTCGAACGTTTACGATTAACGAAATGACCAAAATAAATAAGAGTAAAGTACGTTCACATTTAGTGTACCTTAAATTATGCATGCAGGATGTAAAAGTACCCACTGATAAAATCAAAGCAATAAAATAATTTATGATCTCAGGTAGCATGGCAAAGGGTCGGCTGAAGGAATATAAGGAAAATAAATTTATTCATGTAAAAAGCTTAAAAATAATTTAGTGGTTAAACTGCTAACAAAACAAAATTTAATTATTATTAATTAACAAATTCATAAGATATTCATTCAATAAAGTTAATTCGACTGATTTTATTATTTTTATATTTAAACATCCTTGTTTTTTTTTCAATCTTAGATGATATTTCCATACATCGAATTTCAATATAAATTTCGATTTGAAAATATTTTAAGATACCTTTATATAAAGTAGGGTTTAGACGCATAATGTATAATTAATTTACTTGTAAATATCTTTTCGATTGCAAGAAGGATTAGTAGAGGCGCGTATTATAATAGTTATTTGTGACACAAGGACAGAAAATGACATTTTGCAAGAGCGAGTAAAGTTGTGTAGCCGAGGTGCGTAGCACCGAGGCGAAACAGTACGAGCACTTGCAAAACATTTTCCGGACGTGTAACACACACTATTTTTTGGTCCGACTAATTTTTAATGTTTTCAAAAGTTCTGTTATGTTCAAGAGTTGACCGCTTGTGCTACCTAAATTAAGACCAGTGAGTAGAAGACAGCCGACAGACTGTCAGCTGGTTTGACGTGATCTTCGGGTAGATATAAGCGCCACATTGAATGTTAATATTATAGTTGTATAATAACTTGTTTGATACTTAATATACGTGTTCAGCAGTTATTAGTGTTTTAATTAACATATGTTGCAAACACAACAGGTTCAAAAACTTTTTACTTTGTGACATAAAAGATTGGATGTTTATTGACATCTATTGCACGATTAAAAGAATTAGTAATAAGAAATGATTTTCTGATAATCGATTTCAAGATCCTTAATTTTTATACATACAAATACTGTGCTAATAAGGGGGCGTCCAAAAATTACGCGAGGTGTTCAGAGGGGGGAGGGGGTCAAGCTTAATCTTTCTAAATCTCACTTGGGGGAGAGGGGGGTTTTACCAAATATCACGTAATTTTTTTTACAAAAATGCTTCTAGAATGAAAATACGGCGCGAAATTTCACACAATAGTGTTTGTCGTATTTGTCCAAACCCAACATAGCAGCACCACTGTGGCTACTGCCCATGGACTGAATTAGAATAAATATTATTGATTTTTAGTATCAAATACTAGTCATTGCTAGTTTTTAAGTAAAAGAAATGGAACAAATTATGTTCTTGAATTTTTTTTTAAATCCAACGCGATTACAGTTAAAATACCAAGTTTTTGAAAATCTCACGTGAGATTTGGAGAGGGGGGAGGGAGTTACGGAAAATCTTATAAAATCTCACCAGAGGGAGCGGGGGGGTCGAAAAATCCAGAAAAATGCCTCACGTAATTTGTGGACGCCCCCTAAGCAGCACAGTAAAAATTGTTATATTAAAAATATTAACATTAATATCTAATAATTTTATATAAAAATAGCAGAGACAATGAACTGTTTTCATAATCGAATGATAAGTAGTTGTAAATTGACATAAATGTCAAATTTTATAATACAAGTTGTGAGAGAAATTAAATGTAAATTAGAATCCTGCTTACCTTTAGAAAAAGTTATAGGTAAGTTTAGTATATTATACTCTGTTTTTAAATAAATTTAATTAAAATTTGTATTATTCATTATGTATTTTTGATGACTTAAAATTTAAACTCATAGCGCCATCTCTTAAGATAATCTAAAAGCTACTTTGCCGGTCTAGGCCGGAAAATGTCATTTTTCGGACGATTTTAAAGTAATTAATAGTATTGTTTCTGGACGAAGGACCAAAAAATTTATTTATTAATTTATTGCTTATCTATATTTCTTACGATAGGTAAATGGAGTTATAATAAGGGTCGTCGGCTAAAATGGTCTTTAAGTAAATAAGTTGTTAGTTGTTGGTGATATTGAATAAAATATTGTTACAATGTGGTGTCCGTGGAATTGTGGTAACGATAACAGAGAAGAAGCTCCTCTTGAAAACTCTCATTTAGAAGAAGCTGCTTCCATTCAAGCGAAAAAAATAGTTAATAATGTTTTTTTTTAACTTTAACCGATAGGCAATATAGGCATATGCGTAAAACCGAAGCTATAGAAGAAACTGCCGCTTTGACTAGGATACCAATTGCAACCGTTCCAAAAATTGTTAATAATACAATACTTCTGAAACCTATAAGAAGTGGCAGTAGTGTTTCTAGACAGTTAGATGATGCAGATAAATACATAATTCGCCGTAAAGTGTACGATATGTATAAAGAACATTTGGTGCCGACATTAGACAATCTTCTTAATAAACTCAAACTTAATTTTAACAAATAACGACTATATAATACCTACTAAAATAGTTAAGCTGACTCTGAACGTTTAGGTAGATAATCTTTTTGGGTCAATTCCTGAACAATATATGTTCACAAGAGGTTGCTTATTTTTACTGCCCTTATTAAAATGACTTTTATAATAAAGGTACACTAAATGTGAACCACTTAATGAATTAGAAAAATACTCAAAGTATAAAAAAAACTCCGATAACTCGTTATAGTGATAACATCTCAAAATGCTCGTGAACATTGTTATAATTAACAATTTTAATTTAGGAGATAATAATAATTTTATAAGAGATAAATCTGAATAAAATCTAAGTCAAATACGGTTCTTTATAACTGTTTATTAAATATTATATAATTAAATATAGGTGTGCTTAAAATTACATATTTTATATTATTTATAACCGTATTCAAAACATCTTATGCCAAATTAAAATAATATTAATTTCCTTTTACACACACATTATTTGTGTATCTACAAAACTAAACCTAAGCAAAATTTTATCACCACATTATTATACAGTCTTAAGAGAGATCAAAAGGCGTTATAGTATGCACGATGGTAATGATTTCGTGTTTAACCGTCGACGACGTTACAAAGGCCTTTACTGACTCAATTATTTCTAATGGATTCTGATTAATCAGATACATATCGGTGCGAAATTATCAGAAGTGATTTCATCCTTGCGATCAATATTAACTCTGGACGAAAATTAATTAACTTTACGAATCCTCTAATTAAGACGAAATTAGTGGCAGTAAAGAAAAATAACTTTTGTATAAATGTAAAAAAATAAGTTTTTTTTGTTTACTCAAAAGAATCTTAGAGAGTCTAAATAGTATATTACGCTACAAGGGACGAAAGTTGAATTTTCGGCCCTGCGCGTCACGTTGCCCGAGGCGAAAAGCCGAGGGCAACATGACGCGCAGTACTGAGATTTCAACTTTTGGCCCGTGTAGTGTATACTATTTTTCTTCATACCTCGGTCGAAAGTACTTGCGGAACGAGCGAAGCGAGTGCAGCTGGTCTTGGACAGGCATCAAATACATTCGAAGAGTCAAGTTTTGTCATTGATGATTATTTTTAAGGTTATAGATAGAAATAGAAATGACACGAGAATAAACAGTCCCTAGTAACAAGTGTAACTACGCATGAGAAATTTTTCCTCCCGCCGTAAACAGGGAGTAAATGTTAAAGACGACAAAACATCATGACGCGCAGGGCCGAAAATTTAACTTTCGTCCCGCTGTAAACAGGGAGTAAATGTTAAACTTTCTTCCCTGCAATTAGGGACGAAAGAACGTACTTTCGAACGAGGTATGAAGAAAAGATTTTTTTTCCTAGAATAGTGTAGATGTAAGTTAAAGATTATAATCGATCTAAAAGATCTTTTGAGTATATCTATTAGTCCATACAGTAAATACTTTTAAAAAAGTCTATTATCCGCGTAGGATGTACGTTTATAACCAGATCAGGCTCTAAACCTATCTCAGACCTGTCGTTGACTAACAATTACTTTATAGTTACAGATAATATGTTCAGCCGTTTCATCTATATACTCACAGAATCTGCATATTCCACTGTTCACTTTGCCCATTTTTACAGAGACAGTGTGAGAATTCCTGCAATTACTCTGAGTTCAGGTTTCTAAACCTCTAAATGTAATTTACAGTATCGCCGTAAAGTCCTTTTTGTTTGTCTTTGCCCCAGAGTAATTTTTCAGTAGACTGCACCAAGTTTCTTTTATCCAAAATGCGCCTTTTTGAGATGCCACAGACAGGTTCAGTTCCTTTTTTGCAAACAATATCGTTTCCGACAATCCCTTCATGCCATGGGACCCACGACAAAGTAACTTTATAGTGTATTGACATTTGCATAAAAGGCTGTTTGCAGTACCAAGCTGTTTTGAACTCGAACGGTAGATTGTAGAGCCTTCCATCGAGCTTGACTTAGGAGGCAATAAATATTCTAACTGAATTAGAAAGTGTTTTAATGCATTCTTAAACGCAAAAGTTCATTGCCAAAAGCTTAGCTTTAAAGAGTGTTTTACCGGTATACTAACAGCCAAATCCTGTAACCACTATACCTGCTTTTTTTGTAAGTTAGCAATTTGTGTTAACTCACATCGATTAATACTATCATTTGGTGTGAGTGTAAGAAGTCATTTTGGAGACATAATTTTGTGGGCATCTTTATGAATTGGGTTGCTCTTACTTTAAGAATCCCTTGATGTGCTGTAAGATTTTAAAAGACCACTTGTTAACATATAGGCACTTTCCTTAGGAATCCTTTTTACGTTTAAATGTAATTAAAGAAGGTCTAGAATTATCTTCAAGACCACACAAGGATACGATCTCATTGCGCAAGTGATTTCAATAAAAGCCAGTCTTTGCACCTTTTGCAGCTCCATTATTGCTATTTGTTGTTTTTTTATTCAACCAATATATCATTTTCGCTCATCAGGTCCTTATAAACCTTGTTATATAAAGGTTTTACATGGGAGGTGTGCACTTCACGTAAGTTTTCTGTCGAGGATAACTTCAAAGTATTTTATCTCTTCTGATAATAAAAGTGTTACTCTAATTATAACAGGAGGATAAATCATTATTTCCCTTCTGTTGAGGATTAAAATAAGTGTCGTTGTATTATGACTGGCTTAAATTTCTCCTTCAAACATCAAGTAATAAGTTAAAGGCACATTTAATGCAGTAAGCAATAATCCTGTAAATAACTAAATCATCTTTTAAGCTTTTCTATGAGATCGTCAACTACCGTTAACCACAGTAAGGGCAATAAAACTTTTCCTTGACGACGGCCTTTTACTTTTTTTACGGTAATTGATTAATCTCCATGGATGGTTACTATACTAGTGTTTAGCATGGACTCTATTTATTTCATAACGGTAGGTCCTATACTTATTTTTGGTGCTGGAGCGCAAATTTATATATATAGGACTGGTTTAAAGACTATATTGACTATAACAGATCTGGGACACCTTTTTTGGTTTATCAGATCACTTATAAGTATATATATATATATATATAGTGATTTACCCTTTTGTTTTAGAAAATTAGCCCTTTGGCATTTTTTTTTTGAGGCGTCTTGCTGGAGCTTGGTTAATAGTCTTCTCACAGAATTGCCTCATTTATTTATTTTTGTACCTTTATGTTACCAATAGATATATATTAAATAATTTCTTTTACTACATTTCCATTATCCCACAAAGATATAAATTAATATTGAATCCGTAAGGTAAGCGCTCTTGTTTACTTTGGATAGGATTGAACCCTTCCATTAGACATGTTATGAGGGCGTGGTTGTGGTTTACTGAATTTATTCTCATTAATTTATATCCATTGTGTGTTACTCCTATTAATATTAATTATAAAATCCTTTTAATAACAGGGTACTTTTCCATTTTAATTACATTTTGTCAAAACCAGATTTATTCAACAAGTCATACTAATACTTCGATCATCGATAGTTTGAAGGTGATTCTACAGCAAGTATGTAATTAGTTTGGCTTGGTTTATGGCAACTCTGGTAGTAAACTATCATTTAAGACAATTGTAGACTTGTTTCGTGTTTAGACTTAGCTTGGTCATAATGATTGGCACCATAAATATTTCTTATGCAATATAACTAAGAAATTTTATACATTTTAATTTTAGCTTAACATATTTATAGAAATAATTTAATCATTAAAAACACAGATTTTAAAATTTGTAATGCACAATTAAGAAGTATTTTTGAAATTTTTAACTAAGCCGTTGCCTGGCATTTATGGTAGACAATGGCTTATACCAACTAAAACATATTAAAATCGGTGATACATACAGAAAAAATTTTACTCTCCTGCTTAGCATAATAATATACAACCAAACCTTTGTTATTTGCAGAAGTATAAAAAATACCGGCCTATTAAGTTTAAAACAACCTAAAATTTGCATAGAAAAAAGAAATGTTGTAGGTGGTCCAGGTAAAAAAGGTCCTAATAGGTAGAATTTACACAACACACCCAAACAATACTGAATGTAATAATCTTCGTATGCTTTAGCATCAAAAACTCTTATTGGTTTACCGCACCCAACATTTCAATCTTGCTGTGGATGACCAACATTGACATTTAGCTTTGGAAGAAACTGACAGGTTTAGATTGCAAAAGCTATTTTTGGTAATGTTTATCAGATTCTTTCGATTTTAACATTTGTAGACAAGTCTGTCAGAAGACTTTTTTGCAAGTTTAGATGCAGGTCGATAATAACGCAGATTAGTGTAAAACGGAAATTTTATTTAAATAAAAACGCACTGATAAGCTTCAGTCTGTCGCGTCTGCCATGTACTTTTCATACTATATGCCTGCTATAGGGAGAAGGGGTTAGGTAACAAGGTCAACTCCTGTACGCGGATTGCGCATATTTAAATTTATTTAGTATACCTATTAAATATAAATAAAATGAGTTTTTTTTCCTTTACACTTTATCAAGGCTGAGGACTGGCAGATGGTACCTGACTTGTTTAAAAGATTTTTTTATTATTTTAAATCGAAAATAACGGTCATGTATTAATTTTTGGTCTTAAAATAACCTTTGTCATTTTTTAAACTTTGTTTACGTCCAAGAAGAGAGCTGTTTAAAATGTTTTTATTTTATTTTTGAATATTAAAATATTGTTTTTATTCTTTTTGTGGCTTTATAAATGGTTCGTTCTATTTGATCGTGCCCAGGTATATATTGCTCAAATTTTCCTATTTTTAACGCTTTTATACACTTCCATATGTTTGGAAGAGCAGCATTCATTAAAGAAGTAAATCTGTTATGCCATTCCTCCACAGCATTTTTAGTCCGATGTATACCTTCGCGGAAAAAATTAAAGCGATTCCAAAGATTTAATGGAAATCGTGGCAGCCGTCTCTGATATATTCTGTCAAAACGACCTATCCATGTGTCTTTAAAATAATTATTTATTGGCATTAGAATATTTTTGACTGTCTAATAAATCTTTAAATACTTGGATAATATTTTTTTCTGAAACAAAGGCTAAAGCAGCTAAATGTCGAAGTTGAATCTTCCATATAGCGTTGGTGTAATCCTGTTCATTGCAATTTCTCCATAAACATTAAGTTAAATGAAAAAAGCAGCCTCGAACCCTGACTTTAGGAAACTCCTCCAGCATAGCACTAATTGCTGCCATTTCAAAATCTACCATTTTTTTGTGCGACCACATTTCGGCACCATTTTTCGTGGAACCATTGGTATCAAAGTATTTATAGGTAAAAAGGCACTGGTCCAAAAATACCATTGTAGAGTAGATTTAAAAAATACCTAAACAAAAAAGAATCTTAATATATTTTAACACAAAAATAAAAAAAATTAGGAAGGTATATCTACACGGTTATTATTAGTGAATGCAAGATCTGTTCCTAATATTCACACGCCACATTTACTCGTCTCTATAAGATAAAAATGAAATAATCCAGATGGATTGAATTGAATTGAAAGCTCGCCCGATTAAAGGATTATGCTTTCATTATTTCAGAATATCACTATTTGCATTCTGTAATATCTGCGCAGCAATGAATCAATATAGACAATAAGTGCACCATATTTCCAAAAGATTATGTTCACGGATATGGAAACCAATCCGGACGACGAAGCGGCCGAATTGATTCGAAGAATCAATGGCGAGTAAAGTTTTTATTTCTTTGCTATAATAAATTTTTGGAATATAGAAATGTGTAAGATTATATGAAAATACGATAAATGTCAAGGTTTTATTGACTGAAAAGTAGGTTTAGCAATTTCGTTTATTCATTGTACCTACAAAAGATTATATTATACTAACTTAATCAAGATGGTGGAAATACCGAGTAAACGTATTAGTAATTTTCTAATAGATATATATATATAACAAAGTGCCAAGAAAATGCGTATTAATATAAACAAAAGGGGAAAATTATTGGGCATGTACGCAAAAAGGATCAATAAGGCCACGAGTAGGAATGGTAACCCAACATCCTTTGCTCCCAAGTACCCAACACTTTTGCTACCCAAGTGCAATACCCTACTTGGTTATGCCGCACTGATGACGGCTAATGAGCCAGAAACATGCATGTCTGCGGTTACCATTCCTACTCGTGGCCTTATTGATCCTCTTTGCGTACATGCCCAATAATTTTCCCCTTTTGTATATACATATATATATATATATAGTCCGTTTCGCCAACGTTGCGACGCTGGTTGCTAGCCGAAAACCCATTGGCACAGCTGGCCGAAAGCACAAAATGGCGATAGGACTCCTGTGTGAGCTTTCGTTGTTTTTGTGTTTTTATGTTTCTTTACACATGTTTCCCCAACATCCTTTGCTCCCAAGTACCCAACACTTTTGCTAGCCAAGTGCAATACCCTACTTGGTTATGCCGCACTGATGACGGCTAATGAGCCAGAAACATGCATGTCTGCGGTTACCATTCCTACTCGTGGCCTTATTGATCCTTTTTGCGTACATGCCCAATAATTTTCCCCTTTTGTTTATATTTATACGCATTTTCTTGGCACTTTGTTTATTTCATATCCTGGGCTTAGAACGACTCAAACACAATGAGTCCGTTTCGCCAACGTTGCGACGCTGGTTGCTAGCCGAAAACCCATTGGCACAGCTGGCCGAAAGCACAAAATGGCGATAGGACTCCTGTGTGAGCTTTCGTTGTTTTTGTGTTTTTATGTTTCTTTACACATGTTTCCCCAACATCCTTTGCTCCCAAGTACCCAACACTTTTGCTAGCCAAGTGCAATACCCTACTTGGTTATGCCGCACTGATGACGGCTAATGAGCCAGAAACATGCATGTCTGCGGTTACCATTCCTACTCGTGGCCTTATTGATCCTTTTTGCGTACATGCCCAATAATTTTCCCCTTTTTTTTTTTTTTTTATATATATATATATATATATATATATATATATATATATATATATATATATATATATATATATATATAAATTGAAAAAACGAAAAAGAATGACATAAATGATTTTCACAAAAATTAATACTCAAGAAAAATCCCAATATTTATGTACACTGTACAAGAAACTGCTTTGCCAGCTTTTTCTCCGCTTTTTAAGGTGTTAATAAAAGTGGTAAAAAATGGCTCGATTGACTTATCTAATGATAAATACAAATATTCAGAAACGGAGAGTCAGAAGGTCACCAATTGCGGACGTTACTCAGGGAGTAGGTGGAGAGCGAGTTATGGATTCAAGATGTTACGGTGGTCAGGAACGTGCGGTTAAACCAAATTAGGAAACTTTAAAAGAAATAGAAGATACCACCTATAGTGGATAGGGCGCAACCTTATTCTTATAAAAACGGGAAAAAATTAAAATAAATAGGGATGTTAAATATATACGTATAAAGAAAATATCCTTTTATCAAAAGTTCTGTGAGATTGATAGCTACACACTTTCCGTTTATTTCCGTTAGAGAAATCGAAAAATAGAATGGAAATACAGAGTCAAACAAACACTTACATACGTATCCCTGAAATATTTAACAAACAAGTTATCCAAGTTTAAATCCAATTTATTGGTGTCACTCAAACAAATCCTTGATCTATGAGGCAACAAAGAATCTGCGTTACGTTTATTATAATTAGGTGTACCAGAATGCCTAAGAAAATTATCCCGTCGCTGATGATTTTCCCCCAATGTTTCCAGTATATATACACAGACCCAGAAAAGAACCCTATGGTACACCTTTTTTTAACTGGAATAAGTTCTAATTGTATACTTTGATATAATATGTATTGCATTATATTTTACAAATAAGAAGCAAGCAAACTTAGAGCTATAGATAAAGAAACATCTTTATTGAATTTTTAATATATTGTATGTGGGATTTCTTTCTTTTATTGATTTAAAAGGTGTCATTAAGATAATTATGAAGCAGTTTTCTTTCCTATATATAATTTAATTAATTCTGAGGCCATGTTAAATAAATTTCCAGCTATTGAACTTGTACAAATAATTAACTAAAAATGAATAGAAATGCTTTTAATCAACTCAAATCGATTTAAAATTGCTTTACGGACAAGCTTTATTGTATTATACTAATGAATAGTTCAGTGCTCATTTTTATTTAATTAGTAATGGACTAAGTAATACAAACAGACCTTATTTAATTTTATTATTTTTTCTGTTGGGCTATTTTTTAATCTATTTTCTTCTAAGACATATTTGTCGGATTTTTGGAATTTACTTTCAAAAAAAGTGTTTTTGAAAAGTTATAAATAAGGGAGGTATTTGAGATCATAAGTATAACTAGGACAATTCGGCGTCAGGATATTAATTTTTTAGAATAATTGACACTTAGTTATAATAATATTATTTTAGGCAAAAAGCTTTTTATAATTCCTATTTATTGTAGGTTATTATTTAATCTTAAAGATTTTTTGTGTTAATATGTCTAAGTAAATACAACAAGATATCGATTATTGTCTCATGATTTTTTTATTAAAAATTTTTACACTTCGTAATTATAGGCTAAGCCTCTGAGATATTTTAGTACCTATATTTTGTCTATTATAATTTCTAGCTAAATCTAAAATCCTTTTATCAGCTAGCTTGTATTTTAATGTAGAAGATTGATTACCAGCCACAAGTTGTTCGTAGCACACATCTCTTCCTTCCTCTCAGCCGGTCTATAAATTTCCATATTGTAGGATGCTTTATCCCTAACTCTAACTGCAACGTTCCATGAGCAGCTTTGGCATGGTTGTTGGTCCTCTCTGGGCCATTAATTTAAAAACTATTATGAAACATTAAAATGTCACCCCATTATCCTCATAGGTTTTGGTCCCCTGTGAAATTTTCTGAAAATAAGGTATGTTGTAGCCGTTGTAGGGTTAGTTTTTTTGCATAAAAGTGTTTTTCTGAGCCTACAATGTCAAGAGACTGACAATCATTCTGACGTCGTTTCGCCGAGTGTTTTTTTATGATGACTTTGGCTTGTTGCTTGCCAGGTGTTATTATAACCCATCGTAACAACTCTTAAGACTGGACAGTAGCTACAAGGTGTCATGTAAAAAGCAAAAGCGAGCCTAGCTATTGACGTACGCAAGTAGACAAGTCGAGTAGCTGTCTACTCACTAGGCAGCAGCTCGCACTGTGTAAACCAGCCATAAGACCCTTTGGTAATAGGATACTTTGCTGAACTGTACAGTCGTACTTAGTAGAAACATAACGAGGCTACATCTTGATGGTCTTAGCCTAATCAACAATTATGATTTTTCACTACTTATGGTCTCTGGCACACGTTTGTGTACAAGGTAAGGTTGTTAACAAAAGTTTTTATTCATAAGAATTTAAACGTATTGTACCGACCTATATGTAAAACGTGTGTATATATTTTAATACAACATGCGTTCTCTCCTTGGGTATTTACATTAAATATTTTAGATTAAATTTATCTTGTCAATGTTTCTTAAATAATTTTCATCCAACGTAACAAAATTACGGTATTCCTAGTATAAAGTGCCCAAACAGCATTAACAGATAACTAATGTTAAGTAACAACCAAATTGAATTCCTAGAGTAGGCACTCAGCACTCACATTTTTCTTTGTTTAACTTTACTTGTCTCTAGAAAAGCATGTTATTTGTTTTTCTCTAATGACCGACCCAGATAGTATACTCGCGTTTACTTTATAACTAACTCGAGAAAATAAATGAGAAATCGAAACTTCTTGGAACAGAGATCAATAAATATGCAAGAGTAAATCCGTCTAGGTACGTAAAACAAATCCTAAAAGTTTGGAAAGGAAGAGAACTTACCACTTAACGAGCTTACTCCGAAAAGTTGCCGGTAAGAAAAACAAGAAAAATGCTCGGAATAATTCATAACACTAATACTTAACGTACATTTCTAAAAGTTAAGCAATTTAACCTACAAGTATAAATCTTCTTTCAAGAGAAACTTAAACGAGCTTCCTAATTCGCTTGTTGATTTAGGTTTAATTGTGATTTACTGCCATAAAAACTTGAGTTTGTTGCTGCACCGGCTACATACGCTGTCCGTGGATATGAGAAAATTCAATTTTCTAATGCGAGTTGCCAGTTTATTACGGACATAAAGACATAAACATGCAACCACGTGAATAAAACTTTTAAAATATAAAAAAATAATAAAAACTTTTTTATAGTACACGGTAAACTCAACAATACAAAACTTAGTGCGCAATAATAATAAAAAATAACTTTTATTTCTGTATTTCTGTCGAATAATGTTTAAGGGACCCTCAATTTTTTTATAAATCAGATAATAATATTTTTTGTTTAATTTTAATTTTAATATTTAAAAAACTTTTATAACTGAAACATAAATGTAACACATTATAAAAGTACAGTACCTACGTAATTTTTTATAGACGAACGAATTAATCATCAGCTGATTACTGTAAAAGTATATCTTTAAACTACTTTCAACAGCAAAGTTATTGAAATCAAAACAACCTTAACTAAAATCGAACCAATGCAAATGAAGTTGATTTAATGAATGACTTAAAAAGTCAGACATTGATGGTCCAACAGCACCTACAACTAAATGGGCTCTACTCACTCGACCCAACAACACATAGACTAAAAAACAAAGTGCTAAGAACACACAAAAATTAAGAGACAAGATTATAACCTCTATGCAGAAGATGCATCCTTTTACGCTTACAAAACTTTAACGGACTTTTCCATTCAACGGGAATATAATTGACCATGTCATTTTGTATGTAAATATCGACGGAACCTACAGCTAGAATGACGAGAAATAGAAAGAAGATCCTGATGGCGTAGGTTTAGATTGTAAATATCTGTTCGAAATATGTGACGTGTTAACAAATATAGTGGACTCTTATAAAGTTAAATCTTGTGAACGAAACTCAACATATAAATCCTACGCTGACCCTCCATATTCACGCAGCTAGAAATCCTTAGGGCACCAGAGACATGATTACGACGACTGATACCATATATAAAACGCTAACAAGAATTCTAAACCTTTTAAATCCTAGAACTAGTAAAACAATAAAGACAAGGACTGTAAACAACATTACAGAAATTAAAATGACTCACGACAAGGAAGTCATATAGTGTCTTACGTACACCAATTGGTAAACATTTACGAAAGGGATAAATTTGCCTTACACTTATATTGTCTCTTGTAACGAACATATAAATATGATCTTTTAAGCGAAGACTTACAACCAGCATCAGACCTAAATTCCTGGCCACCGATGAAAAATCCAAAACATCATTGCTAAGCTTCAAACGTACTTAGATTCTGCTTAAGAAAAAAAAACGGTCTCGATTCTTGCAGAAAATGAGCATAAAAGTCTTTTAAAGGTTAATTTCTAATTAATAATTACAAAATACCAATCTTGTCACACTTACTGAATCGAAGAGTGGCCTTTTACTATCTAGACATAAGATTAAACTTAATGATTGGGTATCTTTAGGTATTTTTTTACGTACGTACATGAGTACACACACTGTTTTTTGTTATTTATATGGAGGGACCTCTACCCTCCATAGTTATTTAATTAAGAGTTTTCGTCCTGAAATTTGTCACGAATACATAATTTATATATTTTTTATACAGGTTATTGAAATAAAAAACAATTTGTTTACAAGTAGGAAGCACCTGTAACACATTGTTGCAAATGCAAATAAGTTAATAGGGTCGTTGTTAAACGACATACAATCTACGAAGAACAAGTAAAATTTTATTGGAAATCGTCCACATTAGACTAATAAATCAACTTCAGACATTTTCAATTTAAAACTGGCACAAAATCCTCGTTGAATTAACCAGGTCAGAGACAACATTCATTCTTATTGATTAAAAAAAAAACAATAAAGTATAGTGGTGTATGTATTTGGACAGTATCTTTTGACTAGAGTCGAACTATTATGAGCTCTTTATATATTTTAATAGGTAGGTACAAGTAGATTTTCTGTAAAACTAGACAGAGAAAAAAGTTCGAAGATACCAAGAAGAAGAAAAACAGATGAGTGCATGTTGAAAGATATTTGTTGAGCTGGTGTTATAGTTGGTTACGCGTTTTTTATTTTTTGTGTCGCTGAACATGGATGCCAAACCTTCTGGACTGCAGAAAAAATAAGAGTGATGCACCTGTGCATAGTAGAAAAGGACTCACATATAAAGAAATATTGCAGTGTTTCGAAGATAGCAGTGGTAATGAATATTTGCCAGAGTCCGAAGATAATGATTATCTCTTCGAATCAGAAGCACAAAGTGATCCGAGTGCACCTGATAATGACCAGCCGTTAGGAAATCTTCCGGATTTGTTTGTGAATACCACTCCAGCTCAGGCTAATGCGCAAGTGGATTTCCAGTTGACAAAAACAGGAATATTGAAACAATTTACTTTCAAGAAAAAACAAGAGCTTCTGGTACAGATTCCAAACAGAGGCAGACCTATAGATTTTTTCAACCTCATAATTGACGACACTTTTTTATCCCAGATTACAGACCAGACAAATGATTATGCTATTCAAGTTTTTCTTGATCGTGAAACATCCCCAAACTCTCGCATCAATCGAATTGGAAGCACATTCATAGGTCTGCTCTTTCATACAGGTACTATTCAACTAACACGAGTAAATGACTACTGGAAAACGGACCCGCTTTGCAACATTCAAATTTTCCGAAAATATATGTCACGAAATAGATTTCTTCTCATCTTGAGGTGTCTACACTTCACATCTTCCAACACAAGAGCTAACGATCGTTTAGGCAAGATAAGATCTGTGGTCGACTTTTTCTATGCGAAGATGAACAGCATCTATTACCCAGGAAAAGAATTGTCGTTAGACGAATCTATGGTGCTGTGGCGAGGGCGTTTTCAGTACAATACATACAAAATAAGCGCCACAAGTACGGGATAAAGCTTTACATGCTCACAGAACCTGATGGATTGGTGCTGAAATTCCGCGTGTATAAAGGTTCATCAGATGAATATGGCGGGACTGGACGTACAACCAAAAGTAGTTCTGCACTTACTCGAAGGAAAGTTAGGTCAAGGACACGCCGTATACCTCGACAACTTCTACAACAGTGTTGACTTAGCTACAAGGCTGCTAAAAAATGACACCTATTGTACTGTAACCCTGAGAAGTGACCGTAAGCACAACCCACAAGAAGTCATGAAGGCTAAATTGAAACGAGGAGACAACGAATCTAGGTTTTCTAATGGAATTCATATTGGAAAATGAAAGGATAAACGTGATGTCAGTTATATAAGCACTGAATTTGGGAATGAAACTGCCATTTTCACGAATAAACGGGGACAAGAAACTCTAAAACCTGAATCGATTTTGAACTATAACAACTATATGTCAGAAATTGATCGCCAGGATCAAATGTTGTCTTATTATCCTTGCAATAGGAAAACGATAAGGTGGTACAAGAAACTTTTCATTCATGTTCTACAAATGAGTTTGATAAATGCATATTATCTACATAGAAAGTACTCTGGTAGTCGTCGTCTTCGTTTTTATGACTTTCGACTAGAAGTAATTAGAGATATGTTATCCCCAAGTGATGATGTACTTATTCGTCCTCCTATCAAAAAAAAAAAGAATTCGAGCGCTAGACATTGCCTTTCAAAAATTGAGAGAACCACAAATGAAATAAAGAAAGGGCATACTGGAACCAAGAGAGTGTCTAGAAAGGAATGCAAAACCTGCAGGAAAAACAAGATGAGGAAACAAACAACGTTTGAATGCAAACAATGCCCTGGAATTCCTGGTTTTTGTGTAAAGTGCTTTGAATACTTTCATAAAGATATGTAGTTTTTCTCAGTCTGGTATATCTGATATTTTTCGCCTTCAGCAAATTCGTTTGTTATATTCAATTTCTTGGATATTTACCGTGAATAAAAAATTGTTTCTTTAGTATACCAACCCACAAGACCTTTTTCCCAGTTTAGTTTGTTTTTCTTTTTTTCCTCTCATCTTATCATCAGTTGTGTTATGTGTTTTTTATGTAGAAATAAAATATTTTCACATAATTGCGGTGTGTTTGATTCAAATTATCGCCAAAATGATGGCAACTCCGATCGGAGTGTTCGGCATCCCGTGAAAATATAAATGCCTGACGCCGACTGTTCTATCGTGGGTTTTGTGAACCCGAAGGACCATAGAATCTGGATTCGAATTATCAACTAATGTTGTTTATTTGACGTTTTTTTATTGATATGACAAAATTAGGGGGGGGGGGGAATTGGAATATTGACTACGAAATTCCCTGAATTTCATTAGCCTAACCACTTATTGATAATATATCTGCATCTGTTATGGAATATTTTTTAATTATTAATTCCTGTTAGATCACATTTCTTTATTTATTATTTACATATATTTATCTTGTTAGTAGTTTAATTTATAATTTAATTATTTTTTTTGTTTCATTTTCTTGATTTTTAGTTTTTTTTCTATTTATTATTGTTTCTTTTTTTTAATTCTTTTTTTTTATTTAATTTTTGTTTTGATTGTTTTTCTTTTTTTTTGATGCATCTTTTTTCTTAATTTTTTTTTCTTAAGATAGAGATATAGGTACATATTTTTTTTATTTTTTTTTTATTTTTACAACTTTAGTGAAATCACTCGAATGTGATTATGAAGGATTCTATATATGTATCTATTTTCGCTCATTAATATTTGAGTTAGATTAAAAGGTTTTGTCAAATCTTTGATTGTGACTAATTTATCGATAAATTTTTTATTATTTTCCTGATTTCTGCTACATTCTAAAACTACATGTTCTACTGTTCCTTCATCACCACATTCGCATAATGGTGAGTCTGCTAAATTAATTTTATATAAATGTGATGGAACTAAGGCATGATTAAATCTCATTCTGCATATTATGTGAGTTATTTCTTTTTCCAAATTTTTATCTTTAAACCATGGTTGATTATTAATTTTAGGCTGTATGTTTTGATAAAATTTTCCTTTAGTACAATTTTTATAATTATTTTCCCAAGTAAGGATTATTTGATTTTTGTACAGAGACCATTATGTCTTCAGGAACACATTTGTAAGTAGAAACATTCTTTATGTCTAAAGAGTTTTTTGCCAAAATGTCAACAGTTTCATTATTTATTATCCCACAATGCGCTTTGACCCAAACTAATTTTATCGATTTCCCTTTGGCACTAAGATATCTATATTTATTACATATTTCTGTTAATATATTAATATAAATAACCCAATAAATCTAAGAACAGATACTGAAAATTTAAGTAACATATTGTTACGTTCTAGGGGTTCAAATAAAATCACTGCTGAACGAAAATGTCTAATTTATTTACACACACAATAAACTAAACCAATTATAACTAAATAACTAAACTAACTATAACACTACACACTAATTTATGTACAACAATTAACTCCGATTTATATTCACTTATTTATTTACACTTCGCAGCTCGTAGATCGCTCTAATATTTACACTGTCGCTGTAACTTTTCAACTTCCCCGTGGTCCGCCGTTCTCCGCTTATATACCTGTCCACTGCTTCCAGAAGATCCTTCGATAACAGTTTCTCGTCGCGCGTAGAAGGAAAGGAATATTCTCGATCGTACGCGCGGTCACTAGACTTCCAGGAATCAGTTGTTTACCTTGCGCTATCAGGGCGACAGGGGCGTACTAGGGAAGTCTCGCTCGTTACACTGCCCCCTCCTTAAGACGTTCGGTCCCCGAACACCTTGGTTGGTATGTCTGAACCTACAGGTATCTCCCTTTCTGCAGCTCCCTTGCTTTTCGAAATAGCAATCCACAGTCTTCTCCTTCATTGTGTTTCCGCTCGGGTTAAAAATGAACACGAGTATCTCTATTCCTGTCTTATGGAAAAGCACCTCGAGCATGTTCCGGACGACTCTCCAGTTGAGTTGATCTAGACCACAACCCAACTTAGGCACAGCCAGCTTCTTCACTTCCAACCTGGTGAGTTCGTTTCTTAGGTTCAGCAAGGTACTCCACATACTTCTATAGCTAGGCTTGTGATCGGAAAACCTCTTAGTCACTATGTAGAAGAGGTGACGATGACCGTCAGTGAGACTTAGAATTTTTCCGGGATGGGGCTGTTGTCTGGAGAGCTCAGATACACGGCCAAACTTCTTCCTGAAGACTAATGCTATTCCCCTGGACATACGCAGATCTTCGGCGACACAATGGGCTAGGGAATAATCTCCAGGCACAGAGAAGAGGTCCTGCTGCTGCTCGGTGGTAACTCCGAATTGTGCCTTCCCAGTTCCACCATAGTTCTCCATGAACTGGTCCAAACTTATCTCGACATGCTCTGGGCTGGTCGTCCTTCTCAGATGGGTCTCGTCTTGTTCGTCGTAGTCCGCCTCGTATTTCGCCAACCGATTTACATGGACCACGCGCCTCTTGCCCCTTGGTAGTTTTTGTGTACGGTACACTACATCATTGATCCTCTTTACCACTCTGTATGGACCCTTCCAATTCCTCTGTAGCTTAGGTGATAATCCTCTCTTCTTCTGGGGGTTGTACAGCCAGACCAAATCTCCAGCGTTGAAACCACCTTCTGTAGCTTTGCTGTCATAGCGGGTCTTCATTCGGTCACTAGCAATTTGTATGTTTTGTCGGACCTTCTCATAAATGTAGTGTAGCGTAGCCTGCCCCTCAATGTGCTCACGTAGTCCTCACCAGCTATCTCTGTTCCGGGCTTACATCCAAACTCTAGGTCACAGGGTAATCTTATTTCCCGGCCGAACATGACACAAGCTGGTGTCTCTCTAGTAGACTCTTGCACGGCTGATCTGTAGGCCATGGTGAACAGATGAAGGTACCGGTCCCAGTCTCTTTGATGGTCAGAGACCACTTTAGCCAAATATTTTCCCACAGTTTTATTCATTCTTTCGACTAGGCCATCTGACTGTGGGTGAAGAGGTGTTGTCCTGGTCTTCTTGACTCCGAGTATTTCACAAATGCTCTGGAATAGGCCAGACTGGAAATTTCGTCCCTAATCAGAATGTAGCTCCAGTGGCACTCCAAACCGACTAAACATCTCTTTTATCAGCACGTCTGCCACTGTCGAGGCCTCTTGGTTTGGGATGGCATGTGCTTCAACCCATTTGGTAAAGTAATCCGACGCCACCAATATGTACTTGTTCCCATCGTCGGTCTCTGGGAATGGGCCTGCGATGTCTATAGCAACTCTTTCCATAGGACTGCCTACGTTATACTGATTCATTGGGGCTCGTCGTTTTCCTCTTGGGCCATTCGTTGAAGCACACAGTCTACATTTTCGGCACCAGTCCTTGACGTCTTCTTTGGAGTTGACCCAGTAAAAACGTTCTCTGACTTTTTCCAACGTTTTCTTGATGCCAAAATGTCCACCGGAGGTTCCATTATGAAGTTTCTCCAATACTTCTGTCGTCCGACTCCGAGGAATTATCAGCTGAGTCCTAGCTGCAGTACCCTCGTCATTCTCGACGGACCTCTTCAACAATCCATCCTCTACAATGATGAAGTCCCACTGCGCCCAGTAGGACTTGACCCTGGGACCTAGGTGACTCACTTCTTCCCATCTTGGTCTCTGTTTTTTTGCTTTCCAGTCAAGCAACATCTTTAGTTCGGTGTCACCTTCTTGGTCTCGCTTCAGGGATTCTGGCAGCCAATCTAGATCCACGACGGTGGTTCTTAAACAGAATTCCTTCTCTTCTGCTTTGCTGCAGTGTTTGCAGTCGGAAGGACAAGGTCTCCTAGATAATGCGTCAGCGTTGCCATGTGACTTTCCGGCCCGGTGTTTCACAGAAAAATGATATTCCTGTTCTTGGCGTTGTGGTTTAACCGGCTTCTTGCAGTTACGCTGAATGTGTCTTCTTTCGCCGCAGTTCCAGCGTCTAGGTCCACCATTACGTTTCTCCTGGAGAACTCGGCGAACTACTTCTTTAATTCTCTCGTCGCAGACTGGCAAATCCTCAAGCTGTCTCACTTTGCTCTGTCCTCTGTGCGAAGCTTGTTTAGCAGCTTCAAATTCTAGTTCATGGGCCAGGGCGTCATCTAGGGTTTTGGGCCGGGCCAACCGCAACGTCTGCTGAGTCTCCGTGTCTCTCAACCCATCGACGAAGGTCTGGACAGCAAGTTGTTCTAGGAAGCTGTCCGGTGCTGAAGGATAGGCCAGCCTTATCAACCTTGCTATGTCTGCTTCGAATTCCTGCAAGGTTTCTGCACTCTTCTGATGGCGACTCTTGATTTGTGCGTGATACACTTGTTGGAGATGTGCATCACCATATCTCATTTGCAGTCTACTTGTCAGAGTCTTATAATCACCTTGTTGACTTACAGGAATGGTCTGAAGGATATTCAGTGCGTCTCCTCTTAACGCAACGATTAAGGCAGTTGCTTTCTCTTCATCGTCCAAGCAGTTGGCGTTGGCTGCTGCTTCAAATTGTTTCTGATATGTGCTCCAGGGTGTTTTGCCATCAAAAGTTGGAGGTTTGATCTTTGTTCGCCCTGGCTCACCCCGTTCTCCCAGCTTAACAGAACAATATTTGCTGAAGTTCTTACTCAATCGCTCTTCCATGGTTTTCACCTGTTCTTCCAATTTTACCTGCATTTTTACCATATTTACCAATCTGCCTTCAATGTTTCCAACCCTGTCTTCAAATTTTCCAATTTCGTCTTTTACGCTTCCAATCTCATTTTCCAGTTTGTAGTAATTATTCTTCAACTCATTTTCAATGAATGTCAATTTATCTCCCAAATTATATTCCATTTCCTTAGTGTTTTCTTCCATTCTCTGGGTGTTTTCTTCCATTATCTTTCTAGTATTTTCTTTCATTTTATTTGTGTTTTCCTCCATTTTCAAGCTCATTTTTTCAAGGGCTTGCTTGAAAAATTCCATTGTCGCCTGATCCATTTTCTTCGTCTGTGATCTCGTTACTGGCATACAAAATATTTAATAATGAAGTCCACAATTTAAATTAACACAGCAGTTTAATTGACCCCACACCTGACACCAATTGTTACGTTGTAGGGGTTCAAATAAAATCACTGCTGAACGAAAATGTCTAATTTATTTACACACATAATAAACTAAACGAATTATAACTAAATAACTAAACTAACTATAACACTACACACTAATTTATGTACAACAATTAACTCCGATTTATATTCACTTATTTATTTACACTTCGCAGCTCGTAGATTGCTCTAATATTTAGACTGTCGCTGTAACTTTTCAACTTCCCCGTGGTCCGCCGTTCTCCGCTTATATACCTGTCCACTGCTTCCAGAAGATCCTTCGATAACAGTTTCTCGTCGCGCGTAGAAGGAAAGGAATATTCTCGATCGTACGCGCAGTCACTAGACTTCCGGGAATCAGTTGTTTACCAAGCGCTATCAGGGCGACAGGGGCGTACTAGGGAAGTCTCGCTCGTTACAATATATACATACATTTTAAAAAAATACAGTGAAAATTATAACCGTAGGTACTAGATAATTTATAACCATAAACAGGACTATCAAATATAAAATGTCAAATATCAAAAATTTCAAATAACATCATTCAATTTGAATACAATTAATTAAAAATTTATTATATATACGTATTTATTAATATTTATATTTTAACATCAATGGCAAGAAGCATATCTAATTAAAAAGGTATTATATAATTTATAATGTATTTTTTTTTTATATGTATTTATTTAAACAATTTTTTTATTATTATTATTGATATATAAGCATCTATGTACCATATTTTAGCCTTGAAAAAGACAAAAATAAAAGTCAAAACGTTGGCAATTTAGTAAAAGCTTTCATTATTCCTTTGCCTGTCCTCAAATCCACTAAGAACATTCAAAATTAATAAAATAAGGACACTAAACTTTTAACGATAATATGATTATTTATCATTTGGTATATTTGTCCTACAGTTAGTAATCAGTAAAGTGGTACCAGTGAGCACGACATATTTGAACTGGAGGACTGGGGGTTCCTATTTAGCAATTTGTAGGACGGTAACGCTAATAGTTATAAAACAGACTTTTTAAATAATATTCAAAAAATTAGCTTGTTACTAATGACGTCATACCTATCTGTGCTTTTAACACATTTGAATTGGAGGACCCGGTATATATATTATCATTTTTGTAGGACAAATGGCTTTTTCTTCATTTTAAATTTATTTTAACAAAATATTTAAAAATTAAACTGTTATGAGTTAATTTCGAGACATCTGTAAAATATACATGTTCGTCTATTTCTAGAATCTATATATATACATTATGCACCAATGTTGCCACTGTCAGAATTTGGGCCACTCATCGATACGAAGCCACTGATAAAAAATTAGCCTGTTATGTATCATTAAAAAAAATGCCCACGGGCTCCCGGTCTATTAGGTGTAAAAGTCGTTTTAAGAGTTAAAACTTGTTCTTTTAATTCGGGCAATTCGTCTATTTGTACAATAACGTCTTCACCATTATTTTCGATTGGATTTTGCTTTAAGAATGTTGGTCCATGAAACCACATTTCACAATTTATTAGGTCTTCCGGACTTAGGCCACGTGAAATTATATCAGCGGGATTTTCATTGCTCGGTACATGTTTCCATTCTGCAATGTCAGAAAGTTCAATAATTTTTGAAATTCTGTTACTAACAAAAGGTTTTAAACGAGATGGATCGATTTTAAGCCATGCTAGCACTATAGTGGAGTCGATAAAATATGTTATTCTGTTAATAGGTAAGTCAAGAATCTCCCTTACTTTACTAGTTAGTTCTGCCAGTAACAATGCTGCTAACAATTCTAATATAGGAATTGTCGGTTTCTTCAGAGGAACGACCCTTGATTTTGCAGTTAGGAGTCTTACTTTCGGTTCTCCTTTACCATCATAGGATTTTAAATAAACGCATGCTCCATAAGCCTTTTCAGAGCTGTTGCTAAATCCACATAATTCGAACCTTTTAGAACTGTTTTCTGATGCGAGCCTTGCGAATTGAATATCATTTAATATATGATACTTTGATGCGAAGTCCAGTCACTGTTGTAACAATTCGTTTGAAACTTTATCGTCCCAATCTAGTTTTAGTAGCCACAATTGTTGAATTAGTAGTTTTGCCTTTACTACAGAAGGTCCAATTATTAACCCTAACGGATCAAAAATCTGTGAGATTGCTGACAAGATTGTTCTCTTTGTGACTGTTTTTTGAGTTAAATTTACTGTTATAGAATATTTTAGAACGTCTAAATTAGGGTTTCAAGATACTCCTAATGCCTTAAACTCCTTTTCGTGGTATAAAACAAAATTGTCTTTATTATCCTTTTTATTATCAACTATGAAATCAAGGATAGCTCTGTCGTTTGATGACCATTTTCGAAGTTCGAATCCTGCTGGTTTTAATATGTCATTAATTTCACGATAAATGCTCTTTGCTTCTTGTATAGTATTAACACTTAAGACGAGATCGTCCATGTAAAAGAAATCCTCAATAATTTTGGAAGTACGCGGATATTTATCGCGATTTTGAATAGCTAATTCTTTTAAACAGCGTGTCGCTTGATATGGTGCACTAGAAGTTCAATATATGTTACTGTATTTGATTTGTAAACTCTAATGGGTTCGTTCGTGTTAGATCTCCACAAAATTTGTTGATATTCTCTTTCGTTTGGTTCGATTAAAATACATCGGTACATCATTTTAATGTCCGCGATTAAGACGATTGGTCTGAGTCGTAAACGTAGTAATACTTAGTGCAAATAATTCGGATTGTAATGTAGGTCCGGTAAGTAGAATGTCATTCAAGGATACCTCTGTACTACTTTTCGCGCTAGCATTAAAAAGTACTCTACATTTTGTGGTTAGAGAGTCCGTAAAGATAGCAGAATGAGGTAAAAATAACGATTGAGTATCTATCGAGTTGTCTGCATCTAGATTACATTTTAAAGTCATATGATCGAGATTTTCATATTCATTCATGAATGCAACATATTGTTTTTTCAAATTTTCATTTTTATTCAGTCTTGTTTCTAAGCTATTAAACCGTTTTAATGCCATTGTTTTCGAGTTTCCCAACATTCCCTCAAAATTTTCTATGAAGGGATACGTTACTATAAATTTACCGTCTTTGTCTCTTCGAGTTGTATTTACAAAATTACTTTCACAAAGTTTCTCGTTCTTTGTTAAAGATCTTAGATAAGGCATTTCTTCGACATGCCAAAATTTCGTTAATGATGCGTGTAATTGTTTGTTTGTAATGTTTATGGACAAATTGCAAGTGGTCTTTTTTGGTATATACTTATCGCTTAGTATTAAGTTTCCCGTTACAACCCATCCCAAGTAAGTGTCTTGTAAAAGAGGTTTGTTTGTTCCTAACCTAATTTGATCAGTCTTTAAGTAAGTCATAGAATATTTCAGCTCCAAGCAATAGTTCTATTTCTTTTGGAACGTTAAACTGTTCATCTGCTAAATTGATATGTCTTGGATAATTAATTTGTACTTTATCGAAGCTCTTGGCTGGTAATTTCTCAGTTATCTGAGGTAAAATTAAGAAACTTAATTCAGTCCTAAAACTTCCAAACCGAGACTTTATTTGGGTCTTTGTCTTGCATCTAATAAGCATTTCCGTTTGACATATTCCTCCTAAAGGAACATTTATTTTGTCTTGATTTAATTCTAGCTTTTTACAGCATTTGTCAGTCATTAAATTCGCTTGGCTACCCGAATCAAGTAGAGCTGTGCATCTTATCCAATTATCATGGTGGTTTTTAACCAAGATAACCGCAGTGGATAATAGCACTTGACTAGTGTCTGCCTTGATAGAAAATGATCTATCACTGTTGGTTACTTTACTTTCCTCTTCATCTGAGTTCATTCCTATAGTATGAAACGAACGCTGTGTTCCTGAACCCTGTCCTATATCAGTTTCATGTTGTGTGGAGGTCTCTTCTTTGTTTAAAAGAGGTGTTCCAGCATTAACATCGTAGCTCATAAGTTCCTGTGACTGTCGAGTAACTAAAGAGTTATTGTCTCTGTTGGTCATTCTGTTTGATGAATTGTTAGTCTTGTAATTGTCAATGTGTAGTATGGTATTATGTCTAGAATTACAGTTTTTACAACCTCTAGATTTGCAATCATTTTTAAGATGTCCTTGTCTTAAGCAATTACTACATAGCTAATGTTTATTTAGTACGTTATATTTCTGTGATTGTGATAAAGTTATGAATTTTGGGCACTGATATATAAAATGTCTCTCTTTACAAACAACGCAATTAATGTCACCAAATTTAGTGGCATGACATGTAATTTTATGATTTTACTTACGATTTTGAAATTTACCTTTATATTGATAAGTATTGCCTTTAAAGTCATTCAATTGCACTGCTTCTAATGTTATGCATTTTTTAGTTAAGAATTCTACAAATTCACTTAGAAGGGGCAATTTCTGTTCATTTTGTTTACTCTCCCACTCGCGTCTGGTTCTGTCGTCTAATTTTCTTAATAAAAGTGGAATAAACAGAGCGTCCCAATGGTATGTGGGCAAATTTAAATTTTGTAAACATTTTAAATGTTGATTAAAGCTATCCATTAATTTTCGAATTCCTTCTGCGAAATCTTTACTGATCTCCGGTAGGTTAAACATTAAGGAGTTAACGTGAAAATTGACTATGGCTCGTTTATTATCGAATCCTTTTTCTAATATCTGTTTCGCGATTTCATAATTGTCTCCAACTGATTCTAATAAATCAATTACTTTCAATGCTTCTCCCTTGCAACACAATTTTAGATATAAAAATTTATCCACATTAGTGAGATCGGTTCTTTTGTGTACTATTGATTTAAAAATATCTTTAAAACTTAACCACGTCTCGTAATTACCGTTAAATTTTGGTAACTCTATATCTGGTAATTTTGCGACCGCGCCGTTTCTAACGTTGCCTGTGCTAGCGAGTTATTCTGATGGTCTTACTTGCGCATTGTGATTTTGAGTATGAATTTTGCTTATAATCGTTTTTGCCCGTCCAATTAAACTAAAAATTAGATCTTCGATATCTATTCTACAATCCGTTTCCGCGGGCTCTAAAAATTTCAAACGCGTCTGACAGCGGTCAAATTCCTTGAAATCTGTTTCAATGTTTTTCAGCCTAAATTTTAGTTGTATTTTATTTATATCTGGACTATCTAAATAATTGTTAAACCTTTCTAACCGCGATAATAGCACATCTCTACTATGCATCAATTCTAGCGCTTCATCTTTCGTGTTATTTTTACCCTTCGAGGGCGTGTCGTTTTTCTCGTTTTTCCTTGGCATTTTACGTGTTAAACTTTATGATTGTTTAAATTACGATAAATGATAATTAATAAATATGATAGAATAGGAAAGAATATGATAGAGTATTGGAAGCCTCACCGTCAGCGTTGGTTTCTTCGTGTCGATCTGGTTTTCATCCGGTTCGTTGGGACCAAGAAATTATGTTCTATCGTGGGTTTTGTGAACCCGAAGGACCATAGGATCTGGATTCGAGATGATTTTTGAATTATAAAGTAATGTTGTTTATTTGACGTTTTTTTATTGATATGACAAAATTACAATTGTTTTTAAAATCAAAGTTAACACGTAATAACTAACTAATATAAACTTTATAGTCCAGGTTCCCACGTGGAAAAAAAGTCATAAAGAATAACCGGCTGAAACTTTCAGAATCGCTTAATTGCACTTAGATCTACAAATTTCCATAGCAGCAATATCGACGGATGGGGCGTTTTTCCTGCAGCAACGGTCAAACGTGTCAAAGTTATGACCCTCCCCGGATTGATGGATAACCGATTCATTTTTTGTGAATCAACAGTTTTTTATTATTTTTACATAATAAAACATGTGACCTACAAAAAGAGAAGGGCGTTTGGCGGGGCCTACGCGCTCAACATGTAATAGTTACGACTGCCAACGAATTAACAAATAACCAGTTAATTTTTTCAGAATGTATTGTTTTTTTATACCACGTAATCATATTGACCTACAATTTGAAAGGGTCGTTTTTCCTAACCTACGCCCTAAACATGTATGACTTTTGGGGGGTGTCGGATATATATATATATATATATATATATATATATATTATAACATGTATGAATAATAATAATAATATGTTTTAATAATATCAATCACTATGTTATAAAATATTCCTTACCTTTAATTAATTTTAAATTTTAAATATAAATAGTGAATAGGTAAGAATTAACTCAGTGTAATTATTTTCCAATATGATTAATTAAATATGCTACCGGCTATTCCCTTATGTCAAGGTCAGAGTTCAAATATTCAACCAAACTAGATTCAAAATCAATTAATACACAAATTTGCAATAAAATGACTGTATAACCGCACTATCCTAGACCATCAATACTTTCCAGGCATGAACTGCATATAAATTTCTAACCTTTCTAATTCAAAATGTGTCAAACTTCAAAGATACCGTTGATAAACCAAAACATGCATCAAATATATAAAATGAAGTATTCTGACTTGAGTTACTGAGCAATTTAGATTAAACTTAACAAAAAGTGAATAATAATAATAATAATTTCGTTAAATACATAAAACAGTGAAATAAAAATGTTCATCAAAATTTCAAAAATCAAACACATATAAAACTCTTTATTATAACGAGTGCAAAGTTGTTACCATTTGTGTGAAGCTTCACTCCTCTTCTGGAATCAGGATTCAGTTCTTAGGACAATCTACTTTCTTCCTCCAATACAGCAAAGATTTCAGGAAACTTTATGAAGATCAAATAATCACTTCCTCTTCAAAACCAAGCGATGGATGACTACTATCTTCTCTGGTAAGTGTAATTATGACTTTCTTTCTTGTTAAATATTAATTTAATCTTCTTTAACTCAATTAAAATACAGTTATACCATAAAGTGCTCAGCCCCATAAATTGAAATATCTATTTCTTCATAAAATCATATAAATTTCTCTTACCAATTGCTCTCTCTGGTTACCTTGGGATAATCTTGATACTTTAAACTGTTTTAATACTTTCTATTCTCAATACTTTCAAAAAAAACTCAAAATTTCTACGGAGCAAATTTTTAATACAACTTCCCTTTCAACAACCAGAAAACAAGAGAGATTCTATCAGAATCAACAAAAAAACAATTGAAAAATTCAACAAACTTAAATCTATACATCTTTTCCATCTAATCGCCTACTAATTTCTTATTCAAATAAAATTATTAACAAAATCTAATTCTTGATTCAATATTACAATTTAAAACAATGATCATTCTTTTTTATATTCTTATGAAATTTACTAGCACTACAAACTAATAATTTTCTCTTTTTCAGAATATTTCATTTGGCATTTGAACTATTTATAAATTAGAATATGGTTGGTAAATACGTATACTTTAAAAGTAAGTAGAAGTTTTAACATGTATTTTAACTATTTGTGATGTCTTTTTTTTTTTTATAATTTAATTTTCTCATTTACTTACACCCCTAATTCATTTAAAATTAATGTTTGATTACTAACATATTGGCAATTTTATAAACTTTTAATTATCTACTTTACCCATTTATCAATTTCATAATTATCAAAACTTTATATAATGTAGATTAATCATTTTTGAATCTTTAAATAAAAATCTTTGAAATGTATTTGTATTTTTTTTTTCTTATTATTCTATTTTCTTTTTCCTTTTTTAGGAATTATGAAGAAGATGATGATAATCAATCCCAATGTTACTAAATTTGCGCTCTGACTCGAAATAAGAAAATCTCCTTTCTCTACTTTCCATTAGATTTTCCTTCTACATCTTATTTAATATAACATAGTAACTAATATCATCTCAATATATATATATATATATATATATATATATATATATATATATATATATATATATATATATATATATATATATATATATATATATATATATATATATGTATGTATGTATAGTTCCGATCTAACGAAATCTATGGACACGATAGCGGTCGCATTTCTTAACAGATCGAAATGAAATTTGGTACAAAAATCAATCGTCCCAAAATCTTGATCAAGTTCGTTAATGTGCCAAATCGGTACAGCCGTTTGGGTGTGACATCAAATCAAATTAGAAAAAAAATCGTAACTTTTTTACTTCACCCTGTACAAACAAATGTTAGGGGACTTTTTTGTTTGTCTTAAAGAGACCTACAACTTTTATTTAAGACATTTTTTTCTGAAACGTATACTTTTAATATATTCAATTAATATAAATCTACTGATGCTCCTGGCTTACCAACGGCCATTTTTTAAATTTGAAATATTGTTTCTTTATTATTCCTTATTATACATTATACCAATTTTATTATACCGACTTTTTAAGCCTTATAATACTAATTTTATTAAACCTTACACGCAGATGTCAGCCTGGATAATTAGATTCATTTTTTTGTAGGTTATGAAATATGGCCCTTGGTTTTTGTAGGTCAATACAATTTTTGGTTACCAAATACTATTTAAAACGTTATGACATTTTTGGCCTTCAGTTAATTATAATATAATTTTTTGTAGGCCACTTATAACAACTTAAGCTATGTTTTATTTTAAAACGAATAAAAAAAATAAAAAAAGGTTATTTATAAGTCCGACTCCCCCAAAAAGTCATACATGTTTAGGGCGTAGGTTAGGAAAAACGACCCTTTCAAATTGTAGGTCAATATGATTACGTGGTAGGACTATAAAAAAACAATACATTCTAAAAAAATTAACTGGTTATTTGTTAATTCGTTGGCAGTCGTAACTATTACATGTTGAGCGTGTAGGCCCCGCCAAACGCCCTCCTTTTTTTGTAGGTCACATTTTTTATTATGTAATAATAATAAAAAACTGTTGATTCACAAAAAATAAATCGGTTATCCATCAATCCGGGGAGGGTCATAACTTTGACACGTTTGACCGCTGCTGCAGAAAAAACGACCCATCCGTCGATATTGCTGCTATGGAAGTTTGTAGGTCTAAGTGCAATTAAGCGATTCTGAAAGTTTCAGCCGGTTATTCTTTATGACTTTTTTTCCACGTGGGAACCTGGACTATTAAGCATTGTATAAACTAAACTCCAACACCGACCACTCCGATCGGAGTATAATTTTCTTTTGATAATTTTAGACAAAATAAAAAAACATGATAACCTGAGTGATTCATGGTACAAAAGAAGACGAAAACACAAATAAAACATAACGGAACCTGGGAGTGCCTCGAAGATAGTTCGGCAGTCAACCTGTTAAAGTATTCTAAAAGATATATACAGGGTGAAGTAAAAATTTTACAAAATCACTTTAATCATTATCTTTTTCTTAAAAAAATGTGAGTTTTACAATAACTGTGCATAAAATGATTAAAAACCGATATTTTAAAGAGAATATAGTTTCAAACACACTAACACTATTTTTACAAAATAAGCTTTCAAAATCCTTGAACAAATTCAGACATTATTTAATACAGCTCAGCATTTGAAACTGTAAAAAATAATTTGTTATCCAGACTTTAATTCACTGAGAAATAACTGCTTTCCTACTGTTGACAACAAGGATTTTATTTAGATTTACTTAGTCGTGTTTAATATTCGCTTTAGAGATATGAAATACCAACATGTCTGATTTTAGAATAAAAACAAAAAATAGATTGCTTAACAAAGCACCTAAAGCAAAAAGCTATTATGCTTATAAATTTCAACATAAAAGTGAATGTTATTAATTTATGAACGCCTTTGAAATACCTCCGAAAATAATTAAATTAGTTCGGAGCTACTTTACGAAAAGAGCCGACAATCAATTTTAATTTATAAATGGACTGGTTTTGTCCTATACTTTCTACTTTCTACGATGATTTAATGTGATTGAAAAAGAACTGATTAGGTTGAAGGGTTGTTAGTGTGTGTGAGTGTTATCAATAAATTTCTGAACAGGTTATAGACTAATTTTAATTCATTCATAGAATATCTCTCAGAAATTCAATAACGAATTTCCTATCAACATCTGTGAATTTTAAAGGTTATTTGGTATTCCTAGTGACATACGAATTCTTGTATTACGCCCTAAATAAGAAATAATTAATGAATGCCGTATCTAAGAATTATGTTAAATATAAGGTTAAAATGTAGTATTTTAATAAAAATTGGCCAAATCTAAAAACACTTAATGCATTGTTCCGGTGGATTAAAAAAGACGCCCTTATAATGTCTGTTCAAAAACCTAATCCTTTATATTAGTTACTTTTTAGAAACTAGAAAGTCTCTGAGTACAGTTTAATAATAATAAATCACAAATATACTCAATATCACTAAGCTATTTTAACTATCATAATGATACTGGTATTTGTCCAGATTCCTGGAAAACTGCTCAAGTACAACCAGTCCCCAAGAAAGGCTGTAAAACCCAGCCTTCTAACTACAGACCTATAGCTCTTTTATCTGTTATTAGCAAAACTATGAAGAAATACGTCAATCACGAGATCCTGATCTATCTTGAGACACACAACCTTTTAAGTGACAGGCAATATGGTTCTCGCCAACAAAGGTCAACAGTCGATCTACTAGCATATGTAACTCATGTCTGGAGTGATGCCATCCACCGCTATGGGGAGACTCAAATAGTATCACTGGACATCTCAAAAGCATTTGATCAAGTGTGGCATGCGGCTCTTTTAACAAACTGCCTTCATACAGACTCTCGCAAAAGCTTTGCAGATGGATATCCAACTTTCTCTCCAACAGGCACATCCAAGTTGCTGTAAATGGACATTCTTCCAACCTCTACAAGATCAACGCTGGATGTCCCCAAGGATCGGCTCTAGCTCCTACTCTATTCTTATTACACATTAATGATTTACTAGAAGCCACTAATAACCCGATACATGGTTTTGCAGATGATAGCAACCTACACTGTAGCAAAGCGCACAACCGTCCCATACCTCTTTATATTCTGGAAGAGGACAGAAGATCCACAACGGCTTCTCTCAATCATGATTTGAGAATTTTAGATAAGTGGAGAAGAAAGAATCTTGTTAATTTCAACGCTTCCAAGACAAAGACATGTTGCCTGTCCAACAAGAGGCAAACATGCAACTCATCCATTACAATCAACGATCAGACACTGGTAGCGGGCGACTCCATTACGCTGGTTGGTATAACGATCTCCCAGGACTTACTATGGAACGAACATATTGCATCCATAGCAACTGCAGCAGGAAAGAAATTAGGCTTTCTGTTTAGAGCACGGAAATATTTTTCTCCATCCAACTTAGCTACTTTTACAAAGCCCAAATACGGCCTAATCTTGAATACTGCTCACATGTATGGGGTTCGGCGGCTCCGTCAAGGCTCGGAGGTCTTAATTCAATACAGAGAAGAGCAGTTCGACTAATAAACGACACCAGTATCACCAAAAATGTCCAAAAACCTAGCACCATTATCCCACCGAAGAGAAGTGGCTGATCTTTCCTTGTTTTACCGATACATAAACGGATTTTTCTCAGAAGAACTCTATAATGCCTCCACTTGCCAGACTAGCCAGAGCAACGCGACGTGCCAACTTCATGCACATTTATACTGTTTAATGCCCGACATCGAAAACGGATCGAACCTTCATCCCCAGGGTCTCCAGATTGTGGAACTCCTTACCTTCCCACGTCTTCCCCACTCGTCCTAACTTGCAGGCCTTTAAATCCCAAATAAATAAATTGTCTCTTCTGCCCCAATAGATGTTCTTGGTACATTTGTATTTAGGTCTATACCTACGAAGACATCTTTAAAAAAATGTGTAGTTTTGTATGTTTCGTTCAGATCCCCACAAAGTCTCCTTTTTTGGAGGCTGCATAATTCCAAGATTTAAAGACGTTCTTCATAGTGGAGATTACCAATTGCTGGAGAAAATCTGGAAATTTGCATTTGAACTTGCTTAAAAGCATGAGTGCCTTTAGCAAAGTAAGGGTTCTAAATCGGTGTAGTATAGTCCAAGATGGGACGCATGTAGGTTTTGTAAATAGTAGCCAACAATTGTGGAGACAGATTTAAAAAAAAAAGATTGTCTAACCATGTACATTGCTCAGTTAACCTTCTTGGCGATTGACGTATGAGAGAACTTGATGACACAAACTCTGATCAGCCTCAATTCTTTACTATTTATGGTCTTTTACTGTTTTCGTATCTATTAGTGACGAAACTGAAATTTAGAGTAGAAATTTCAGAAAAAAATAATAGCAACTAACAATAAATATCAAGTAAATATTAAAATATTAATATAAATAACATGCAAAATTACTAAAACAAGTTAAAATCTAATTTAAAAATTTCAGTATGAAAATTGCAGTGAAGATAAAATCGTGACTAGCTAATTTCGTGGTGTTGGTTTTTCGTGACGGTGTGCCCTCTCATAAGAATAAAAATTTACCCTTATTATTTTTTTTCTAACCCGCCAAAAGAAGTTTAACAATATGATAGTAAATGAATTTAAAACAATTGTAAAAACAATTTAGTGCGATACTGGAAAACAAAATAGTAAATTTAAAAGCAAATTGAAATCAAAAGTTGTTTGATACCTATTTCTTATTAATATCCCAAAGGAGCGTATTAGGTAGCTCCTGTTGCTTTACCGGTTTCCCTAGACAAAAATGTAAAGGACTTGTGCGGAAAATACCAATATTTACCAAGGGTTCCCATTTCATGTTAATAAATTTCTCACATAACAAGAGGCCCTTCTATCTCCGACCGTATCCCCAAACTTCTTTATATGTACATAATATTAGCATACAATATTAAAACAGAATATATGTAGATCTTACATGGTGGACAAAGTTTTTGTTAAATTATTTAATGTTATATTGCTTTATGTTTGTACTAAAGTTGATCTATACTGCGAGAATTATTTTTTATGATAATTTAAGTTTTAAATTTCTTCTGGTTGCTTCTATCACAATACAAAATTATCTAATATCAAGAAGAAATAAAATTATTTTGCTTTCTAATTCTTTTAGGCTATCTCTCAATATTTATCAGTGGTTGATTTCAGTATTTGTTCCTTATCATCAATATTGCTGTTTTGTGTAAATATCTTTAACACAGCAAACAATTATTTCAACATAAGGAGGCAAGAAATTGGAAGTTAGAGTCTGCAAAACACTTAAAAGGCACCAATTAGGCAGCTATCAAGCAGAGAAACCGTTTATATGCGCGTTGCCCCCACTAAGACATTCTTAATTATTGTCTTAAATGTTAATTTTCAAATTATTGGGAAATATAGGTATACTTTTTGTTGTTTTCTCATTTATAATTACTGAACAAGACACTTATACAGGGTGTCCCAGAATTAACTACGGAAACTTCGTATACGTATTCCTTGATGACAAATAAGTAGGGTCTTTCCTATAAAAAAAATTTTTTTAGACACTCCTGTCAGAGTTATAACCCTTTAAAGAGGGGTGGTAAAATACGGTTTTAATTTTATATCTTCTGATTGGTCCAAGATAAAAAATTAAAAATTTGGGTGAACATCATTTTTATAAAGACGCATTTCTGCTGCCACTTTTCACCTGCCCTACCCCATTCTAAGGGTGCAAATCAAGGAACCCCTCTTAATATTTTTTTTGTAACTTTCTTAGCAATTAATATTTGCAATAACAAAAAATTATTTTAGGAAGTTTTGATTATTTAGAAACTTTTTTGTTCCTTGTCGTTTTTTGCGAAATCGTTTCGGTTTGGAGTAAAAAAATAAAAAGTAGGACCATGTCAATTGAGTATCGTGTATCGCGATCAAGTAGCGCACATTTGCAAAGTAGGTTATAACTCTGACAGGAGTCTCTAAAAAAATTTTTTTTATAGGAAAGACCCTACTTATTTGTCATCAAGGAATACGTATACGAAGTTTCCGTAGTTAATTCTGGGACACCCTGTATAATCACAAAAAAGGTAAGTTGGGTATATTTATGGTTAATGTTGCTACGTTGCTACTTAATTTTGTCAATACTTAATAAAGACAAAACAATTTGTAATCGTTGTATTTGTTTACCGTGTGACACCCTGTATTCCAATATATATATATATATATATATATATATATATAACAATATCTAAGAGATGATACAAAAGTATCTAGTGCCGTGCTGTCAATAATAAATCCAGTTGTTTTCAACTAGATACTTTTGTATCATCTCTTACATATTGTTATATAAGACTGTCACAAACGCTCTGTTCGTTTTATATATATATATATATATATATATATATATATATATATAAAGATATATATATATACCTACTATGTAAAAAAAACGACCAAGTTAATATTGTTTTGTTCGCTGTCGAGTATCCGATTATATTAAAGAGCCAGCTTCTCGAACAAGGCCAAAGTTTTAAGGTCTACGTACTATAATTTAACAATATTAAACAAGTGGCTTTCTAAGGAAAATGAAGGCACCTCGTTATCTTTATTACAGAAAGAAAAAGCGGACGCGCCATCGCAGGAAAAGCGAAAACGACAATTTCACGTTTTTCTACGAGCTCAGGTCCGTTTTAACAAAAATTTTGTTTTGTCTCTAAAGGACATTAAAGTTAATTAAAGTTGAATGAGACGGTAAATTTACATTAAGCACTATACCGCGTTAAGTGGATAATATTATAGTTTAACAGTGCACTAGTTTAGTTAGATTAAATAGTTTTAAACGAGTAGGTATATTTGAATTCTGAATTATAAAAGTCATGCATAAACATCAAAGTTTAAATTTAAGCAATCCAGTTAAAGAATTTTTAAAAGAAAACTTTTAAACTTTAAAAATGCGTAAAGTTTCTTGTAGTTAATTTTAGTTTCTTTAATTATTACTTAAACATATTGAGGTACCAAACGTACTATAATCATCCATTTCTACGCGATTTTATAAATTTTCAGACCATTAGGGTAGATCTAAAAAAATTGGAAATGAGATAAGTCATGCATACACGTGTTTACGAAGTAAGTGACTAAGTGTAACATTTTTTTTTATTAAGGATGTCCTTGTAGCTATAGACCTAAAGTACCGAGAACATCTATTGGGTCAGAAGAGACAATTTATTAAGTTGGGATTTAGTTAGGACGAGTGGGGAAGACAGGGGAAGGTAAGGAGTTCCACAATCTGAAGACCCTGGGGATGAAGGAACGATCGAATCGATCCGTTCTCGATGTCGGGCATTGAACGGGTGCCTGAGTTGGCACGTCGCGTTGCTCTGGCTGGTCTGGCAAGTGGAGGCATGTGACATAATTGAGTTAAGACAATGAAAAAACCGGCTTACAACTAATGAAATCTATGGCTAAAGTCGTTAGAGGTGTTACCGGCTATAGGTAAAGACTACTGGTTCTAGTCCTGCCGGATTCGACATTTTTGAGTTCTCCTTAACATCATTTTCTTGTTTTCTTATGTTATTTCTAAATTTTAAAAATCTTATGAGAGATATCTCAAAATAATTAGTTTAATAGTTTAATAAATTTTGAAATGATTATGTTTACTTAAACGAATGCACCTATAATAATATTAGCTAACGAACAGCCACATGAAGTAAGTTCTTTATCTTAAATAATGGTATGGACAGCTTTAACCGCAAATGGGCACTCTTCATCGAGCTTGGTGTTAGAGTAATTACGACTTATTTTCATGATAATGTTTTGGTAGCTACTTTAGATCCCTGACTCGTAAACACTTCGGCAAATACGATGAACTTTTCTATCTGATCATTATAAGAGAGGAAGGTGCGCACTGCATGGGGTTGGTAGGATGGTGGATGACAGATACCTGCCTGGCAAACATCCAGCTATTTTTATAAACGTGCGTAAAAGATCTACGGTACCCATCTAACTCCCAAAAACCTTGCGAGGGTATACCACCTTAATTAATCTTTTTTCATGTTCCATACGGATGTAGCCTAGCTATGGAGGTGAGCGTTATATAAAAGAATAACAACTGCATTTTTTGTCTTACGAATTCTTCCTCTTGTTGTAGCCTCACTATTTGCCAAAGATGCAAAGATGAATTTGGTAAAAGTTTTTTTGCCAGTTTAAAAAGAGACATGATTGTTACTCCTTGACAGTCAGTTAGAGTGGCTTATAGTAATCTGTGACGGCTTCATTTCAGTGCGTATGGGATACATTGCCCCTCCTCCATCCAACCTCAAGGCGACCATCCAGCATCTTGTAGTGTGGCCACGGGTCAAAAGATATACCACCAGTATGGATGCGTTGAAAAAAGCGATTGTTAGAGAATAGTCTAAAATAAAACTAGACAACACTCGGACAGAATGTAACTTGTTTATTGGCCGTTTAAAGGCTATAGTTAAAATAAGTAAATAAAGTCTAAAATTGATATTCTTTCACAGATTTTTGTCATTTAAACTAATATAGTTGTTTCAATAATTAGCAGTTCAGTCCCTTAACCCGGTAATACATGTAACACAGAAACTGATTGTAAGTTTAAAACAGTTTCCAAATCTACCTTATTCTTTCGCATATTTTTTTGATATCTGTTAATTTGGTCTTGAGGGGTTTAAAAAATAATGCGTTCTTTCCTTAATAAGAAGTATAATGGAGTATATTTCACAATTAGTTGTACTCGCAACGTCGTTCGCGTGGCGTGTGATTGTTGTATAAAAATTTCTTACCCTACCCCAATTAAGAAATGGGAGAGAAATTTTTATATACCAGATGTTAAGTTAAAAGAAGATAAATACATCTGTAAAAACCGCATTCGAATCGGATCATTAGTTTTCATGTGATGCGCGCACAAACATACAGACAGACAGACAAAAAAATCTAACCACATTTTTGGGTTCTATTTTGATGTACCCGCGACGACGTTCGCGTGGCGTGTTGATTTTTGTATAAAAATTTCTTTCCTCACCCTGTTAAAGGGGTGGGGGAAGAAAGTTTTATACACCAGATGTTAAGTTGAAAAAAGACAAATACTTACGTCTTTGAAAACCGCATTTGAATAGGATCAGTAGTTTTCATGTGATGCGCGCACAAACATATGCATTTCTACAGTTTTATTATATGTATAGATAGATAAGATGAAGTTAATAGCTCAAAATTTTTTCAAGATATTTTTGTATAATTACATTATTAATTTATTAACTTATATAAAAATATTTAAAAAAAAATATGTAATTTTGTTTAAACAAATAAATATTTTTTGTATACGTACTAGAACCAATCCTGTTAACGAAAAATGTAATCTAATTTGGGCAACCCACTTGAAGCTCATGAGATGTGATATTTTAGTTAGGACTTATCCGTATTCAAGAAGTTCCAAACTTTTAATCAAATGTTTTGGGAAAATGAGCAAAATAAAGTGTATGGACTCATTTTAGTGCAAGTAATCCATTTTCGCGAATGTCAACTCTCTTTTAGTAGGCGGAAATTGCAGCCATTATCTCGTTTTTTAAACCCATTTATACTCAATTTAGATTTGAATATCAAATTTTCAGCACTAGACGATATTCACTGCAAAAAGATAAAACGAATTGACGATAGGTTATTTAGAACTATCTACCTTGTTTATTCAATTGGTATATCTTAAACATTTAATATAGGTATTTATTTAATTTAAAGTTTTACTTCATTATAACCAATTATTATTATCCATCATGATTTCCGATATATTAAAATTAATTTTTTTTGTAAATATGCTAAACTGGAAATAATTATATTATTATATTTCAGAACGAATTTGTTCTTAACAATTATGTGTTTCAGTTATCAGACAGGTGAAGAGAAGATGGGTTTTGTTGGTAAGAATTATTACCAAAATTTTTCTCGAAAATGAGGGTTTCACGTATAAAGTAGTAGATATATGTATATTGACCTATATTCTCTGTGTCTACCTTCGGTTTAAAAATGATTCCTAACAATTCAAATTTACAAAAACCATAAAAAAGATGTTTTAACTGACATGAGTTGTTAGCGTATCGTCAATTACGACATGGTAGTTTTGCTTTATCTGTTAATTTATTAGTTTTTTTTGTATTGTTTCGTATTGCTTTAACTAGGTCAAAGTTTATTACTTTGGATTTTGAAACGAGCTTGAAAAGGTCCGAGTATGACGTTGTCTGTAAAAGTCACTCTTTGGAGTGTCTGTAGACAGAAACTTGGTTGTCTTTGGTGGTCCGTTGTGAGTTATTGTGAGTTAGTGTGAATGCCAATACATAATTTATTTGGTTTAATTAATTTAGATTATTGTAATTATTTATTTACTAGCTGTACCTGCGACGTAGTTCGCGTGGCGTGTTGATTGTTATATAAAATTTGTTCCCCCGAATTCGTTAAAGGGGTGGAGGGAGAAATTTTTATATACCAGATTTTAAGTTAAAAGAAGACAAATACATCTCTGAAAACTGCATTCGAATCGGATCAGTAGTTTTAATGTGATGCGCGCACAAACATACAGACATACAGACAGACAAAAAAATCTAACCACATTTTTGGGTTCTATATCGATGTAGTAACACACGCCGCTAATTATTTTTTAAATATCTTTAATGTACAGAATTTTTATTTCCACAGATTTATTATATCTATAGATTATTTTTCACGCAACCGCATACCCCCTTGTGGGTGGAATTTTCTAAAATCCGTTCACAATTGACCTCAAAATTATAAAAATAACTATTGTGCAAAGTTTTAAACCTGTAGGACTTATAGATTTTAAATTTAAGTTTTTATTTTTCACGCCCCCGCAACCCCCGTGCGTGAAATTTCGTAAAATCAGTTTACAATTGACCTCAAATTTATAAAAATAACTTTTTTGCAAAGTTTTAAACCTGTACGACTCATGAATTTTAATTTTTTTTCACGCCCCCGCAACCCCCCATGTGGGTGGAATTTCGTAACATCCGTTCACAATTGACCTCAAAATTATAAAAATAACTATTATCTACTCTACCTCATATTATGTATCAATTTTTAGTTCGTGAAAACTATCATTATAGACAGAAGTGCGTGAAGGATTAAAAGTGTGCGTGAAGTAACAATGTATTTTAAATGTGATTTACTTTTTCGCACTGTTTTTGACACACCTTTATATAATCAAATATCCTTAGCATTCGCGTTGTCATGGTGTTGCTATGAGAGCATTAAATTTCAACAAAAGTTATTCTGACAGTTTTGTAGTTTAAATTTTCAAATTTGAATTTGTAATTATTTTTTATTTGTTTATCGTAGATAAAGCATTGTATGAAACTGTGCGTGAAGTGCTTTTTGCGCACTTACGCGATATATAGCACTCGCTTCGCTCGTGCTCTAAACATCGCGTGCATGCGCAAAAAGCATACTTCACGAACTGTTTCATAAATAACTATTTTGCAAAGTGTCAAACCTGTAGGACTTATAGATTTTAAATTTTTTTTTTCACGCCCCTGCAACTCCCCTTGTCGGTGTTATTTTGTAAAATCCGTTCACAGTTGACCTCCAAATTATAAAAATAATATGATTTCTGTATAGCTTTAACCATTAAGGTTGCACACGCGACGGAAGCTTAAAAAATGGAGTAACTTCTCCCGTTTTCCCAACATTTCCCTTCACTGCTCTGCTCCTATTGATTGTAGCGTGATGAAAAGTATACTATAACCAGCACAGGAGTATGAAAAATAATTCTACCAAATTTCGTTAACATCCGTCGAGTAGTTTTTGTTTCTATAGCGGTTATACAGACAGACAGACAGACAAAAATTTTACTGATTGCATTTTTGGCATCAGTATCGATCCCTTATCACCCCCTGATAGTTATTTTGGAAATATATTTCATGTACGGAATTGACCTCTCTACAGATTTATTATAAGTATAGATTATTCATTTTTATTTTGTTTTGGCCCTTATTACTTAGAAGTCGTTTGGAGCTTGATCCAGAACTTTGTTAAAGATTTAGTAGGTACTTAGATCCATTTTCAGTGAAGTGCTGGATAAAACGTCTATTGTTTGTTCTTCTTTCAGTGATAGGTCATTATAGTCCAGGAGCTGTCGATCTAATAAGTTCCTTGTGGCGTGATTGCAATTTTTTAATGTAAATTGATAGTTTGGAACTATACGAACACAAAAAGCTTGGTTTGCGTGGATTTACATGGGCGGAAAATTGTTTAAAAAATTTCATTAATAAAATTTTTTATTAATGTTTCTCTTTTGTCACGTAAATTGGTTGCGTTCATATCATTCGATAGACAATTTTATTCTTTTTTAGAAAAAATTTGCGCAAACCAATTTTTTTAGCCGGTAGAGCAATGGAAACCTTCTTAAGTTTGTGATGAGGGATAAAATTCCTCCATCACACGTGAAATAGATTTTTTTTTCATTTTATTCCTTTTTATCTGAATTTAAAGAATATATAGGTTTGCGGGCTCAAAAACTGCCAGAGGTATCCGGCAAACTACTTTGAATGTGTTGACTCCACATCTATTTTCGACGAATAAGAGCATTCTTAATAAATTCGTTTTGGAGTAAATGTTTTTTTTTTTTTGTAGAACTGTTCTTATAGATTCCTTATAATCTTATGACATCAATATATATTCTATATGTTTTTTGAAAGAAAGAGAGAGAAAGAAAGATGTTTAGTTTAGGTTGAACTTATACAGACTTTTCTCGTTCCATTTTCTCTATACCTGAAATTTACCTGCATCTGCTATAGCTTGTGCAGCCTACTATAGTAGGCTTACACAATTTGAATTATTTTTAAAGTTTTTCGCAAGTACCAGCATCAAAGAAGAATTTTATAAAGGTCGAATCAATTTCAATTCCAGCAATATCCCTTCATGCCGGAATACTTTAACACAAAAAATTTTGCGCACCATACTCATAAATGCAATGTGGCAAAACGCCACTGAACCACATTGCATTTTATATGAACCAACCGAATGTGGATGGCAATTAAATGAAGAAAATAAGTTGAAACCATTATGGTATAAAGGCCCAGCAGCACCTTCAAAAGTTAAAGAACTTTTACGAATTGAATGAAATAATGAAGAATCAGAGGGAGAAAGCGATGAAAGTGAAGAATTAGGCAAATACAATGGTTGTAATATTGATGAAATTGATTTTGATGATTAATAATAAATAAACTTTCTTTCAGCACAAACTTTTGTCAATTATTGTAACATTATTTAATTTTAATTATTTAAAACGCCTAAAATAAAAATTTCCTATTATTCCTTTCATTAAATGTATCCTTTTATAATTCTAAAATTAAGAAAGAATAAGAATAAGATATTTTATTTTATAAGACATTTAATTTTATATAAATTTATTAAGAATGCTCTTATTTGTCGAAAATAGATGTGGAATCAACACATTCAAAGTAGTTTGCCGGATACTTCCGACAATTTACATTCAAAAAATTGCAATCACGGTATGGTGGGGCTTTTTAGATCGACAGCTCCTGGTCTATTAGGTTAAGTGTAAAATAAATTACATACTCAAACACAATTGGAAAAATTGATGTCTTCTTCCGCAAAAAAATAACGTCGAAAAGTCGTCCTAAGGTTTCATGGATTTTAACATTACAATTTTATGATTTCCTTCTAGTGAAAAATCCTGAATAGTTCTTTTTACACAATGTGGGAAACATATCAAAGCAGTTTTTTAACTTGTTTTTTCGTTAACCTCCGCTAAAAAGATTAAATATAATCAAAGGTAATACCACGAGTCCTTAAAATTTTATCGATAAATTTTTAGTTTCCACGAAAACTATTTTATTTGGCAAAAATACGAAAACAAACTGAAAGGTGACAAAATCACGAGTCCGTAGGACGAGTGATTTTATCATATTCAGTTTGTTTGAGTAGTTTTGCCTAAAATAAAAAAGCTTGAGTCTGGAAAATAAAAATTTATCCAGTAAAATATTACAGGACGAGTGGTATTTGAGAAGATTATTTTTTGAACCAATATGTACAAAAACTACTTTATATAAAAAACATCCTAGAACAACTTATATTTCATAATAATAATAATAATAATAATAATAATAATAATAATAATAATAATAATACGTTTATTTTCAACAGGTATACACCCAATAACAGAAAATAATACAATCAAAATAAAAAAAAGATTAATACCAAGTAGTGCATAGATTTGCCTAATAAATAAATCTTACATCCTATATTTTATCTATCTTGTGCATCTTTGTAAGCATTTAACAAACTTTGTATGTTATCATTATTTAAATCGCAATTTTGACAGATGGTATTAAATAATTTACACATTTGAAATAATGGAGACCTAATCAATACGTTTGAATGACATTGCGGAGTGTAAAAAAAAGTTCGTTGTTTCGAGATGATATTCTAGGTACCAATATATCAAGCTTGCTTAATACATAAGGGCAATCAATTTTATTATTTATAATCTTATGCAGGAATGAAAAAGATGCACAATTGCGCCTATCCATCAAAAGTTCCATGTCAAATTGTTGTATCAGTAAAGTATGGTCAAAGCCTCTTTCAGGATAATGACCATGGGTCTTAAAATAAGCATACTTTAAAAATTTCCTCTGGACGGATTCTAAGGCTTGTATGGAATTTTGATAGATAGGCGACCAAATTACTGAACCATATTCGAGTTTGCTTCTAATAAATGTCATGTACCTATAAGGTTTTTAGAGTTGAGACACTAGCAAAGCTAGACCAATTGCGAACACAATAACCGAAAGTTTTCGACGCTGCTTTAGTAATGTCTGCAATGTGCTCACTAAAAGTAAAAGAACTGTCAAATTTAACACCGAGATCTTTTATAGTGCTACACCTATCTAAAGTTTGGTCAATAAGAGAGTAATTGAAAGTATATGGATAATTACGACGATTATATGAAACAACTTTACATTTAGATATATTTAAGTGAAGAGAGTTAGTATAGCACCAACTGTTGAGGGTCTCTAACGTGTTTTGCAATAGGTAGCAATCTTCTATACGGTCAATTTTTCCATATACTTTTAAATCATCAGCGAGTATAAGATGCATAGATTTTAATTTGTACGATAGGTCATCGATAAAAATTAAAAATAATAACGGACCCAAATTGGACCCCTGTGGTATTCCAGAAGTTGAAACAAATTGATGAGATCTAAATCCGCCATATTCAATAACAAGTGTTCGCCCGATGAGATAGCTCTGTAAAATTGAAAGTAAATGGGGTGCAACACCCCTTGCTCTCAGTTTGGATAGAAGTAGAAAATGATCAACTTTATCAAAAGCCTTTTGAAAATCAGTGTAAATTACATCTACTTGTCCCACATGATCTAACACCTCAGCGGTAAATTGGGTAAAGCAAATTAAATTAGTTATTGTAGATTTTTTTGTCATAAACCCATGTTGATATTCACTTATCGTATTACTAACAGAGGGGTAGATAACATCATACAGTATAATTTCAAAGAGTTTTCCAAAATTACACAAAATAGGTCTATTACTGATAAGGGTTGGATCCTCTTTTTTATAAACAGGACAAATTTTAGTCGTTTTCCAAGTAGTTGGATATGTTTTAGTTTTTAAAATGAGGTTATAAATAAATCGCAAGGGCTTGGCCAAGACACTAATGCAATCTTTGACGAGAAAGCTTGGTATGTTGTCACAACCCGAAGTCATTTTGTTTTTAATAAAGTTTTTTAGAACCATTAATAATGTCAGATTCAGCTGAACTATTCAGAGATATACAAGAGTTACCTACATTTTCAAGATCAAATTCAAGAAATTGAGGATTAGAATGAGAGTAGACATTAGAAAAAAGGTTGCAAACCCATTGACTATATCTTGAGGATTATTAAGTACTTCTGAACCATGGGTCAAATTTTCATGAATTCTAGATTTTCCCCTTTTCATGTTAATATATGACCAGAATTTTGATGGATCGGAGTAAATAGCATCTTTAATATTTTGAACATAAGCAGAAAACGACACTTGAATCTGCTGTTTAATCAGACCTCTTAACTGTTTAAAACACTCAAGATATGATAAGATATTGTACTTTTTATAGTTTTTCCTAGCTGAGTTTTTTGCTCTAATATTATTTATAATCTCATTCGTAAACCAGGGAGGATATTTGTGAGAGCTTGTTTTAAAAGTAGGAGTATATTTGCAAATAATGGCATTCAGTATCTTATACAATTTGTAAGAGCTAGAATATAAACAAGGCCAGTCAGTCGATGACCAAAAGTTCATTGTAAATAGCAGGGAAATTAGCACGTCGAAAGTTGAATCCAGTGTTGCTATTTTCATAGGAGAATTGCTTTTTATTTAAAGTGGTTAAATCGAATTCAATGCTTAATGCGTAATGATGGACAAGATCCTCTTTTGTTAAGGGATGCAAATCTCTAGTTACAGTGCAGGTAATATTAGATAAAATAAGATCAAGAAGTCTACCGTTTTGGTTTAGCTCAAGGTTATAATTTTGAAGATTAAAGAAAGAACAAAAATTATTAACAACATGTGATTTGGAGTCATTTCCAATATTAAAAGTAGGAATGTTGAAGTCACCACAAATTATAAAGTAAACGTCCCCAAAAACAGTATTGAAAGTTTCAAACAAGTCCATAAATGATTCAAACTCATCCAGTGACATAGAAGGCGGAAAATAAATTGAGTACAAAACAACAAAAGATTTACCAGTTATTATCTTACAGCCTACCATATCTACATACACAAAGTTGGATTTAAAGATATCAGTATTGATTTCAGAAGCACTAATAAAAACTGTTACGCACTGCTATTAGCGACCCACCGCCAGATAATTAACACAAACGAAATGCCGTTACTCCACCTATTAACTTATCCTGTACATAGATAGTATTCACAGTTGTCAGTTGTCGTGAAAACAGGGTTATAATTTGAATAAATATTTATTTTTATACCTATTTATACAATTATATTATTAAAGAGAAAATTACCAAAATAAAAATTATTAGGTACTTATATCTATTTAAAGTTTACCTACAAGACCACATTTGCCTGTAGGCATATAAAATTTTTTAATGCATGCAGAACCAGGAAGCAGGTTAGTTTTAAAGTACCTACGTATTTGATTTTTCATTATCGTTTAGTTTTAGATGAATTAAATTGTGATAATAATAATAACAAAATATATTTCAGAATATTTAGATAATATAAATGAATGTTGATTTATAGTAAGGTACTTATAAATAAGAAAATTGATTGTTCAATATTGTTATTGAATTTTTGACAGTACTATAATTTTATCAATAGTAGTAAAACCACTAGTGGTTTTATCAATATAAACCGGAATGATTGGCTAGATTTAGCATAAAACATTAAAGATTAAGCGTTTTCATTGGACGAAATCACAAAATTGTGATATTTTGACAGGTAAAAAAAATAATCACTAAAATCAAATACATTCAAGTTTTTTCCTTAAAATTAATAGCATTACTTAGCTTTTTAAAAAATATATACCAAATAAAAATAACTTGTTTCAGAATTCTGCCGATCGCTTATGACCTTCTTGTTTTAAAAATACCGCTATTTCACTTCTCAGTTCGTAGATACGATTGATAACCTTACCACATAATAATCATCTGGATGAAGAATAAAACAACAAAGTTCCCATATCTGTACAAAGCGCAGATAAAATCCTTATTTCTATGTAGTTAACTACTTTAATCACATCTTCCAAATAATATTTAGACCAGTGCTTATCAAGGAATCATGCAATGTGTCCAAATAATATCTGAGAATTCCTCCTTCGCAAGCACTTGCACACTATTGTATTTACTAGACATGATACAAATACCAACACAATTTATTCATTGCAAATTTGCCGCAATGATTATTTGTAATCCTGAATAATTCCTTGGTTGTAGTTTTTCCTTTAATAAGATTGCAAAACAGTAATTTTTTACATATTACTGTTACAGAATCTGTTATAACAAATTAAATGGGATTCATTATTGGAGTCAGTTGCTTCATCAAGTTGACTAGCAAATAATTTTTCGACAGATTGTAACATATTTGACAAAGAATTATTGTCAAGTTGTTTAGCATAGATTTTACCAAACAATGACTTAGGTAGCGGGTAGAATAAGTTGCCTTGCTAAAGTTGTGATTTTTTACATTTAACTACTTTGTAAACCAATTTGTATAATGTTTTCTAAAAAGTTGTCTGGATTTTAAATGATTTGAGTTTTTTTCAAAAAAATCACGTGGTTTACTGATATATTCCTTCAAGCTATCAGCAGCTAATACTAGAATACTACACTTAAAAATTTCTTGTTTAACTTGTCTATGCGAACTGTAACTGTAACTGCACGGTTGCAGTAACCGTATGTTATGTGCACGTAGACTAACGCACGTGCCTCGATCCGTCAATGAACCAACTAATATTTCTTTGTGTTTGCGTAAAAACCGAAAACTGGTGGATCGCCTCGAGCCGTTCGACGATTCCTTACATACCTAATGTGCTACGCGTCTTCATTTACAATTTTTGGTTACTGTAACCGCACAGTTACAGTTCGCATATGAGTACCCAACCCAACAACCCAACTTTAAAGCTGGATTTATAAACTTGACGTTGCTGTTGCCGTTCGCTGCAGTTTGCAGTTGCCGTTACCGTTCAAAGTTAAAAACAAGGTATCCCTAACTCGTATTTATAAAGTCCGTAGTCGTTGACGTTCGGAAGTTGGATTCCGTTCCGCTGACGTTCGGTGTCGTTCGAAGATGACCAAGTTTTATCTTTTGCTGTTGCCGTTGGGGTGCAGTTCGGCAATGGGCCAATCAAATCTCGTTATTTTAAAAATAGACAACTGTCAACTATTTTAAGTTCGTAGAAATGGCAGTGTTGGTATTTGTTACTTGTTACTTTTATTATTCGTTTGGGTTTGGTTCGTTTGCTGATCGTTTTTTTATTTGAAGTATTTTACGTAATTATTATTATTATTATTATTATTATTATTATTATTATTATTATTAATCATTATCATTACACTGTCAAATATATAAATGTCCAAATAACTTCAAAACTAACTAAATAAATGTCTGTAACAAATGTCCAATAACTTAACATATAACAAATTAACCAAAAACAAACAAAAGTCAGTTATCATGTTGCCAAGCATTTTGACATTCGCACTAGACCACCGTTAGGTTTATAAATACACCAACTTGAACTGTGAACAGCAAACTGCAAACGTAACGTCAACTGCAAACGGCAACGGGAACGGCAACAGCAACGTCAAGTTTATAAATCCAGCTTAAAGCACAAAGCTACACCTGTAAACGTGCTTCTCTATTTATAGCCGCCAGCTTGCGTCGAGACAACTCGATGATGTTCGACATCGTCCATCGCGCCAAGGACATAATATAAGATTATACCAGCTGGATATACAGTGTTACATAGTCTTATTTAAAGCCATGGATTCAATATTTAATTTTCGCAATACAACGCGGGGCGCAAAATTATCTGAATTAAAATTGGAAGGTGTTAAGTATAGTAAGTTTTAGAACCGCTGTACTAGGGCACATCTAAATCCCCTCAGGCATCATAGCATTTCTATTTCCGAATTTGAACCATTATTAAGTATTGGACTAATCAATTTTATTTATTTTTACTTAAAGAAACAAAATATATTTTATAATCAACCATTAAATGTCACAAATTTCTACAGAATAAAGGGTAATGCCAAAAATCCACATTATTAAAATAGTTTTGTTTGCATTTCCAACTTCCAACCCAGTTTTCAAATATATTTTTAAAATATTTTAGCATCGAATTGTTCCTATATTCAAATTAATACCAAAATATTTTAATGAAGCACTAAAATTAATTACAGCGCTGCATTATTTGTTGCTGTCCAAACACTAAATTATAATAAAATTACTAAAATGTCTGAAACAACCAATTATTCACCTATTGAAACCCGATAATTACTCATTATCGTTTTATTGATCATTCGACGGTTTTATGATAAAAGGTTGCTTTATTTAGTGGTTGGAGTATTATTATTGACTCAGTGTTTTCAAATGTTTAACAAAAACAGGGATACATTTCACTGAGTTGGCGTTATTTGTTATTGATGCAAGGATAATTTGAATATAGTTTCCAAACATAAAAGCATATAATGTTTATAATACATTTTTAATCGACTCCATTTAAAATTGTTTTTAGGCCAGTACCTATGTATGACTTTTTATAGTAATTTGTCGAAAATCTCAGAGCCATATATAGAATATATGTATAAAGTAATATATAAAAACCTATTAATCATACCCTTGTTTTCCTTAAGTTAAAAGTCAATACAGAATTAAAGTATAATGAAAAAAAAACTAGAAAACGCTTTTTATGTTAGGTTTGCAGGAAGGGGGAAAGTAAAAAAAGTAACATGTTAATTAATTTCGTTACCAGTGACGATTTAAGGGTGATTTAACTTTTATATGTAAAGAACCTCCATTTTTTAATAGTATTATACGTTACAAGGCGGTAGGTGACTTATCACAGTACGAGTTGGTTTACGGACGAGGCGACGTAGGAGCCAAATCCGGAAATAAAAACGAGTACTGTAATAGCACCTAACGACCATGTATCGTATTATATTTTATTTCATCCTGTTTTATAAATTATTAAATTCATAAAAAATTTAACAGTAGTTCGTAACTTAACTAAAAATAGTTTGTAACTTGATTAGTTAGGTCAAATTACCTTAAAAGCCATCTGTCACTGTCAAATAATTTTTTTATTATTAAGTTTTAATTTTTGAAGTAAAATTTCTTTAGCGAGACTAGGAGTAAAAACGTTATTCTAACGGACGTGACGTCATTCTAATAACAGAAACCGGAAACAAAACCTAATACTGACACGATTTTGCATGGGCGCCGGCAGCAGGGTGCAAGAGGGTGCGCTTGCACCCCCCTGCTATGAAAGAAAATACCTGAATTTACCAGAAAATTATATATTTTTTTAATTTTTTTATTAAATTATTGTTTAAATAAAAACTAAAGGCGTCGCGGTTGCTGTCCAAATCATTCTACATTCTATATATATATATTAGATCATAATAGTGTGTAGATGCAGATGCACCCCCTGAAAATAATCCTGGCGGCGCTCATGCGATTTTGCCTCCTATATTAAATAAAATTAAATCTGTAATTGTATGAATTGACAGCTGATCATCTTGTCAATCGAAATACATTGCTTTATATAAATAGTTTTTTGTGTATAAAGTGTTTGTATTAAATATGAATAAACAATGTGGATTTATTAATGAAGAAAGTGATGAAAAAATATTGATTGAAAATGGGTGAATAGGTAGGTACTATATGCATAAATTTTATTTTTGGTGTGTAATTACACTATTTATACCTAATTATTTATACCTATTATTTATACCTAGCTATTTTCGTTTTATAGACTTAAAGAGCTAAAAAGAAAAAGAAATTGTGAACGTCAAAGGGGATATTATAAGCGCCAGAAAGATTTGAAGAAAAATGACAAAAATGAAAAAATGACGAGACAGCCACATTCATTATGATTTGATTAAGTAAGTTTATATACATACATACATATTATGATAGTAAATAATTGTTTATACGGAATCTTTACGTTGAGTAAAGAAGCATGTTGCACGTTTTTGTTCATAAAATAATAAAATTCAAAATATTTTAACACTTTCTTATACTTATTTTAGGTTTGGTTAGGTAGCCATAAAGGCCATAAAACCACTAGTCAGGATCCTTCGTAGACGTGAAGGAAACAAACTTAACTAAGGATTTTAAATTTTATGGAATATGCTATAAAATGATACAAAATGAAATGGTTATCTAACTATCGAAGGCTCTTGTGTTGTGATTTATTACAATAAGGTAGATACAGCTACAAAATCACACATTCTAAACGTAAGGTGTGTATATTTTTAATATTGTTTACCTATTATTGAAGCAAAACTTCTTTAGTTGCGACTAGGGGTTACTCTAACGTTAGATTCTAACGGAAGATTCTGATGGAAGTAACTGTGTAATTTCAGCTATGGGAGGAGCTTAAATTTTCGAAATTTATTTATGAAATTTTCAAACGGTTTCAAATACATTAATGGTATTTAGAGAGTAAAATCTATGTTTCACATTTTAGTTATCATAAACCTATTATTTCATATATAAAAAAAAATAATGATAACTTTCAAATTCATATTTCTAATGAATAATATAAATATAACATCTCATTTTTTTGTAAAGTATATAGGCAATAAATATGATTGAATTGTAATTAAATATTTATTTTCCGATACGTACGTCAACAAGGTTTACTTCAATCGCGCGTAAAGGTTACACGCACACACTTTTTTTATATAAAATTGAATAACATTGACTTCTTTTTAAATATGGATGTAAACGGAAGTACCTAATTAATTATTTTATTTTCATTTTATAGTGATTATAGTATTTTTAAATGTCAAAAATTAAAAGTAATTGTCTTCCCTTAAGCAATCAGAGCAGCGTTGCTAGGCAATACATTACAGTACCTGATACCGTAATATTTTACTTACCGGCGCCAAATTGATTATAGGGAAGGGTATTTACTGGTCAGGATGAAATAAAGTATATTACATATGATAAATGGTTCCTTAAATATTGATATAGACAACGCATTATGCACTGAACGTTTGAGAAGATGCTTAGCATAGCATAAACAAATTCGTATACCCCAGTTTAAAATTAGACAAAAATCATTAAAAATTAATTCTTATTAGCGAAGGGGACTCACAGTAAAAAATCGACGTTTTTTGGATTCCGTTGCCAATTGGCAGAAAACGGAACCCATATAGATTCATCAAGTCTCTCTCTGTCTGTCCGTATGTCACAGCTACTTTTTTCCGAAATCTTAAGAACTATACTGTTTAAACTGGGTAAGTAGATGTATTCTGTGAACCGCCTTAAGATTTAACACAAAAATAAAATATATTTGGATGTTCCCCATACTTAGAAATGAAACTCAAAATTTTTTTTATTAAACCCATACGTGTTGGTGGAGGTATACATGGATAGGTCTTTAAAAATGATATTTAGGTATCTAATATCATTTTTTCTAAACTGAATAGTTTGCGCGAGAGTTACTTCCAAAGTGGTAAAATGTGTGTGTCCCTGTAACTTCTGGAATAAGAGAAATATAAAACTAAAAAAAAAGATATGATGTACATTACCATGTAAACTTTCTTCGAAAATTGGTTTGACCGAGATCTACAACGTAGTTTTTTTAAACATCGATCAAAGTTACAACGAACTGCAAGAACTTTTATATTATGTTACTTGCTTCTACGAAAACCTGTATGGGCGAATCCGACTCGCACTTGGACGCTTTTTTATATAATATGCTTATAAAGAGAAATTCCTTTTAAAGGATTCATTTTTTGTTACGATGGTTATTGTTTAAATAATAAATAAATGTTGAAAAAATGAAAATATTAAGGTCTTTTGAAATAACTTTTAAAACTATTCAAGTTTAGTATTTACA